>WAAF01019573.1:32305-266324 GCA_013400475.1 Tricholaema leucomelas
CATCCTTCTTGTAATGGAGGCTCCAGAACTGGCTGCAGTACTCCAGGTGGGGTCTCACCAGAGCGGAGCAGAGGGGGAGAATCACCTCCCTGGCCCTGCTGGCCACACTTCTCCTGCTGCAGCCCAGGCTCTGGTTTGCTTTCTGGGCTGCAAGTGCACACTGCTGGCTCCTGTTGAGCTTCTCCTCCACCAGCACCCCCAAGTCCCTCTCCTCAGAGCTGCTCTCCAGCCACTCACTGCCCAGCCTGGATTTGTGCTTGGCATTGCCTCGCCTCAGATGCAGGACCTTGCACTTGCTCTTGTTGAACCTCCTGAGGTTGGCTTGTGCCCACCTCTGCAGCCTGTCCAGGTCCCTCTGGATGTCATCCCTGCCCTCCAGCCTGGCTGCTGCACCACACAGCTTGGTGTCATCAGCAAACTTGCTGAGGCTGCACTCAATGCCTCTGTCAGTGGACAGAGATGCTGAACAAGACTGATCCCTGAGGGACTCTGCTTGTCACTGGCCTCCACTTGGATATTAAGGGAAGTTCTATCTCGGATTGTTTCTTAGCTAAAGGGAATATTAAGTAAATATTCTCTTTAACTTGATACTAAAAAAACACAACCCAGTCATTATAGTTTTCCCCAAACCATGCAATTTTCCCCTTTTCCATCTAATTTTAAATACTCCATAAGCAGTTCAAAGCAAGCCAGCAAAAAACCTTGCAAAATAAACAGGGAGATGTGGATTTAAAGATGAACATTCCATTGATACCATCACACTTTCTGTTACATGTTCTTTGACGTTTGATTGACCAGCTTTGAAGCAACAGGAGATGAGGCAGAGAAGGGAGAGCATTAGGGCAGAGATTGCCATGCAAATACCTGCTGCATAAGACAGAGCTGTTGGCATTAGGTCTGGGAGCAGTGTAGGTGACATCTGAGCAGCAAAAAGGGCTGTAAGACTGCAAAGACTTTGAAGCCGTTTGAAAACCACAAGGTTATTTCGGATGCAACAGAGTTACATCATTCTAAGAGGCAGAATGTAGGCCTGCCTTCAAACAAAACACTTCTGTAATGTCAGTTCTGCTTTCTTTTCATGTTCTTGGCATCTGGCTGAAAACCTGCTCCCCTTTTTCTCTGTTTTTGCCCACAGAGGATCTTCGACAGTACGTCACGACGATGGTTTGCGTGGCTGTGAATGGTAAACCAGTGATAGGAGTGATACACAAACCATTCTCAGCATACACAGGTACCTTTGTCTTCCTCTATCTCCAGCATCTTCAGGCAGTGTGTTAATTAAAATGTGGTGTTTGAGAGAACATCTGTAGGTATAAATGAGGCAGTAGCACCTGGGGCGAAAAAAGCGCTGCTGCGGAGCTCAGAGCTGGAGCTGCAGATGTGCTCTGTGCTATAAAACCACACAGGTTTAGCTGCCCTGGTTTGTTTGACATGGAAATGATGCATTTGGCCAAGGAGGCCAATGGGATCTTGGGGTGTATTAGGAAGAGTGTGTCCAGCAGATCAAGGGAAGTTCTCCTCCCCCTCTACTCTGCCCTGCTGAGACCTCATCTTGAATGCTGCCTTCAGTTTCGGGCTCCCCAGTTGAAGAGGGACAGGGATCTGCTGGACAGGGTCCAGGGGAGGGCTATGAGGATGATGAGGGGACTGGAGGGCATGGCTCATGAGGAGAGGCTGAGGGACCTGGGGCTGTTTATTCTGGAGAAGAGAAGACTTAGAGGGGATTTGATAAATGTTTCTAAGTATCTGAAGGCTGCCAGGAGGGGGGACAGGCTCTGCTCACTTGCTGCCTGGGACAGGACAAGGAGCAATGGGTGTAAATTGCAGCACAGGAGGTTCTGCCTCAATACAAGGGGGAACTTCTTTACTATAAGGGTCCCAGAGCACTGGAACAGGCTTCCCAAAGAGGTTGTGGGGTCTCCTTCTCTGGAGACTTCCAAGGCCTGTCTGGATATGTTCCTCTGTGATCTGTGTTAGATAGCATTGTCCTGCTCTGGCAGGGTGGTTGGACTGGATGACCTCCTTGAGTCCCTTCCAACCCCTAACATCCTGTGAGCCTGTGATTTAAAACAGACTAACTGAGAATATGTTTGAAACTGAAGGTCCCTTAGAGTGCTTACAGCAAGCCAAAGAAGGTGAAACCTACCTATACTGACAGCCTTGGGTATGCTGTTAGTCCTTAGCAGAGGAGTCCTTTGCTCATCCAGCAGAACTTGGGTCTATGATATTAACACCCAGGAGTTGGTCTTTCAGGGTGGTGTTCACACTGCTTTTCCAGGTAGTTTTCACACTGGTGTCCAGTGTGAATAACAAGATTGATTAAAGACCTTGATGGCAACTCTCTGTATGTGACAGGCAGGACTGTCCAGCATAACCTTAATGATGACCTGACGTGCTTTTAGTGCCAAAATGTGAACTAATTAATTCTTCAGTAGTAATGATGTATCAGTGAGCGTGGCTGCAGGTTCAGCAAGGTGTATGCACTTCTGCAAGCTTCCAAGTGTAGTCTAGGTGTCTTACTAGATATGTGGAACTCTGTTCTCCTTTTCCTTTAGGCAATACTGACCTCTAGAGTTGTGAAATTATGCAGAAACCAAGTCTGAAAAAAAAAAATACTTCTGTGTTTTATTTATTTTACTCAAGTCTCAGTATTTTCTGCTAAATATTTTATTGTCTTTAAACAGGAACTTAATTTCCAGTCATTGAAGTGTGTGCTGTATCCTAGTATGCTTTAAGAACCTTGGGAGGGGAGGTGTTTGGAACATATGTTCCTAACCATCAACATCTAGCTGAAGCAGTATCTTTTCATTTGGGTTTTTTTCAAGACTAGTGTTGAGGGTTTTGTTTTTCTCCTTTAGAACCACAGAATAGTTTGAGTTGGAATGGACCTTAAAAATCATCTAGTACAAGGTCAGGTTGCTCAAAGCCTCATCCAACCTGGCCTTGAGCACTTTCAGGGATGGGACACCCACAACTTCTCTGGGCAACCTGTTCACAGGCTCACAGGATGTTAGGGGTTGGAAGGGAACCAAGGAGATCATCCAGTCCAACCCCCCTGCCAGAGCAGGACAACACTAACACAGATCACAGAGGAACACATCCAGACAGGCCTTGGAAGTCTCCAGAGAAGGAGACCCCACAATCTCTCTGGGGAGCCTGTTCCAGTGCTCTGGGACCCTTGCAGTAAAGAAGTTCCCCCTCGTGTTGAGGCAGAACCTCTTTTGCTGCAGCTTCCATGCACTGCTCCTTTTCCTATCCCAGGGAGCAGTGAGCAGAGCCTGTCCCCCGCTCCTGACCAGCCCTCAGAGATCTATAACCATTTATCAAATCCCCTCTAAGTCTTCTCTTTTCCAAACTAAAAAAAGTCCCAGGTCCCTCAGCCTCTCCTCATCAGCCATGCCCTCCAGTCCCCTCATCATCCTCATAGCCCTCCACTGGACCCTCTCCAGCAGGTCCCTGTCCCTCTTCAACTGGGGAGCCCAAAACTGTTCCAGTGTCTCACCACCATATCTTCCTAATACCTCATCTAAAGCTACCCTCTTTCAGTTTAAAGCCATTCTGCCTTGTCCTCTCAAGTAACAGTAAACAGTGAAATATCAGGTGAGACACAATGAGTTCTGTCAGTCTCTGTGAGGGGCATTCATTTCCCGAGCTGGAAGTACCAATATGCTGTGGGCAGGCTTGCTCCTAACGCTACTCCACAAGCACAAAGCAGTAAAGGGCAGTCAGCATTGTTATTACACATAACTCAGTCTGTTGCCATACAATCTGGCCCTCTGCTGAGATGAAATTGCTGGTTGCTCTGCTAAGTGAATGTCAAATTAATGGGTAGGGGATTCCACCTACCAAGCTTGGCTTTGAACCTCATGATAAAACAAGTGGGAGGCTGTGTGTTCTAAATCCACTCCTCTGAAGCACAGCAACAAATGTTTTCCTTGGTATTACTGTCCTCCTGAGCTGTTTTCCTCCCTCACCATTACTCTCCTGCTGAACAAAATGACTCAAGAATGCTTTTGCTATTTGCTTTGAAGCATAGTGAGACTCTGTTCTTACAGAAAGGTTAATGAAATAACTGGAGCTGTTTCTTGCTCTGAACCATTCTTCTACCTTCAGTGGCTTTGCAATGACAAAGCCTAGATATTGCCTCTTTGGATTTTCTCTCTTAGCTCTGTATTTTGGAAGCACCACACAAGAACAGCCAGCCATGTGCACAAGGGTCCCAGAGCACTGGCACAGGCTGCCCAGAGAGGTTGTGGAGTCTCCTTCTCTGGAGCCTTTCAAGGCCTGTCTGGATCTGGATGTGTTCCTGTGTGACCTGAGCTAGATCCCTTGGTCCTGCTGCGGCAGGGGGTTAGACTCAACAATCTCTTTGGGTCCCTTCCAACCCCTGACATCCTGCGATCCTGTGAGAGGGCTCTTCCTCTTTCCTTCTGCTTGTGTGCACTTGTGGCCCTGCACCAATTCATCCTGTCAGCCCCAACTTTCACTGTAGGAATAGAAATGAAGTCTAAGGCATCAATTTCATTTTCTCAGCTTAGTATTGTTTAATCTTGACACATAACAGGGTTTGCCTTTAGTAAATGTTGGAGTGTTTGTGTGTCTCTTGCAGCCTGGGCGATGGTGGACGGCGGCTCAAACGTCAAGCCTCGTTCCTCCTACAGTGAGAAAAGTCCAAGGATTATTGTGTCCCGCTCCCATGCAGGAAAAGTTGAGCAGGTTGCACGGCAGACATTTGGGAACAAGACTGTGATAATCCCAGCTGGAGGAGCAGGTTTGCTTCCTTAAGCATCCTATCCACTCTATTGCTTCTGAATGATTTAACAGGAGAGAGGTTATTAGACAAAAGGATGTAACTGTGGCATCTCCTCTCTTTTCTCTCTTAACCTTTTGTTCTTCACATCCCTAAAAAAAAAGGGCTGTGACAACAGGGACAGTTTTGCCTGCATGCAGAAACTTAATTCAGGCTTCAAGTTGTCCCCAGGTTCAAATACCAGTGAATAAAACCCTGAGCAGAGATGATGTTGTGGTCCTTTGGTGGAACACAGTGATGTGTCTGTGGTGTGTGACCGTTCACAGTGTCTCTGTGGAGGAAAAATGGGTTATGGGGCCAAATACAGAATCATGGAAGAGTCTGTTGGTTGCTAGTTAACTACTAGTATGTTTAATTAATATTTTAAGAAGCATCCCTTAATATTTGGTACTATTCCTTGCATTTATGTCAAAAGAGAAGACTAATGTCACTGAAGCCTGTGTCTTTTACGCCTTATATTCAGGCCAAAGAGGAGTCAGCTCACTTTATGTAACTTCACACAGCATTCTGCTGACAGCATGCAGATGTGAGGCACTGGTGTGAAGCAGTAGCTGGCTCAAAGTCTCTGAAAAGCCATTCAACATTGGAATGTTACAGAAATGTAGTGGGTTTGTGTCTTTAATATGGAAAGCTACAGTTTGCTTAGTCAAGATCTCGCACAGGCTCTTGGCAACGAACCTAAAGGAGGTCTCACATGATAAAAGAAGTGAGAGCGTAAGGGATTATAGCAGATCTTCTCCCAGGCTTGACACTACGTAAGGAGCTAAAGAAAGGAGCAGTTTAATGAAACAAGGAATTGGTTGAACAGTTGAAAAATTGAAAAGAAAAAAAAGGCACAAAAGAAACATTTCTGTTTTGAGCAGTAACCTGCTACTGCATAACGTATGATAAAGGGGACTGCCCTGGGCTGAGCTGTTTTATTGGAGAGGGGTAAATGCATCTTCCTGCTGTTGGGATACAGAGCAAGGTAAAAAAAGATTTCACAGTATCACAGTCTCACAGTATCACCAAGGTTGGAAGAGACCTCACAGATGATCAAGTCCAACCCTTCACCACAGAGCTCAAGGCTAGACCATGGCACCAAGTGCCACGTCCAACCTTGCCTTGAACAGCTCCAGGGACGGCGACTCCACCACCTCCCTGGGCAGCCCATTCCAGTGTCCAATGACTCTCTCAGTGAAGAACTTTCTCCTCACCTCGAGCCTAAACTTCCCCTGGCGCAGCCTGAGGCTGTGTCCTCTCGTTCTGGCGCTGGCCACCTGAGAGAAGAGAGCAACCTCCCCCTGGCCACAAGTGGATGTAAGAGCAAAACTGTGTTTGGTTTTGGTCTTGTTCTTTTACCACATCCCTAGATCAGCCCCTGTAGCATAGGGGCTGGCTGAAAATGATGTGTCCCAAATACCCAAGGCTTTACCTGCAGTGCAGAGGAAGATCCTTGGAGCTGGTGGTGTTCTCTGTCAGGATTTTCTCTACAGGCAGAGTTTCTTGGTTAGCTGCTGGGAGGTGTGATACAGTCAGTGTCATCACTTCCCTGACTTCCATGTGCATGGCATTAAGGACAGATTTATCCTTTGTGGTGAGAGGGAGAACTTGATTTAACTCTTGGGTGTATTTACCTCTGCCTGTTTCTTCCAGGTTATAAAGTCTTGGCCCTCCTTGATGTGGCTGAAAAGAACCAGGAGGAAGCTGATGTGTACATCCATGTCACCTACATCAAGAAGTGGGACATATGTGCTGGAAATGCAGTGTTGAGAGCATTGGGTGGCCATATGACCACCCTGACTGGCGAAGAAATTAGTTACACTGGCTCAGATGGCAATGAGGGAGGACTTATAGCCAGTATCAACATGAACCATAAAGCACTAATTGAAAAACTTCCAGATCTGGAAAAAACATCACACAAATAAACTTGACCGATGGAGAAGTACAAAGTCATGCTTGGGCAGCCTCCAGATGCTCTGTCTGAGGAAGCAGGTGTGAAAGCCTGCTGGGAGAGGTGCACAGCAAACCAGTTTGGTGTTGGTTTGGGGGGGGCTGTATCTCATGCATTGGGTTTTTTCAGTGGTGGTATTTAAGAAAAAGGAATAAACCAATAATAATCAGAAGTAGGAAGGGGACTGTGTGCCTCTGGCCTCACTTTCCATGGTCTGGGGTTTCTTTCAGACTGTTCTCATGCAGTTCTCACACTCAAGGTGCATATGTTTGTGGATGTGGGGGAACTACAGAAAAATCCAAACTGATCCAGACAATACCACAAGTGGTTCCCACAGGAACTTCTTGGACCCTTTTCCATCTCGTTACTGTAGTTGTAGCAACTCCATAATGAATTATGTGGGGGGGGGGGGAGCGGAAATAAAACCCCAAGCAACAAAAAAGTTGATTTGTGTAGGCATCTGATAAGTCTGTAAACAATTCAGCAGGAACCATGACCCTGTGTTGTGTGTCCCCTGAACAGAAAGCACAAGAAGGCTGACACAAATTGCTATGCAGCAGCAGTTTCTCTTTGGCACTCCTGCTCTTTAAGAGAATTCGAAGGAAAAAGCTCTCTACTATTTTGCCTTTCTTTTAATTCCTCTTCTTCTTTTTTCCTTTTTTTCCTGTAGCTGTAAAACAGTTTAGTTGGGATGGGTGGTGAATATCAGTGCTTTATTAATCAGTGTAATTGTTGCCATGGTTTGAAAAGAGGACAACCTTTCCTTGTGTGGTTTTTAACAGTTGCTTCTTGTCTTTGATTTCTACGTACGGTGTTGAAGATGCATGCTGGATTTTTTCCTCTGATGTAGGACTTGTTCATCATTTGTTGTTTGTGCCTGTAGAAGCAGCCTCTTCTTCCTTCACTACCTGTTTGGGGTTTGTTTTTTTTTGGTTGGTTGGTTTTGTCCATTGAGCAGAGTCATATGGAATGAGTGTAACAGAAACACTGCATCAATTGGTTGTTCCCCTCCACAACCTGAGGTACAAGCCAGCAATTTTTCTACCACCCCAGGAGCAACTTGCTGTCTCGTTTTAGGTTAAGGCAACTCCCTCTCCTGCAGAAAAGCCAGCCCAGACAGCCTGTGGAAATGGAGACCACCTGAACTTGAATCTCTTCAAGCAGCTCTGAAGAACCTGTGGTGCTTGGAGTAGAGCAGAGTCTGCAGAACTTTGCCAGTAACTGTTCTTTGTCGATCCATTGTACGGAGAGCAGAGTCCCTTGCACAGTGAATGAGCATTTCTTACACCTCTGAAATAAGTGGACTTCTATCTGCAAAAATGGAATTGCCTGGTGTTCTCTAAGCATCCCTCTGAAGGGCTTCTGAAGGTCACTCAGTTAACAGCAGATGAGCTTCCACTCTCTCTTTGGGAGCTAAATTTCTTAGTTGATACAAAGCTTAGGCTGTTTAAACCAGATCCCTAATTACTTTACTGGGGCATAGGAAGTTTCATGTAAACAGGAGGAGGAATTTTTTCACTGTGAGGGTGACAGAGCACTGGAACAGGCTGCTCAGGGTGGGTTGTGGAGTCTCCCTGTCTGGAGATAGTCAAAACCCACCTGGATGTGTTCCTGTGTGGTCTGCTCTAGCTGATCCTGCTCTGGCAGGGAAGTTGGACTGGATGAGCTTTTGAAGTCCCTTCCAGCCCCCGACATTCTGTGGTTCTGTGATTCATTCTGACTTCTTCCATCATACTGCTGTGCTGATCAGAAGGGATTTTCTCCTTACCTCAGTAGCAGAGGATGTGTAGACACCTCCTTCACCTTCACATTTCCTAAAGACCTCCTCAGATGTCGCATGACTACAGACCCAGACTCACTGTGTAGACCCACTGGCAAAACAGAATGAAGCTGAGCCCTGCTAGCCCTCTGCTCTGGGTAGTTTGCTTAGAGAGCTGTTTCTCCAAAATCAACACTATTGGCTGCTGTTGGAAAGTTGCTTTTACACATGTGGATAACAAAGCAACTCCACTTCTCATTCTTCAGTTTAATAAACAGCTGCATGCTATGACCAGTAAGTGAATATACCCTTTGTAAAGGGTCTGAACTGGTTTAGAGTTTGCAAACCTCAGTAAAGAATAAAAGCCCAGATCTTTATGAAGGCTGTAGTAATATTGTACAAGAATGCAGCTTTTTGGTTTGATTTTTTTTTCCTTTCAGGATGATTTAAAATGACTTAAAATGTACTCAAAACTGAAAGTTGCTTTTCTGTTGAACAAGACAGGTTACAATTCACATATGAAAAGTAGGTACGATGAGCCTGGTCTAAAAACCTAATGAATCATAGAATCACAGAATCAGTCAGGGTTGGAAGGGGCCACAAAGATCAGCCAGTTCCCATCCCCCTGCCATGCCCAGGGACACCCTACCCTAGAGCAGGCTGCCCACAGCTTCAGCCAGCCTGGCCTGAAACACCTCCAGCCATGGGGCCTCAACCACCTCCCTGGGCAACCCATTCCAGCCTCTCACCACTCTCATGCTCAACAACTTCCTCCTCACATCCAGGCTGACTCTCCCCACCTCCAGCTTTGCTCCATTCCCCCCAGTCCTGTCACTCTCTGAGAGCCTCAGAAGTCCCTCCCCAGCTTTTTTGTAGGCCCTCTTGGTGTCATAGAGGTTGAATGCACAAGAATTAAGTAGGCAATTCAGCCAGCCTGTGGCAGATTGTGGCTTTAGACACAGGATGAAACCATGTGGGAACTTTGTTTGGGACTGCTTTTATTTTGGCTATGATTCTGTCCCTTCACTGCATCAGCTTCTGTAGGAGAAATGTGATGTAAGATGCATTTTAGTTGCAGGTATGTAGCAGGAAGCAGAAGTGTTTGCCTAAATGACTTTCCTTTAGGATAATAAGATCTAAGGATATGCTCCAGCCCTCCTTCTCTTCCACATGCTGCCCAAAAGCTCCCTGAGACAAGACTGGTAACTCAGCACTCAAAGGCTGCTTGACTTTTGAACCCCACATTCTGAATGGCAGCTCTTAGAAAGAAGTCCTAGCACTTCCCACTCCACAAGCAGGTGTTGTCACTCACAGGACATAGCAACAAACTGTTGAAGCCTTACATGATGTTTTTCAGATGTCACACCAGCTCCTTCAGCTCTCCCGAGGGAGGTTCAGAAGTGCTCATCTAATTTCCTTCCAAGGCTCCCTCTGGAGCCAGCAATTAGCAGCCACTTTTCCCTCTTTGCTGCTCCTCACTTTTCTGCTCCTCGTCTTTGCTCCATGTGGACAAAAAAAGATGAGAAGCACCGAGGTGGAAACCCTCCCAGAATGGGAGAGCCACAGCAAGGAGCTATCCTCAGTCTGTTAGTGCTTGGGACCAAGGTGTAAGCTGCTAATCCAACCAAAAGTGTGCTAGGTGCCAATAAAACAGAGGCACCTTGAAGAGAGGTTCATGTGAGTGGTGGTAATGGGCATGCAGAGGAGGTGCAAGTGGCTTAAGGAGTTCAACTGTCTTTAAAAGGCGGAGAAGCAGGCAGCTTTTCAGTGTAATGCTACAGGCATTCAGCACTTCCTCTGGGTGCAGAGCTTCATTGCTTATGAAAGAGGCTCCTCTCTGGAAGGCCTGATCTTGCTGAAATTCCAGCAGCATTCCCTCTGAATTCCATGTGAGCAGAAGCAAGCCAGATAGAAGACAAGCAGCAAATTAAGCTAAGTTCTGAAGAGCTCAGCTTCTGCCAGTTGAGCAAACAGCCTGGCTTGTCTTAAACTCACCTTTGGCAGCTTCAGTCTGTGTTAGCAGAGGACTTGGAAGCATCCTCCCAGTGTCCTGAGATTTGCAGTGTTTGAGGGGGTGGTTTTACAGCTGATAGAGTCCACTTTCAGGTAACTATTTGCAATCTTGATGGTTCCATATTTGTAATTCACTCCTGTGCTTTTGTTTTCTCCCCAAAGGAGCAGCAACACTCCTGCACTTCTCCTGTTGTCCCACCAAACTCTGTTAGCATTTCCCAATTGTGTGCCAAGCTGAAATAGTTCTCATAAATAAACTCTCTGAAAATAGTGGTCTGTGGGGGTCTTTCCCTGTATCTTGTCCTTTTTTGTTGGCTATTTATTGGTTCTCTGTGCACCTGGTTTCTTTGTTTGATTTCTTTTCCCCAGTGCTGCGTGTCAGACTGCTTCAGCCATGCTCTGTCCATCATGAATTGATGACTCTGCCTGAGGTGTGATTATTATTGACAGCTCAAATCAAGCTCTTGATAAATACAATGCAAGATCTTCTCTGGTTTTGCTTTCATCTGGGTGTTTTGCTGTGAAAGGTGCTGGGCTGGCGTGAGGGGAAAAGAGTGCTTAGAAATGCTCCACGTCATATAGTTCTTGGAAGCTGAAGAAGTTTTCCTTCCAGCATCATCTCCAGGACTTGCTGATGCAGGTACTTCATTTGACTTGAGTCTTGTTTCCATGAAAGAGTAGTAGTGAGTGCACCCTTGCCAGCCCTTTTCCTGCTGGCATGCCACTCTTCATCAGTGGGACCACAGAGTAAGTTAGAAGAGCCATAGCATACCAGGTTAGAAGGGACCTCAAGGAGAATCTAGTCTGGGTCAGAAGGGATCTCAAAGAGAATCTAGTCTGGGTCAGAAGGGACCTCAAGGAGGATCTAGTCTAGGTCAGAAGGGACCTCAAGGACAATCTCGTCTGGGTCAGAAGGGACCTCAAAGATAATCTAGTCCAGGTCAGAAGAGACCTCAATAAAGAATCTAGAAGAGATCTCAATGAGAATCTAGTCTGGGTCAGAAGGGACCTCCAGGAGAATTTAGTCTGGGTTAAAAGAGCCTTCAAGAAAAAAATCTAGAAAGGACCTCAATTTGAATCTAGTTTGGGTCAGAAGGGACCTCAAGTTGAATCTAGTGCAGCCCTTGGATGCTTTAGTGTCTCACACCAAACAGGGCATTTTGGGTTGGCTGTGGGTGCAGTTTCCAGTACGGTTGTTGTCACCTCTACTGCTATGCTCAAGCCTGGGTGTCCAGGCAAGCTGTGTGTCGTCCTGCCAGCGCTGGCCCTGATGGGGTTGGTGATTCCCCTCTTACCCCAGGTGCGGGCGGCAGTAGCCAGGCAGCCTCTGCGCCGCCTCCGTGCCGCGCTTGGATCTCGACTGCCAAACTGGCAGGGGGGAGGCGGTGGCCAGTAGAGGGCGCCCTGCCCTCAGGAATGCTCCGAGAGCCAGGCGGATGTGGGGCGCTGCGGCAGCCCCTGACTGCCTCACTGCTTGCCGAGGAAAGCCTTTCGCCGGTGCTGTCCTCAGCCACGCATGCCAGCTGAGACTCCAGGGCCAACGCTGCCTTTCTCTTTGCTCTTACAGCCCCTGGGGACTCCAAACACTTTGCACTCCGTGGAGTGATTTCTGCGATGGTGAGAACGGATTTAAAGGCAAAAAATCTGTTTTCCATTTCTCCCTTGCTATGAGGCATTAAACAATTCATGTCTGATCTCAACAGCAAACCCTTTCCTAATTGCCACTTCCTCTCTTTTCCTCTGAATTAGCCGTTTGTGCCTGCATCCCAGGGGGAGGAAAGCTGTGCTGGGAGAGGATGGGGCTGATGTTACAGAATCATAGAATCAGTCAGGGTTGGAAGGCACCACAAGGAGCAGCCAGTTCCAGCCCCCCTGCCATGCCCAGGGACACCCTACCCTAGAGCAGGCTGCCCACAGCCTCATCCAGCCTGGCCTTAAACACCTCCAGCCATGGGGCCTCAACCACCTCCCTGGGCAACCCATTCCAGCCTCTCACCACTCTCATGCGCAACAACTTCCTCCTCACTTCCAGTCTGACTCTCTCCCCCTCCAGCTCTGCTCCATTCCCCCCAGTCCTGTCACNGCTGCAAGTGCACACTGCTGGCTCCTGTTGAGCTTCTCATCCACCAGCACCAAGTTCCTCTCCTCAGGGCTACTCTCCAGCAGCTAGGTGACCTTGAACAGTCTCAGCTCCTTCCTCCTGTGCTATAGACAGTAGAAGCAGAGGCAGGACTGCATTTATCTATGAGCACAGCCTGTCCTATTAAACACTTCAGTGTAGACTCTAGAAAAGGCTCTCTAGGGCTGCCTGCTTTCCTTCCCACCCACCACCTACTTA
Source organism: Tricholaema leucomelas (assembly GCA_013400475.1). Lineage (NCBI taxonomy): Eukaryota > Metazoa > Chordata > Aves > Piciformes > Lybiidae > Tricholaema lacrymosa > Tricholaema leucomelas. Next base: position 45,159 of record WAAF01019573.1, read on the forward strand.
CAGGTTCACCACAGAGCTGAGGACATATCTGCTGAGATATATCTGCAGAGAGCCCTGAGCAGCTGTCCCACCACACCACGTTCAGCAGTGCCAAAATCAACACTGTGATGCCCCTTTCAGACCCACATATGCCTGGGTGCAAGGCAGGGGATGATGAAGACTCTACCTGCAGCACAAACTCTCTTCTCCATCACTCCTCCTCTTCCACAGAGCTGCAAGGCTGAAGCCTGGAAGTTCAGTAATAAGGAGGCAAAAACCTGCCTTGAAGTGCAATGTATGGTGACAGAAAGAGTTTTGAAACAGGAGGGAGTTGGGAATAAAAACAAACGGCTGTAATTGAGTGATGAGTACTTCTTGATCATCATTCCTAACCTTTCTCTCTCATTAAAACAAGCAGAAGTGCCAATCTCCTCCGTTCCTTGCTGTATGGCTGCGTGACTGAGGAGCTATCAAACTCTGCCACAGAGGGGAAGTAGAGCATCAGAAATCCACGGTGGTGCAAGCAACAGCTCCTGCTCTGGGATGGAGCTCAAGCCACCCTGTCAGTAAAACCTGAACTTCTCAGCTTTTTCCTGCACCAATGTCTTTTATTGCTATTTAGAGAAGTAAACTTTTTTAAGCCTTCCATTCTGCATTACTTCTGTTTCTTTAGTATTTCACAGACTGACAGCACCATGCAGGTTGGCAAAGCCCCTCAGCATCACCAACTCCAACCTACAACCCTGCTCTACAAGAGTCACCTTAAACCATAGCCCTAAGCACCACAGCCAAACCACCTTCAACACATCCAGGCTGGGTGACTTCACCACCTCCCTGGGCAGCTCATTCCACTCCCTGACCACTCTCTCCAGGAAAAACTTCTTCTTGAAGTCCAGTCTAAACCTCCCCAGAGTCAGCTAGAAGCCATTCCCCCTCCTTCTGTCTCCAATTCCCTGTGAGCAGAGCCCACCAGCAGCCTCTCCACAATGTCCCTTCAGGTGGTTGTAGACAGCAATGAGGTCTCTCCTCAGCCTCCTCAAAGGAGAAGGGCAAAAAGATCACATTGAGTGACTCTGTGCTCCATAACCTCCCTGAAGGTGTTCAGGACCAGGTTNCACAGAAGCACCGAACGTGATCAGAGATCACGTTCGGTGCTTCTGTGCTCCACAACCTCCCTGGAGGTGTTCAGGACCAGGTTAGATGAGTCCTTGAGCAATCTGTTCCAGTGGGAGATTGATTGTGGGGTTGGAACTGGCTGAGCTTTGAGGTCCCTTCCAACCTAAACCCTCCTATGATTCTATGACTTGCTAAGTGCAGGCTCACTTCTGCTTCCCAACGTTGGTGTGCGCACACTTCAGAGCCTGCAAATCTCCTGGGATGGCAACAGTCTAGAAGGCTGCAAAGTGCTTGCATGGAGCTGTTTTGTCCTTTGTGAAGAAGAGACTACAAATAACACATGGCAGAGGAAAGATTAAAACTGCCTGAGTTATTTCAAGCAGCCTGTGCTGTGCAGAAGCTTTGTTTGGAGAGCAGGTCCTGCTAATGCCATCAGGTTTACTGACGCCACTGGATTAATATCATCTTAGAATTACAAGCATATGGACAGGCAGAGCTGACAACAGCCCTGCTGCCTCTGTAGGAAGCCTGGGGTGTGCTCTGGGAGAAGCATAACCAAATCAGTGCTGCAGCCCAAAGTGAATCTCAGGAGGAAGACTGTCCCCACTGGAGGCAGTGGGAGGGATTGTTTCTCACACAGATGTTAACGCTGCGGGATGCTGCCCTCTGATTCAGGCGTGCTGCTTGGGGGCTTGCTGAGGGGCAGCAGCAAAAGCTGTCTTTGAAACTTGTGCTTTATGATTTGCTGTCTGCTGAAGGCTAATATGAAAAGCCTGAATGCTGAGCTGGGTAAGGCATTCATTATTTTACTGCTTCTTCCTGGCATGCAACAAATTATGGAGAGATTTAAGAGCCCAAGGAACAAAAAAAAAAATCCATCTAAAAGGAAAAAGAAGGAGGTAGGGAGCAACACCTGCAGCAGTGAGCTGGCAGATGGGCTGCACTCCAGCCCCCCAGCTTCCTGGGGCTCTACCACCCATGTTCCTGCTTTGAGCTGTGGTACAGGACAGGGTCTGGTGGCAGATCTGAGCACCTGGTCAGGATTGAGGCCTTCCATTTCAGCTGCTAGAAGCAGAATCTATTCCTGTAATCCCCACAGGGGCTAAAGAATGATTTACCACTATGGGCATCTTAGCTGCTGCCCTGTAAGGCTCAGGGATGTTGCTCAGGCTCAGTTGCTCCCATGAGCTGACTCTTTTCCCACACTCAGCCCACGTTCACACCTCTCTCGTGGGTATTTCCCAGGCTGGTCTGTGGTTATTTGTCACAGAATCATAGAATCAAGCAGGTTGGAAGAGACCTCCAAGCTCAGCCAGCCCAACCTAGCACCCAGCCCTGGCCAATCAACCAGACCATGGCACTAAGTGCCCCAGCCAGGCTTGGCTTCAACACCTCCAGGGATGGTGACTCCACCACCTCCCTGGGCAGCCCATTCCAATGCCAATCACTCTCTCTGCCAACAACTTCCTCCTAACATCCAGCCTAGACCTGCCCTGGCACAACTTGAGGCTGTGTCCCTTTGTGATGTGGCTCCCTTTGGCTATGGAAGTTGGTCTCCCATGGCAGTGCAAAGCTCACTGAAGTTCTACCACCAGAAATGCTAAATACTCTCATAAGGACTGTTTGTAACTCAATTAGAAGCCTAACTGCAGTAGTACACCAGATGTATGGTCCACCTAGAAGCCCATCTGTGGCTATTAGTTCCCTGCTTTGGAACCAGGCTCAAACAATAGGGGATATATTACACAGTTCCTCTTGTTCTTGTTTTCCTTGTCTGACATATCCTGCAGAAAGCCTGGGACAGGGTTTATAACCTGGCCAAAGGCCAGCATGCTGCAGAGAGAAAGTCCTGTCCTGTTGGCATCCTCTGACCTGTCTTTGCTCTGATCTCTTTCATGATGCTTTCATTCAACAGGTGCCCACTTTGTGTGTGCAAGGTTGGGCAGCTTCATGACACAGGCAGGCACAGAGGCTCCCTCTTTACTTTTATTGCCCTTTTGTCATCATTTCCAAGCTGCCATGAATGCTCCCCTTGGATGACTTTTCCCTCTCCTCATTTTCTGTGGAGCCAGAGGTATACCAGTGGGTTTGAAATGAACGTTTGGGGTTTGTGATGTCTTCCTTTTTCTTGCTGCTTGACTGACCTCTTAATCTTTTTCTTCAATCAGCAAAGATTGCTCTGCTGATGCAATTGTCCACTCAGCTGGAGTGAGGCCAATCTCTCACCACTTCAGCTCTCCTTGATTGCTTCCTGCCCAAGCTCTAACACAGAGGTTTGCAGAGCCACGTCTTGAGCTGATCCCCAGCAGCGTGGGCAGCAGGTGGAGGGAGGGGATTCTGCCCCTCTGATCCACTCTGCTGACATCACCATGCAGTGCTGGGGCCAGCTTGGGAAGCCTCAGCACAGAAGAGACAGGGACCTGTTGGAGTGGGGCCAGAGGAGGCCACAGCGATGATGCTCCCATCATCTGGAACCCCTCTGCTCTGAGGCCAGGCTGAGACAGTTTGGGTTGTTCACTTGGAGAAGAGAAGGCTCCAAGGAGACCTTCCTGTGGCTTTTCAGTACTTAAAAGGGCCTCTAAGAAATCTGGGAACAGCCTTCTGAGCAGGACCTTTGGTGACTTGACAAGGGGTGATGGTTTTAAACTAAGAAAGGGGAGATTTAGGCTGGAGAGAAGAAACATTTTACCATGAAGGGTATTGGAACACTGTGTCCTGGTTAGAACAGAGCTCATTCTGCTCAGTGATTTTACTTCTCAGCTCAGTCTCTCCCTAGGAACAGCAGTTTCTGAAGTCAGGAGCATGCTTTTGCAGACAGCCTCTGCTGCCAGCAGTGACAGCACTCGGTGCTTGGGGTTAGTGCCAAGCACTGGTGTGCAGACCAAGGTCACTGCTGGATCTCGTGTGCCATGCTGGGGCTGTAGTAGGTAAAAGACCTCACCTGTGGGGAGAGGATCATAGGCTGAGATTAAAGGCAGAGTGCTTGGATGGCAGCCACGGAAGGAGAGACTTCACCCTTCTGATCCTCCAGCTCTTTCTGAATACACTGTAGATGGGATGGGATCCCTCAGTGGTCTCTTGTCCCGTTCGCTCCTCCCGGGCTCAGAGGAAAACATATCACTATAACTACTTGAAAGGAGGTTGGAGAGAGGTGAGGGTCCTGTACTCCACACTCATGAGACCACACCTCGAGTACTGTGTCCAGTTTTGGTCACCACAGTATAGGAAGGACACTGAGGTGCTGGAGTGGGTGCAGAGAAGGGTGACGAGGCTGGGGAGAGGTCTGGCAAACATGAGCTGTGAGGGAGCTGGGGTGGTTTAGTCTGGAGAAGAGGAGGCTGAGAGGGGACCTTATTGGCCTCTACAACTACCTGAAAGGAGGCTGTAGTGAGGCTGGAGCTGATCTCTTCTCCCAAATAACTAATGATAGGACAAGAGGAAATGGCCTCAAGTTGCGTCAGCAGAGGTTTAGGTTGGATGTTGAGAGGAAGTTCTTTCCTGAGCAGGTGGTCAGGCACTGGAACAGGCTGCCCAGGGAGGGGGTGGAGTCACCATCCCTGGCGGGGTTTAAAAGGANGGAGTCACCATCCCTGGAGGTGTTTAAAAGGAGAGTGGATGTGGTGCTTGAGGCTATGGTCTGGTGATGAAGGCTGCTGGGATGAAGGTTGGACTGGATGATGCTGGTGGTCCTTTCCAGCCATAGTGATTCATAGTGCTGAGATGTTGTGCTGAGGGGCTTGGGTTAGTCAAGGACTTGTCGGTGTGAAACTGATGATTGGACTCGATGAGCTGGAAGGGCTTTGCCAATCTAAGAGATTCTGTGATGCTGTGAGATTTGGTCTCTTCTCCTAGGTGACAAGCAATAGGACAAGAGGACATAGCCCCAGGTTGCACCAGTTTAGGTTCAATATAAGGAAACATTTCCTCCCCAACAGGGTTGTCAAGCCCTGAAACAGGCTGCCCAGGGAAGTGGTTGGCTCACTATCCCTGGAGGTGTTTAAGGCCAGGCTGGATGAGGCTCTGGCCAGGCTGATCTAGGGTAGGGTGTCCCTGCCCTTGGCAGGGGGGTTGGAACTAGATGATCCTTGTGGTCCCTTCCAACTCTGACTGAGTCTATGAGTTTATGATTGAGTAGACCTGGAGATGTGGTGCTGAGGATATGATTTAGTGGTGACCTGCCAGTGCTGGGTTAAGGGTTAAACCAAAACAATTCTATGGTTCCCTTCCTCCCTCTCAGGCTGATGAAGGCTAGCAGAATAACCTATGCCAAGCTTCAGTTCCCAGCTGTAAAGTGTCACTCCAGTGATTTGAAATTAAAGACCAAAAGCAAACAAACCCAAAAATCCTTCTCCTGAAAAAAAAAAACCAACTCACCCCTCCCCTCCAGCCTTCATCAGGTCAGATGCAATTACAGTGCCCAGCCCTAAATGAATCCCAACATGCAGTTAAACCGATGTCAACTCACTTCAGAACTGAATTAAAGACAACCTGCCTGGGCCAGGACATTATCATTACTATTAATAACAATAAAGGTGTTTTATTAATTTCTTCTTTTCCCCCCCAAGGCACCAACAGGATTGCAGAAGTGTTCTGAACAGACAGTTGAAATGATGCTCTTTAAACATTCACCAGGATTGTCATTTGCCTGCAAGCATCCATGCCAAAATAAAGTCACCATGGGAACAGTGTGTGTGCCTCTGACATGCCTTTAGCCTCTCTAATCCCAGGGGTAGAAGACTGAGCCAGAGTCCTGAGCTCTGACAATTGCACTTTTACTCGTGGTTTGCAGTCCAGAAGGGAACATACTGAGTGGGGTGGGGGAAGATGATTCAGATGCATTAACAACCTAAACTCTGCTTTGAAGAGCATCCCCTCTCCTACCCAAAATAGTCAAGTGGCCACATTGCTCAGATTAAGAAGCCATTTGGAAGCCATGTTCAGCATCTTTGTCAGTGATATGAACAGAGCAATCAAGTGCACCCTCATCAAGGTGGCACCAAGCCGTGTTGACTTGCTAGAGGGCAGGGACCCATCCAGAGGGACCTGGATAGGATGCAGAGGTGTGCCCAGGACAGCCTCATGACATTCAACAAGGCCAGGTGTAAGGTCTCACACCAATCCAGACTGGGTGGGGAGTGGCTAAGAGCAGCCCTGAGGAAAAGGACCTGAGGGTATGGGGTGATGAAAAGCTCAACAGGAGCCTGCAGTGTGAGTGCAGCCCAGACAGCAACCCTGTGCTGGGCTGCAGCAAGAGCAGTGTGGGCAGCAGGGCAAGGAAGGAGATTCTGCCCCTTGGCTCTGCCCTCCTGGACCCCATCTGCAGTCCTGTGTGCAGTTCTGGAGCCCCTAGCACAAGAAGGACATGGAAGTGTTGGAGCCAGTCCAGAGGAGGCCACCAAGATGCTGAGAGGACTGCAGCAGCTCTGCTATGAGGACAGGCTGAGAGAGTCGGGGCTGTGCAGCCTGGAGAAGAGAAGGCTTCGAGGAGACTTTGGAGTGGCCTTCCAGCATCTGAAGGGGGCTGCAGGAAGGTTGGAGAGGGACTATTGACAAGGTCTTGTAATGATAGGATGAGGAGGAATGGGTTTGAACTGGCAGAGGGGAGATTGAAAGTGGATGTTAGGAAGAAGTTGTTTGCAGTGAGGGTGGTGAGACACTGGCACAGGTTGAGGGTGGTGAGACATTGACACAGGTTACCCAAGGAGGTAGTGGAGCACAGAATCACCCAATGTCATCTTTGATCACATTCTGTGATTCTGTGTTCCACAGCCTCCTTGGTGGTGTTCAAGGCCAGGTTGAATGAGTCCTTGAGCAACCTGTTCTAGTGGGAGGTGTCCCTGCCTATGGCAGGGGGTTGGAACTGGCTGAGCTTTGAGGTCCCTTCCAACCTAAACCATTCTATGATTACACCTCAGCCACTGCAACCACCTCTGGTATTTTTGTATCAAGCTCAAGAGAAACCATGATCACAAAAGGACAAGGAGAAAAACATGATGCCAAATGAGTTAGGACAGGATTTCACCCTTAGATTGCAGCTGCCTCACCTACGGTCCACAGGCTCTTTATCTGAAACAGCCCTGCCAAAATAAAACCTTCAGTAGGAAGGAGAAAGACATTCTGGAGTCTTGTAAAAAGTCTTCAATGTCACTGAAGAACCTAATCCATAAACCTTAGATCAGCAGCAAAGCCAAAAGGAGCCTCTGGAACCCTCCCTCTTCCCATCTCGCCAGCACCTGCAGACTGTGTGCTGCTCTCTCTGGTGTAATTTTGGAACATCCAAGCTGCTCATTATTTTCTTTCCTCTGAAAGGATGCCAAATACGTATCCTCTGAGCTAAAAGGGAGCTAATCACGCTGTGGTTAGTCAGTCCTGGCTGAAAGGACAGCTCAGAAGCGTGGAAAGATGCGTATCTTGAAGCAGTGAATCAAAAAACAGAGATCATTTTCAAGTGGCCCACAGCCTTTTTTCCCCCCCTTTGTTCTTTCTGCGGCTCTAGGGCACAGCTTTTGTCATTTAAATACTACAAGTGTAGTATCTTTTTGCTGCCTTCCACTCTCTGTGGAGCTGAGATGATTTTGTACCCAGTTATTCCCGGGCAGCTTGCAGGAAAGCGCAGTGGAAAGAAATACTTCCCCGAGACGCAGCGGGGAAAGAGCTGCTGAGGCTGTACAGAAGGTGCTGCAGAGCATGGAGACCGCAGGGAAAGGGCTTGGGACACTAAAGATGAGCTGAAGAAAGCAGGCCAAAGCAGGTCAGCTTCAGCTGAAGACATGCAGAATACTTTAGCACTCGGTCAGGTCTAGTGGAGCCTTTAGAAATAATCAGATCTGAATGAATTCATGGATTGATAAATTCATGGAGTGGGTCAGGGTGGAAGGGACTATTAATAACATCTGGTTCTAAGCCCCTTGCCATGGCCAGGGACACCTGCAGCCAGCCCAGGCTGCTCAAAGCCTCATTCAACCTGCCCCTGAACACCTGCAGGGAGGGGGCATCCACAATGTCCCTGGGCAACCTGTGCCAGTGTCTCACCACCCTCACTCTAAAGAAGTTCTTCCTAAGTGCAATCCCAAGCACAGCTCCAGGCTGGGTGGGGAAGGGCTGAGAGCAGCCCTGAGGAAAATGACCTGGGGGTCTGAGGGAATGAAAAGCTCAATAGGAGCCTGCAGTGTGAGTGCAGCCCAGACAGCAACCCTGTGCTGGGCTACAGCAAGAGCAGTGTGGGCAGCAGGGCAAGGGAGGGGATTCTGCCCCTTGGCTCTGCTCTCCTCAGACCCCACCTGCAGTCCTGGGTGCAGTTCTGGAGCCCTGAACACAAGCAGGACATGGAACTTTTGGAGCTTGTCCAGAGGAGGCCATGAAGATGCTGCGAGGGCTGCAGCAGCTCTGCTATGGGGACAGACTGAGAGAGTTGGGGCTCTGCAGCCTGGAGAAGAGAAGGCTTTGAGGAGACCTTGGAGTGGCCTTCCAGCATCTGAAGGGGGCTACAGGAAGGCTGGGGAGGGACTATTGACAAGGTCTTGTAATGACAGGATGAGGAGGAATGGGTTTGAACTGGCAGAGGGGAGATTCAAATTAGATTAGGAAAGAGCTCTTTCCACTGAGCTTTGATCACACTCTGTGATTCTGTGCTCCACAGTCTCCCTGGAGGTGTTCAAGGTTAGGATGGATGAGACCTTGAGTGACCTGTTCTAGTGGGAGTGCCCATGGTGGGGAATTGGAACTGGCTGAGCTTTGAGGTCCCTTCCAACCTAAACCATTCTATGATTCTATAATTTCCAACCTCAATCTGCCCTCCTCAAGCTTCAATCCATCCCCTCTCATCCTGTCACAGCAAGCCCTTCTGAAAATTCTTGACTCATAGATTGTCCAAAGAATAGCTTGGACATAGAATCATAGAATCAAGCAGGTTGGAAGAGACCTCCAAGCTCAGCCAGCCCAACCTAGCACCCAGCCCTGGCCAATCAACCAGACCATGGCACTAAGTGCCNTCCCTCAGCCTCTCCTCACAGGGCTGTGCTCCAGGCCCCTCCCCAGCCTTGCTGCCCTTCTCTGGACACCTTCCAGCACCTCAACATCTCTCTGGAATTGAGGAGCCCAGAATTGGACACTTGAAGGTTAAGATCAGGCCAGTAGCATTCCTCAGCCTGCTGCAATACCAACACTGACATGTTTTAATGGCTTGTCCCATCTGGCCCTCTCACCATGTACCCTTGCACAAACAAACCTAAAATACAATTAGTTAAGAGCAACCAGCTCCTTAGTCACTATTAATGACATTTCATGTTTCCAGTCCTTGTCACTGATTTTATTAAGTCTTTGTGGAGAAGCTGAGCCCTCTGATGAAAACAGCCTGGGAAGGTGCTTCTCATGCTCTCCTCTGCTCATGCCATCTTTGTAACAGGAAAAACACAGCAAGAGTCACAATCTGGGAGGCTTGGGGAGAAGGGTCTCATTGGGTGTCAGATCATTTTACAAGGTCTGGTAATGTCAGGACGAGGGGGAATGGGTTTAAGCTGGAGGAGGGGAGATTTAGACTGGATGTTAGGAGGAAGTTCTTTACAGTGAGGGTGGTAAGGCACTGGAATGGGTTGCCCAGGGAGGTTGTGGATGCTTCCTCCCTGGAGGTGTTTAAGGCCAGGCTGGATGAGGCCTTGAGCAACCTGCTCTAGTGGGAGGTGTCCCTGCCTATGGCAGGGGGTTGGAGCTGGATGATCCTTGAGGTCCCTTCCAACCTAAACCATTCTATGATTCTATGATTCTATGATCTGTTACTGCAGTGAAATCCTTTCACTAAAATCAGTGAGCTTCTGCATGGGATGGTTTTTAGACCCATTTTGTTTCCATCTTTGACTGGAGATTAGGAAGAAATTCTTCACAATGAAGGGGGTGAGACATTGGCACAGGTTGCCCAGGGAGGGGGTGGATGGCCCCTCCCTGGAGGTGTTCAAGGCCATGTTGGATGAGTCTTTGAGCAGTCTGGTCTAGTTAGAATCACAGAATCAAACATGTTGGAAGAGACCTCCAAGGTCATCCAGTCCAACCTAGCACCCAGCCCTGCCCAATCAACCAGACCATGGCACTGAGTGCCCCAGACAGGCTTTACTTCAACACCTCCAGGGACGGTGACTCCACCACCTCCCTGGGCAGCCCATTCCAATGCCAATCACTCTCTCTGCCAACAACTTCCTCCTAACATCCAGCCTAGACCTCTCCTGGCACAACTTGAGACTGTGTTCCCTTGTTCTGTTGCTGGGTGTCTGGGAGAGGAGCCCAACCTCACCTGGCTACCACCTCCCTGCAGGCAGTTGGAGGTGTCCCTGCCCATGGCGGAGGTGTTGGAGCTCGGTGATCTTGAAGGTCCCATCCAACCTATACCATTCTACGAATCCATCACCCTCTGATATGAATGCTCTGTGCTACCCTGGAAATCACAATCACAACACATTTCTAGCAGCAGGTGTCCCTGTCTAAGGAAGGAGATTTGGAACTAGATGACCCTTATGGTCCCTTCCAACCTTGCCTGGATTCTATGAGTCTATGAGATTGATGTGAGGAGCAGAAGTCAATAAAGCTTTTGAGCTCGACCTTGACATTCGCAGCCACTTCCTTTACTCTTCATTGTTCCGTTAGTGGGAGGTGGAACACAAATACAACACTAATGTGGTAAAAAAGTGAAGCTTGATGCAATTTTGGAAGTATCAGCCAAGGGATGAAAATAAATGAGAAGTGTCTTGCTGTGCTCTTCACCTGCTTTTCTCATTTGAGTCAAGAGGTTGGTGTGCCTTTAGAGAAGCAGGACGCAATGCAAATGGCATTATGTGACTTCTAAGCCATTACAATAATGTATTTCAGTCAGTGGCTTCAAAAGGGGACTCACATTGTAGTTCAAAATGGGTTCTTGCATCCCAGATGCACTCTCTGCAGACATTTATCTGCATAGACATTTGCTCCTCATGAAAAATGCATGATCTGTGTTGTGAGAAGAACTGAAGAGAAGCGAAGCGCAGAAGCTCCATTCTCAGCTAATTGCTGTCTGTCAGGCTGCAGGTTACTGCAGCTCTGCCTTGTCCTCTGGTCTCTGTCACTGCTAACATTGGTAATGTTCCAAAGATCCTAAGCTTCACTCTGCAGGTTCAGCCTGCCTGAGGTGAGCTGCACTCTGCACCTTGCCCACAAAACTGGGCTGAAGTCAAGGGGGACATTGGACAATGAAGGAAAGCAGTACTGAGTGATGCTGGTGTAGCTCCTTGTGGATTCAACTGGGCCAGGTGGTGGGGTAACTAGTTCAACATGCCCAACCAGTCCCTCTCTGAAAGGTGCCACCCTGACACTGTCATTGCCAGTTTGCTTTAGACAACCTCTTACAGAAACAGCTGCTCCAGAGATGTAGAAATCATGGAGGTGAACTACTTCAGCCTTACAGCTTCCATATGATTCTACAGGCATAGGAAGTTTGAGGCATAGGAGGTTCCATGGGAACCTAAGGAAGACTTTTTTTCCCTGTGAGGTTGACAGAGCACTGGAACAGGCTGCCCAGGGGGGTTGTGGAATCTCCCTCTCTGCAGATATTCAAGAACCATCTGGATGCATTCCTGTGTGATCTGCTCTGGGTGATCCTGCTCTAGCAGTGGGGCTGGACCAGATGAGCTTTTGAGGTCCCTTCCAGCCCCCAACATGCTATGATTCTACAGCCACAGATGCTGTCAGGAGTTAGATGATAGATGCTCCATCCCTGGAAATATTCAAGGCCAGTTTGTTTGGGGCTCTGAGCATCCTGCTCTAGTTGCACATGTCCCTGCTAACTGCAGGAAGTGAGCTTAGATGACCTTTAAAGATCCCTTCCAACCCAAACCATTCTATGGTTCTGTGATTGTCAGCCAAGTTACTTTGCTTTAATCTCTCCAGGACCAGGCTGATTTGGTCCCAGGGGATAAGCACCTTACTGATCATAGAATCATAGAATCAACCAGGCTGGAAGAGACCTCCAAGATCATCCAGTCTAACCTAGCACCCAGCCCTAGCCAATCAACTAGACCATGGCACTAAGTGCCCATGATCAGTGCATCACAGGGAAGGAGAGCTATAGAAAGCCTTTTTCATTACTTTTCTGAAGCTCATTTACATGATGAAGACTTCAAAATGAAATCTCAAGATCAAAATAAAAATAAAGCCAAAGAAGAGATGCACTAAAATGTCTGACTTTACTTTGCTCCCTTTCTGTTCAAATTGTGTGGGAATTTGATAGAAATTCCTGCACCAGAAGACCATCCAAACCCAAACTTTCAGGTGAATAATAGAAATTAGGTGTAATAGAAAACCTCTCCCCATACAGATCTGGATTTTACTTTTCTGAGTTCCTCATTCTTCATCAGTTGTGGCTTTTAGACCAAAGCCAGTTCTGTCCCTAGGCAAGGGCTGATGCGTGGAGACAGACTGAGAGAGTTGGGGCTGTTCAGTCTGGAGAGGAGAAGGCTCCAAGGTGACCTTATTGTGGCCTTCCAGTATCTGAAGGAGGCTACAAAAAAAAGCTGCTCAGGGACTTTTTAGGGTGTCAGGTGGTGATAGGACTGGTAAGAACAGATCCAAGGTAGAGGATGGGAGATTTAGATTGGATGTTAAGAAGTTCTTCACCATGAGGGTGGTGAGACACTGAAACAGGCTGTCCAGGGAGATGGTGGAAGCCTCATCCTTGGAGGTGTTTAAGGACAGGCTGAATGTGGCTTTGATCAGTGTGAAGTGTCCTTGCCCACAGCAGGGGGGTTGGAGCTGGCTGATCCTTGAGGTCCCTTCCAGCCCTGACAAGTCTATGATTCTGTGCCTCTCACCCCAGTGTTTGCATTTCCAGGATGCACATGATCAGTGTTCTTCTGAAGGGATATGTTAAGAATATTGTTTTGATGAAGACATTTTATTTGATGACAGTGCCTTAAAAATTCCCTTAATTATTGCATTTGACTGCTCAACATCTTTCTGTGTTTCCATGGCAGCAGTGTGAAGGTGAAGTGCTAAACTGTGTTACTTTAAATCCCCATACCTGGGAATATAAATGATTCCTACTCAGAGATATCTCCTTGCTCTCTTGAAGGAGTTCTGCCAGAGGTTTAGCATTTCTCCCCCATCTGTTGTTACTCAGATGTGGTTTTACAAGCTCTCGTGGTCTGTGAGATTAGGCAGGCTGCTAGAAGCTTAGATGGGTTGGGTTGGGGTTTTTGTTGGGTTTTGTTTTTTCTTTTTTAGGTTGGAAAGAGACCTCCAAGCTCATCCAGCCCAACCTAGCACCCAGCCCTGTACAATCAACCAGACCATGGCACTAAGTGCCCCAGCCAGGCTTTGCTTCAACACCTCCAGGGATAGCATCTCCACCACCTCCCTGGGCAGCCCATTCCAATGCCAATCACTCTCTCTGCCAACAACTTCCTCCTAACATCCAGCCTAGACCTGCCCTGGCACAACTTGAGGCTGTGTCCCCTTGTTCTGTTGCTGCTTGCCTGGCAGAAGAGCCCAACCCCACCTGGCTACAGCCTCCCTTCAGGTAGCTGCAGACAGCAATGAGGTCTGCCCTGAGCCTCCTCTTCTGCAGGCTGCACACCCCCAGCTCCCTCAGCCTCTCCTCTCAGGGCTGTGCTCCAGGCCCCTCACAGCTTTGTCGCCCTCCTGTGGACACCTTCCAGCACCTCAACATCTCTCTTGCATTGAGGAGCCCAGAACTGGACACAGCACTCAAGGTGTGGCCTGAGCAGTGCTGAGCACAGAGGCAGAAGAACCTCCCTTGTCCTGCTGGCCACACTGCTCCTGAGCCAGGCCAGGATGCCATTGGCTCTGCTGCCCACCTGGGCACTGCTGCTTCATCTTCAGCTACTCTCTACCAGCACCCACAGATCCCTGTCTGTCTGCCTGCCTGCTCTCCAGCCACTCTGTCCCCATCCTTGTTACCACTACAGGTTTCACCAGGATCTCTCAGCACACTGGTGCCTACTTTTACTATTGCATCCCAACAGACATGACATGGTCAGGAGGCTGTTGGAGTCAGCAGTCACATCCAACACTTTCTGTGGACCTCAGAGAAATCACAAAATGAAAAGCCTCTGGTTTGCATTTATTTCTTTTAATTGCTTCAAGATTTGGGTTGAAAATCAATAAAGTGCTTAAAACTTTAAGGTCTTTTTAGCAGCCATGGATTTAAAAACCAAAATACCAGCATATAAATCAAGGAAGAGATCTAAATGGCTGGATGGTGGCATGCAGAGGATGGTGATCAATGGCACAATGTCCACCTGGCGACCGGTGCCAAGTGGTGTTCCTCAGGGGTCAGTGCTGGGACCAGTGCTCTTTAACATCTTTGTCAGTGATATGGACAGAGGAATTGAGTGCACCCTCAGCAAGTTTGCAGATGACACCAAGCTGTGTGGCACAGCTGACTTGCTGGAGGGCAGGGATGCCATCCAGAGGGACCTGGACAGGCTGGAGAGGTGGGCCCAGGCCAACCTCATGACGTTTAACAAGGCCAAGTGTAAGGTCCTGCACCTGGGTCGGTGCAATCCCAGGCACAGATACAGGCTGGGTGATGAATGGCTGGAGAGCAGCCCTGAGGAGAAGGACCTGGGGGTCTGGGTCGACGAGAAGCTCAACATGAGCCGGCAGTGTGCACATGCAGCCCAGACAGCCAACCGAGTGCTGGGCTGCATCAAGAGAAGTGTGGCCAGCAGGGCAAGGGAGGTGATTCTCCCCCTTTACTCTGCTCTCGTCAGACCCCACCTGGAGTACTGTGTGCAGTTCTGGAGCCCCCAATACAAGAAGGACATGGAACTGCTGGAGCGGGTCCAAAGGAGAGCCACGAAGATGATCAGAGGGCTGGAGCACCTCTGCTATGAGGACAGGCTGAGAGAGTTGGGGCTCTTCAGCCTGGAGAGGAGAAGGCTTCGAGGAGACCTTATAGTGGCCTTCCAGTATTTGAAGGGAGCCTACAGGAAAGCTGGGGAGGGACTATTTACACGGTCTAGTAATGTTAGGACGAGGGGGAATGGGTTTAAGCTGGAAGAGGGGAGATTTAGACTGGATGTTAGGAGGAAGTTCTTTACAGTGAGGGTGGTAAGGCACTGGAACGGGTTGCCCAGGGAGGTTGTGGATGCTTCCTCCCTGGAGGTGTTTAAGGCCAGGCTGGATGAGGCCTTGGGTGAGCTGCTCTAGTGGGAGGTGTCCCTGCCTGTGGCAGGGGGTTGGAGCTGGATGATCCTTGAGGTCCCTTCCAACCTAAACCATTCTATGATTCTATGACAGTAAAATCATAAGCAGTGGACCAGGCTGTCCTCCACGAGCTCTCCAGCTAACTCAGGGCTGCTGCCTGTAATTGCTTTGCTGGTTACAGTGGAAACCAGCAGGATTTCCTGGTGCAAAGATGCTGCTGAAGCAAAAACAAATAGAGAGGATTAAAGGACAGAAGAATGCATGGCAAACAAATGTTAAATTAACCTGGAGAAGAAGAGAGCCCGAGGTGGATAATATGCCTTTGATGTGAAAATTGATTTGCTCCAGTGTGAATGCTGAAGGAAGATGAAACAAGAAAATACCTTTGTGAGCAAGAGTTTGAGATTCTAAAGCCACAGCAGAACAAGAACAGGTTTTGAGGCTGAAGCTTTGGGGCTTTAAAATGACTAAGCAAATCAAACGTTTTGCTGGTTCAATTTTATTCCTCTCCTCTCTTGTATTCTTAGAGGCTGCTGAGCAGAAACACTTAGACAATTGGCTCAGGATACTACCTGTGTAAACAAATGACCAATATCTTTGGCAAAACTCATCCTATTCAGCCATTTAGCTGCAGGAACTGTAAATTGCCTTGAAAATACTAATGGCCCAAACCTTATCTTTCCATCTCTGACTCTAAAATTGTAGCAATCATCAGGATTTGTCCCTAACAGTAATAAAGAGTCATGACAAATCATTTCCCCCCCCACATACACACATCCTTCCCAACTCCTTCACTTGTCTCTTAAAAAGCTCCTGCAGAGATTGGTGCACACATCAGAAGCTCACCTGCACTGGTTGATGATGCTTCCATGGGTCAAAGCTTGCTGGCATCCATAATGATGTTAGGAAGAAGGTCTTCAGCATGAAGGTGGTGAGACCCTGGAACAGGTTGCCCAGGGAGGTGGCTAAAGCCTCATCCCTGGAGGTGCTTAAGGGCAGGCTGGATGAGGCCCTGGAGAGCCTGATCTAGTGTGAGGTGTCTATGTCCACGGCAAGGGGGTTGGAACTAAATAATTCTTGTGGTCCCCTCCAACCCTGACTGGTGCAAGTCCAGAGGAGGACCATGAAGATGCTGAGAGGCTATGAGGACAGGCTGCAAGAGTTGGAGCTCTGCAACTTGGAGAAGAGAAGGCTTCAAGGAGACCTTATAGTGGCCTTCCAGTATCTGAAGGGGACTACAGGAGGGCTGGGGAGGGACTATTGCCAAGGTCTTGTAATGAGAGGACAAGGGGCAACGGGTTTAAACTGGCAGAGGGGAGATTTAAAGTGGATGTTAAGAAAGGGTTCTTTGCAGTGAGGGTGGTGAGACACTGGCACAGGTTGCTCAGGGAGGTGTTCAGGACCAGGTTGGATGAGGCCTTGAGCAACCTGTTCTAGTGGGAGGTGTCCCTGCCTATGGCAGGGGGTTGGAACCGGCGGAGCTTTGAGGCCCCTTCCAACCTAAACCATTCTATGATTCTATAATATGCCCTTCCACATACATAGGATTCCTCATGTCCCCCTAACATACAGCTGGTGCTTGTGATGGGAGAACCCCACAGCCACATCTCAGGGACTCCTGTGACAAACAACATCCTGAGATAATCAGGGTAGGACCAGAGCATGAGCTGAGATATTTTGGTAAGGAGCTTTCAACCCCAAGCAGATTCCATGTGTGAGCTGCCCAGGGAGGTGGTGGAGTCACCCAGCCTGGATGTGTTTCAGGGTGGTTTAGATGCGGTGCTTAGGGACATGGTTTGAGGTGAATCTTGTAGAGTAGGGTTCTAGGTTGGAGTTGGTGATCCTGAGAGGCTTTGCCAACCTGCACATTGCTGTGTTTCTCTGTGAGTTATCTCGGGACTATTATGCATCCAGAGTGCACAGGCTCATTCCAGAGCTTTGCCCTTCTCCTGCAGGTTCCTCTCACCACAGAGTTTTCCAGCTGTCATATTAGACTGCAGGGCACCACAGACTGCACTGACCACCTCACAGTTCAAAAGTCTATTGCAGCTTACAAACAAACTTCTGCCTTTTGAATCTTAAGGGAAAGGTTGGAGTTCTTATTTTTATGCTCTGTATTATTCATAGGTCAACTTCTTTCTGTTAGCCTGCTGGAGACAGACTGGAGAAGTACATGGCAAGCACTAAACAAGCATAAGCTGCCGGTGCAAACAGGCAGAAATAGAGAGACAAACAAACAAAAACTGGGGCCAAAGAAACAGCTCATCAAAGCTGCAGTGCCAGTAGCAGCTGAGAACCCCAAATCTCTGCCAGACCTCAGATGGGACAACGATAAAGGGCATGACAGATGTACAGCACCCAGTGAAACTTCAGTCTGGCTCCATTGGCTCTGCCATTCTCACCAGTGCAGTTTCTCTTTAGGGCTGAGACTGCTTCTGTTGTAACATGAACGCTTTGTAGGCAACTCCAACTGGATGAGGGGAATGTTGAGCAGCTCTGGATGCTGTCTTCCAATATTATCCTTCCTTTGGGACCATACCTAACAGGATCAGCAGAAGAGACTATCTTGCTCCCTCCCTGGAGGTGTTCAAGGCCAGGTTGGATGAGTCTCTGAGTGACCTGTTCTAGTGGGAGGTGTCACTGCCTATGGTAGGAACTGGCTGAGCTTTGAGGTCCCTTCCAACCTAAACCATTGTCTGATTCTGTGATTGACTCCTAAAAACCACAGAATGCTTTGGGTCGGAAGGGACCTCTAAAGATCATCCTGTGCAAGCCACACTGTGCCAGCTCAGCTACCCACCCTGTCTGGGTAGTGGATTTCATCTGGGCTGAGAAATACACAGAGGTGAGACTGGGATGTGGCATAAGTCTCTTGTTGTAGGGGAGGGAATGAGCTGACCTGTATTTGTGGCTCCTAGACAAGCCAGCCCTACCTACATTGTGCACTACTGGAGTGGCCTTCCAGTACCTGAAGTGGGCTACAGGAAGGCTGGGGAGGGACTACTAACAAGGTCTTGTTAATGACAGGATGAGGACTAATGGGTTTGAACTGGCAGAGGGGAGATTTAAACTGGGTGTTAGGAAGAAGATGTTTGCAGTGAGGGTGGTGAGACACTGGCACAGGTTGCCCAGGGAGGTTGTGGAGCACCTGGAGGTATTCAAGGCCAGGTTGGATGAGACTTGAGTGACCTGCTCTAGTGGGAGTTGTCCCTGCCTATGGCAGGGAGGGGTTGGGATTGGCTGAGCTTTGAGATCCCTTCTATGAATGTAACCTCAGAGCTTGATTCAAGATCTGAAGCAAGGCTCAGCAGCCTCAGCACAGTTACACAGTTTGCATATCTTCCAGTGGAAGACATCTCCCATTTTAGCTGCCTTTGTGCTGGTTTTCTCCTACTTTTTTTTTTCTCCCAGAGAAGGTTTTAAAAGAACATAAGGGTGCTGCTAAAAGTCCACACGAGAGCAAGGACATGCAACATCAGTGACAAACAGCCAGGCTGACACTCCATTATTAACACTTGCCTCTTGGTGCCTTGCTTCATGCTGTCAGGGGCAATGTGATGGGGGGATTTCAACCCTGACTGGGGTCGTTTGTGTTTCTGACCTCCAAGTGTGCTTTCCTGTGGCAGAAAGTGAATATTTCCTGAGGAGTTAATGGGGGAAGTGCTTTAAAATCAACATGGCAACAGAAATGTTACTCTGTCAAATGCTGTCGAGGCACAAGTGTCATGGTAGGTCTAACAGGCCAAAACAGGCTTAAAGAGACCTCCAAGCTCATCCAGTCCAACCTAGCACCCAGCCCTAACCAATCAACCAGACCATGGCACTAAGTGTCTCATTCAGCCTCCTCTTGAACACCTCCAGGGATGATGACTCCACCACACAGAGCCACAGAGCCACAGAATCAGTCAGGGTTGGAAGGGACCACAAGGATCATTTAGCTCCAACCCTCATGCCAAGGAGTGCAAACTGCCTGCTTCTATGGGATGTGAAGCCCCAGTGGCCCTGCCCTGCTGGACAGCAGCAGGCACCAGCACACGCTGGATGTTTTGGCTGAACTGGGGCTTACAGGCTCACTGCTGCCAGATGCTGGAAACCATGATCTTGGCTCCAGCAAAGCACTAAGCACCCAGCAAGCTCTAAGCATGTTGCAGTTCTGCTGGATGCCTTGGGGGGCCAAACAGCAGAAAGGTCCTGGCAGAGCTGCCTCTTGGGGTTCACAGGGAAGGAAAAGAAATACAATTCAAATACTTCTTAGGAACAGGCTTCTGAAGTTCAAAAACCACCTCCCTGGGCAGCCCATTCCAATGCCAATCACTCTCTCTAATCACATGCCCAAAGCAGTTGAAAGAACATGGTACCAGCACTCACTTCCCTACGCAGCAATTCAGTCTCTTGAGCTTCTTATTAAGTCCTAGTGATGACAAGCTGTGACCATTTATGTCTTCCAGTGGAAACTATTCCTTGAGAGAAAGCAGCTACTGCTACTGAAATTCATTTCTAGTTCTTGTTTTAGAGAAAGAAATTAAAATATGGGCTTTTTTCCTTAGATTTTAAGCCACAATAAGCCAATGCTTGAGCACCCCAAACTGATTGCCCAATATCTAGCCCTAGAGCTCACTGATACATCCAATATTTCCCTTACTCTCTTGTCACAGAATCACAGAATCAACCAGGTTGGAAAAGAGCTCTGACACCATTGAGTCCAACCTATCACCTAACCCTTCCAACTAACTGAACCATGGCACTAAGTGCCTCATCCAGCCTCTGCTTGGACCACCTCCAGGGACCACCACCTCCCCGGGCAGCCCATTCCAATGGCCAATCACTCTTTCTGTCCTTGCTTTTTCTCACTCCACACCTCCATTCATTTCTCAGTGCTTTGGAAGACTCATTTATTTGAATAAATGAAATAAATGGACCTGAGAGAGCCCTCTGAGAGCTGAGGTTGCAGACAGCAGCCTTGAAACTTGAAAAGTAGACTGGATCCTACGCGATGCCTTCAGTAATGAAAGAGACTTGCAACGTTTTAAGCAGTGCCTGGGGTTTCAAAGTGTGACAAATGTAGCATTTTAAAATGAAAAGCTATTTTTAGAAGAAAAGCCTGATGGAGAGACATTTTCTGTTAGCTAAATTGAGGAGAGGCAGTGGGCAAGCCTCCCCCGGTGGTAATTTCCATCTGGCTGTGCCTGGGTTCCGTAGGGTCTTCACCTTTGGTCTTTGACAAATTTAAGTAAAAAGTGACAGTAGAAAAAATAAAATATATAAATTAAAAATAACCAAAGGCTGTGAGTGTGTCATGGAGGTTTTCTCCTGCAGTTTGGAACAAAATCACAGTGTCTGTGCCTTGACCTCCACTCTTGAGCTCCTGGTCCTTGGCCGCAAAGAGCTGTGCGCAGACCAAGTGTGCAAGGTCGTCTGCTGAATGCTGCAGCTTCCACACATAAAGTGGTCAAAACTTCCCTCACTCCCTGCATTTGGCTGCTCAGTGTCTTCACAGGTCTTCAATTTGGGGGACTTTTACCAGGTGAGCTCAATTTAAGCAAGTATCTCAAGGCACAAAAGCTCAGCTGCCAGCACCATTTCTGCAGAGAAGAAGAAACCCCTCCTCTGTCTGGGGACAGAGTGGCTGAAGAGCAGCCAGGAAGAAAGGGACCTGGGGGTGCTGGTAGAGAGTAGCTGAAGATGAGGCAGAAGTGCTCAGGTGGACAGCAGAGCCAATGGCATCCTGGCCTGGCTTAGGAGCAGTGTGGCCAGCAGGACAAGGGAGGTTCTTCTGCCCCTGTGCTCAGCACTGCTCAGGACACACCTTGAGTGCTGTGTCCAGTTCTGGGCTCCTCAATGCAAGAGAGATGTTGAGGTGCTGGAAGGTGTTTGGAGAAGGGCAGCAAGGCTGGGGAGGGGCCTGGAGCACAGCCCTGTGAGGAGAGGCTGAGGGAGCTGGGGGTGTGCAGCCTGCAGAAGAGGAGGCTCAGGGCAGAGCTCATTGCTGTCTGCAGCTCCCTGAAGGGAGGCTGTAGCCAGGTGGGGTTGGTCTCTTCTGCCAGGCAAGCAGCAACAGAACAAGGGGACACAGCCTCAAGCTGTGCCAGGGCAGGTCTAGGGTGGATGTTAGGAGGAAGTTGTTGCCAGAGAGAGTGATTGGCATTGGAATGGGCTGCCCAGGGAGGTGGTGGAGATGCTGTCCCTGGAGGTGTTGAAGCCAAGCCTGGCTGAGGCACTTAGTGCCATGGTCTGGTTGATTGGCCAGGGCTGGGTGCTAGGTTGGACTGGACGAGCTTGGAGGTCTCTTCCAACCTGGTAGATTCTATGATTCTATCCAATGAAATAAAGCAGGGGCTAAGCCCTTGGCCAGTTACAAGACAAATTCATTTCCCCAGTGAAATGCAAAGAAACAAATTTTCTTTGAAAAGTTGGAGGTTTAATTGGACAAGAGTGCAGCAAACAGTCTGAGCTGATAAAGAAATCAGGCTGAAGATGTGGAAGGCAAAAATATTGTTTGAATGTAACAGGAAAATTCAATTTGGCTGTTAGATGCCATTAAGCTATTGTATTCCCAGTGGAGCAAGCAATTGAATCACACAGGTCTTGTCCTTTTACAGGCAATTAATACTCCAGTGAAAATAAGCTGTTCAGGGAGATTTATAGCCACAGCAGGAATTAGCCTCATTCTGACTGCAGCAGAAAGATAATCACCAGCCTGGTGGTGCTTTACACACCTCTTCCACAAGAAGTGTTTGCAGCTTTTTGCAGCAAGCCATTGTGTGAAGTAAGAAAGCAGAGTGGAGCCCTGCAAAATTATTTGTATGCTAACAAGTGTAAACACCAACCCACTGCAGGCAGGAGATTTTCAGCACAGAACCTCAGAGGTTGGAAGGGACCTCCAGAGATCACAGATTCACAGCACCATGCAGGCTGGCAAAGCCCCTCAGGAGCACCAGCTCCAACCTAGAACCCTACTCTACAAGAGTCACCTTAAACCATAGCCCTAAGCACCACAGCCAAACCACCCTGAAACACATCCAGGCTGGGTGACTCCACCACCTCCCTGGGCAGCTCATTCCAGTCCCTGACCACTCTCTCCAAGAAAAACGTTTTTCCTAATGTCCAATCTAAACCTGCCCAGCCTCAGCTCGAGGCCATTGCCCCTTGTTCTGTCTCCAATGACCTGTGAGCAGAGCCCAGCAGCAGCCTCTCCCTTCAGGTAGTTTGTATGCCAGTAAGTACAAACACCAACCCACTGCAGGCAGATTTTCTTCACCATAGAATCACAGAACCTTAGAGGTTGGAAGGGACCTCCAGAGATCATCAAGTCCAACCCCCTTGCCAAGGCAGGATCACCCAGGTTGGTGGGCACAGGAACACGTCACCACTGGATAAATGGGTGAGTGTGTTTCCTTCACAAGGTAAGGAAGCTTATGATGGATGAGAAACTGAAATGTCAGGAACAGCATTTGTTTGCAAGATGCATGGCTGCCTGAGTTGAGTTTTTGACTTCCAAACCATTCCCATCTTCTTGAGTGTGTTTTACAGCAGGTCCAGCTGTATTCTCAGAACGCAGAATGCAAGTCAGAAGCATAGACCTCTGTTTGCCACTTTGCTCTTCATCTGATGTGGCTCACAAATATGCACCCTAGTGCCTTGTACAAACTCCCTGCTTGGCATAAAGCAGGAAAGCTTCCTTGCATGCATGTCACAGAATCACAGCATGGTGGGGTTGGAGGGGACCTCTGGAGATCATCCAGTCCAACCCTTCAGGATCACCCACAGCAGCTTGCCCAGGATCACGATGCCCAGGTGGGTTTGGAATTTCTCTAGAGAAGGAGACTCCACAGCCTCTCTGGGCAGCCTGCTCCAGGGCTCTGGCACCTTCACAGGAAAGAATTCTTTCCTCATGCTGATGGAAATATCGTGGGAAGAAAGGAACTGTTTCAACTAAAGAAGAGGTTTTTTGTGCACCATCACATGAGTATGTGCTGAGAGGGAGTGAATTTAGACTGGTAGCATGAGGCTCAACTCTTCATAGCAGCAAAAGCTCTGGAGCAGATTTTGATTGGACTAGGAGCAAGAAACCTTTTTCATTTCAAGACAGAGCTCAGGGAATGTAATAACACCTTTGGAAGTTCATCTGAGTGAATAAAGCCTTTGCTATCAGGTCTTTGTTGCGCTGTCAAAACAAATAATTACTGCATATAATTAATTCCATGCTTCAGTGCTCTGCTGCTCATCTGCAAGGCTCAGGAAGACTTTTTTCCACCCTTGAGGAATAACAAAGCTCTTGAGTTTAATTTGCTCGCCCTCCCCTGAAACAGTGGAGATAGACCACAATGTAATCAGTCAGTGGTACCGGTGAAATGGACTTTGGTTCCTGCCTCTTCTTCATGTTGGGGGGCAGGGAAAGGTTTCCCTCAGGATTGCTTGAGGGAAATCCCCAGGATTTCACACTTGTCTGCAGAACAAATCATTTGCTGCTTCCAAGGACCAGCTGAGCATTTGAGACCTTTGAAGGTTGGGTGCAAACCTCATTCAACACACAGAAGTGTTTTCTCCCCTTTCTCTTGGCTCCTCTCCTCTCCCTAGCTTACATGCTTAGGAGCTTACTGCCCTCAGCTCTGGTGCCCTCATGCTAGGAAGGACACAGAGCTGTTGGACTGAGTCCAGAGGAGGGCCACAAAGTTGAACCAAGAGCTAGAACACCTCTGCTGTGAGGACAGGCTGAGGCAGCTGGGAGTGTTCTGCTTGGAGAAGAGAAGACTCTTGGGAGTATCTGAAGGGATCTTCCAGGAAGGCTGCAGAGAGACTTTTCATGAGGGTGTCTAGAGACAGGACATGGGGGAATGGTTTGAAGCTGAGGCAGGGCAAGGTTAGACTGGATCTTAGGAAGAAGTTCTTCAGCATGAGGGTGGTGAGACTCTGGAATAGGCTACCCAGGGGAGGTTGTGGATGGAACAGGTAACCTTCAACTGCTCAACAAGGGGTTGCAGCCCACGAATGGCATCTTCAGGTTCAAGCTGAGGGATCACCAGGGTCAAATCTCTTTTTTAATAGCCAGCATCCAAGGTGGACTCTGCCTATTGTCCTGCCTTCAATCCTGATCCACGAGTTCCTGAATCTAGCTCCAGAATCCAACTCCTCAATCTGTCTTCCACCTGCTACTGAGTCCAATCTGTGACTTCACCACAATGCCTGCCCCAGCATCAGTAGCTCCAAGGGTGGTGTCACTGCCATCAGGGGTTGGATTAGTTTGTATCTCTTTGTCTCTATTTCATCCCACCTGCTTTAGTTTCTTTCCCAACCTGTCAGTCTCTCCCTTCTTCACTTTCTCTTCCCTTTGAGATGTCAGAGGTTCATGGAGAGCCTCTGGCACTCATGTGTTGGCCAGCCCAGCTCTAACCCTTGATACTCAGACAGAGAAGCACCACAGAGTATGACTTAATCTGAAACCCTCCTATCCTTGAGCAAGCTTTTGTGGGTGTTGAGCCCCTTCCTGCTGCTCTCTGCACTACTGAACATCCATTCCAGCGCTGGCTTCTGGACCTCTCCACAGTGCAGTCTTCCACTTTAATGAGGTGATGTGAGGCAGAGATGAGGCTGCTGCCATGTGCTGAAGTGGGACACCAGCAGGAAGTTAACATCATTAGATTTATCTGTCATATAAAAAGCTCTGTGGCCTTCTGGAAGGGTTAAACTTCTGAGCACAGCAACACTCAAGATGTATTAAAGATTTTTAGGGAAGGTTTTTTCTCTTCCTGATGCTTCCCCCCACATGCTGATAAAAGCCTCTCCCCTACAGGCCACATTTGTGTCTCACTTCTATTTTTTTTTCTCTCTAGGGCTTCTTTCCTGCCAGTGTAAAATATTGCCTACCATTTCTATCTCACCCCAGTCAAGTCTAGACTGCTTCCAACACTGCCTTCAGGGCTTATAAAAGTATATGCAATACTGTTGAGAAAGGTGATGTAATTATGTGGGAGGAAGAGAAAGTTGGATGCCATGATGAGGTATGAATATTACAACAGGAGACTGCACTGTGCTGAGAGCCAAACAGATAGATGGGCACTACTTAATACTGCTGCAGAAACTTCCTGAAATCAAAGTTGGCTTCTTTCAATAAGTCCAAGTGCCAGGGGCTGCACTTTGGCCACAACAACCCCATGCAGAGCTACAGGCTGGGGTCGGAGTGGCTGGAGAGCAGCCAGACAGAGAGGGATCTGGGGGTGCTGATTGATACCCACCTGAACATGAGCCAGCAGTGTGCCCAGGTGGCCAAGAGAGCCAATGGCATCCTGGCCTGCATCAGGAATGGTGTGGCCAGCAGGAGCAGGGAGGTCATTCTGCCCCTGTACTCTGCACTGGTTAGACCACACCTTGAGTACTGTGTCCAGTTCTGGGCCCCCCAGTTTAAGAGGGACATTGAGATGCTTGAACGTGTCCAGAGAAGGGCAACGAGGCTGGGGAGAGGCCTCGAGCACAGCCCTACGAGGAGAGGCTGAGGGAGCTGGGATTGTTTAGCCTGGAGAAGAGGAGGCTCAGGGCAGACCTTATTGCTGTCTACAGCTACCTGAGGGGTGGTTGTGGCCAGAGGGAGGTTGCTCTCTTCTCTCAGGCAGCCAGCACCAGAACAAGAGGACACAGCCTCAAGCTATACCAGAGGAAATTTAGGCTTGAGGTGAGGAGAAAGTTCTTCACTGAGAGAGTCATTGGACACTGGAATGGGCTGCCCAGGGAGGTGGTGGAGTTGCCGTCCCTGGAGCTGTTCAAGGCAGGATTGGACGTGGCACTTGGTGCCATGGTCTAGCCTTGAGCTCTGTGGTGAAGGGTTGGACTTGATGATCTGTGAGGTCTCTTCCAACCTTGGTGATACCGTGAAAAGTGAAACCAATAAATGAATTAAGAGGTCTGAAGGACAGACAGGTTCAGCAATAAGCTTCTCTCTTGTAGCAGCAATTTGCCCCCTCAAAACTTCATGAAAGGACAATAGTGGCTGGGTTCCTCCCAGTCCCAGCCCCTCACCATGCCCAAATGCTGCACAAAGAGCCAGAGCACAAGCACATATCAGCTGTGGAGGTCAAGCAGAGGGCAGTGCATCTTGAGTACACCTGACTACTCACAAAGGCCTTATGCAGACTGACTTTGGGATCACACCAGGTCTTCCTCTGCTGGGTCTGCCAAGGTTGGTAGCTGAGACTCTCACAGAGGCAATTTGCAGAAGAAAGAGAACCGCATCTCGACTGCAGTGAAAGAGAAGGGTCAGAGAAGTCAGTGAAGACTTTCCTCCTTGGCTTTGATTACTGAGAAGTATTTCAGTACTGCAACTTGCTGACACCCAGCTCAAACTGTGAGTGGATTGTGCCTGAACTTTGAACAGCTCTTTCTAAGCATTTGGAGAAAGGTAGGAGAGTACAAGAAGAGAGAGTTAATAGCGTTTCAGGGGGCAATCACCAGCCAGCTCGGGCCACCTATTAGCTGTGGAGATTTGCAGGGTGACATTAAAGGTCTTGTTTTGCTACTGAGCTGGAGAAAAGGTTGTAGTGTAGAGCTCAGTGCAAGTTTTCCTTGCAGCCTCGTGACTGATGAATTAGTAGGCAGGTGCAGCTCTGGCACTCAGCACTGCTCCGTGCAGGCCTGCCAGATGAATCCCAGGGAAACTCAGTAGTGCAACCTTTGGCCAATTCAGGTCAGAGGAAATTCAGGTCTGCAGGTGGAGAATCACAGAATCACAGCACCATGCAGGCTGGCAAAGCCTCTAAGCATCACCAACTCCAACCTAGAACCCTACTCTGCAAGAGTCACCTTAAACCATAGCCCTAAGCACCACAGCCAAACCACCCTGAAACACATCCAGGCTGGGTGACTCCACCACCTCCCTGGGCAGCTCATTCCAGTCCCTGACCACTCTCTCCATGAAAAACTTTATTCCTAATGTCCAATCTAAACCTGCCCAGCCTCAGCCTGAGGCCGTTTCCCCTTATTCTGTCCCCAGTGACCTGCCAGAGGAGCCCAGCAGCAGCCTCTCCACAGTGTCCCTTCAGGTAGTTGTAGACAGCAATGAGGTCTGCCCTCAGCCTCCTCTTTTCAAACTAGAGGAGGCTGAGGGGAGGAGAGGCTGAATAAGTGAGATGATGTTGCTGGAACCACTGTAAAATTTATAGGTCCATATCACATCTGGGGAAAAAATATATTCCCATATATGAAAGGCAGCATCAGAAAGCTTTTCCAACAGGAAGGAGTGAAGGTGCCCACACACTTTACCAACAGCCACACTTCAGCCTGGAGAAGAGGAGGCTCAGGGCAGACCTCATTGCTGTCTACAGCTACCTGAAGAGAAGTTCTACCAGGTGGGGTTGGTCTCTTCTGCCAGGCAACCAGCAACAGAACAAGGGGACACAGCCTCAAGTTGTGCCAGGGCAGGTCTATGCTGGATGTTAGGAGGAAATTCTTGGCAGAAAGAGTGATTGGCATTGGAATGGGCTGCCCAGGGAGGTGGTGGAGTCACCATCCCTAGAGGTGTTGGCAACCCATTCCAGGCTCTCACCACTCTCATGCTTAACAACTTCCTCCTCACCTCCACTCTGAATCTCTCCACCTCCAGCTTTGCTCCGTTCCCCCCAGTCCTGTCACTCCCTGACAGCCTAAAAAGTCCCTCCCCAGCTTTTTTGGATGCCCCCTTCAGATCATGGAAGGCCACAAGAAGGTCACCTGGGAGCCTCCTCCAGGCTGAACAGCCCCATCATGAAAAATACCCTTTAAGTCCCTTGGATTTTAAGCAGAGGAATAAATACATCTTTAGACCAAAACAGTAAATGAAGCCTAGCCCAGCCCAGCTGAGCAAGCAGCACCAACAGGGCAGTCCAAACCAAAAAGCAGGCTTTCAGAGGAATATTTCCTCTCTCTCTTTTCTTTCCTCTCCTCCCCTCTCACAGGACTGTTCTCACCACAAGGATTTGGAGTTAAAGGTTGGGAAGTTTCTTCCATTCACTTTTTTCCCTCCTTTAAATAACCACAGAGCAAAGCATAAATAATCAGCAAATCATGAGCTCTTTGGTGACATCAGCTTGCCTAATGCCCAGAGGCTAACATGACAAGTGAAAGGAGCCAACTGGCAAGGCTGGGAAGCTGGTGCTGACGCAAAAGGAGGTCAGTAAAGCCTGCACGTAACCAAAGCTCTCCACACAACTGGGGTGCATCCCTTTTCCATCAGTGAACTTGTCAGTGCCAGCACCTTAACCCTTTCAAGACTGGAAAGTTTCAGGCTGCAAGTGTTGAGAATTACTTTTCCTGTCACTAGAAAACTCCACATGGATTCTGCTTCAGAGCACTGCGACCTGCTTCTGCCATCAGCTTGTCTTGGCTGTTTACTCTCAGGATTAAAGCAAGTGCTGGCCAAAAACAAGGTTTAAAAGTCAGTTCAGAGAATCATCACAGACTGATAGAATCAAGCAGGTTGGAAGAGACCTCCAAGCTCAGCCAGCCCAACGCAGCACCCAGCCCTGGCCAAACAACCAGACCATGGCACTAAGTGCCTCATTCAGCCTCCTCTTGAACACCTCCAGCCACAGCGACTCCACCACCTCCCTGGGCAGCCCATTCCAATGCCAATCACTCTCTCTGCCAACAACTTCCTCCTAACATCCAGCCTAGACCTCCCTTGGCACAACTTGAGATTATGTCCCCTTGTTTTAAAAGGTGGCTTTGGTTTGTGTTTTGTTTTACCTTTGTGCTTTGAGTTGTGTCTGTCTCTCCTTACACAAAGAGATTGCTGGAATGTAATTATGATCCATTTGTTTGGGGCTATAGAAATGAGAAGGAGGAAGCAAAGGAAGCAGCAGCTGCACAAATTAAAGTATTATTTGAGAACAATGGCTGTGGATATTTGAAATCTGGACAGTGCAACAAACAAAGCACAGCTTTCATAATGAAGCATCTTAAAAGTTCGTTTCAGAGTAATTCTTTGGTCTCAGCAGAGTGCTGTCTGGATTTTCCTCTTCTAAAGCATCACCTCTGGATTGAGGACTGCTAATGTGAGATGCTGTTCAGAATGACAAACGTTTAGGAAACACAAAAGCAGTCCTGAAAGAAAACTGCAGCTGTGGAAGCAAACAAGCTGCGTTGGAGCTAAAACAATTACAGACAAGGCTTGGTTGGTGAAAGTGGTTAAGATTAAATCTGAAAACAAAGGAGAGGAGGAGGAGGAGGAGAAGAACATTCCTAGAAAACCTGTGCTTATACACTGCCAGAGCAGTAGATCTGAATCTTACATCTAAAGAAATGCCTTTAAGAAGTGGAATTTCAGGCTCGTTTCTATGGTTCCATCTGACAGGGGCTTAGCTGAGCAGGTTTTTCTCTGCCTCAGAAGTGGCTAAAACTTCCAGGCAGGGTTTGTGTGTTAGCTGCCAGCTGCTGCTGCAGAACGCAAATAAGCCCTGTGCAGACACCCTTCAAAACTGATATACAATCCACCTTTACTCTGCTTCAGCTCCAGGATTTGAGAACTCACCCAAAATTTGAGGAAAACCTTCCTTGGCAAGTTCCAGTCTCCCTTGGAAACCCAAGAAGTTCAAGAAGAAACTTCCCTCTCTTATCATTCTCCTAATGGAGAGCAGCCTGGGGAGCTGCAGCTGCTGGAGCACATCTCTCTCCTCCTGAAGGCAAAGCCTGCTTAAGTGACAACCCTAAAACTGCTGGGAGCTCCCTACCTCCTTTATGCTGTCTGAGAGCAGCCAAATCCTGGATCTCCACAGCTGGGTACTGACAGCTCAGGACAGCTGAATCACTGCAGAGAGCCTGGGATGGTGCTGCCGAAGGAGTCGTCCATCTGTACGCTGTATGCAGGCATGACAAAGCCAAATGCAGCACTAAGAAAACGTTTTCTTTAACCAAAGCATGAAAACTGCATCCACTCAGACATCTTTAATTAGAGCAGCTGCCAGTAAAACAAGTGTTTTGACTAGAGAAATAAAGAGATCTGCTCTGCCTTTTGCTCTGCTCAACCCACTTGAGTATGGCCAAAACATAAGACAAAGATACTAATTGAATTCCTGGTTTACAGATTCGGATCTCCTCAGCTGTTGAGTATTCCCAAGCCTCAATAAAAGCTCTATTAATTGTTACCCAGCATCCTCTCCCTGGAGCCACAGCTGTTTTTCCATCTCACAGCCATGTCTCACCAATTACCAAGCTACCTCCATCAATAAAAATCGAAGCACACACAACTGCAATCACTGGGGAGAGTTTCAGCTCCCAAGCTGTGTGATTCCCCACATGGCTAATGTAAAACATCTGAGCTTCTCTATCAATCAGCTTTCCTCTCTTGATAAAGTTATTCCATTATTGAAAACAACAGCCCAGACATCTTCAGTGGAGGTATCTTGGGTGAGCAGCTGCTGCTCCTAGGACCTTTTGAACATTTATCTGTGACCTAAGCATATTATCCTTCATGGTGTCATGATACATATATATATATATGCCCCAAAGGGTTATTTCCCACCAGGAAAATCAGGATGTGAGGTTTCCAGATACTCTCTCCAGTAGATCCCTGTCCCCCTTAAACTGGGGAGCCCAAAACTGAAGGCAGTACTCAAGATGAGGTCTCACCAGGGCAGAGGCAGAGGAGAACCTCCCTCGATCTGCTGGACACACTCTTCTTAATGCCCCCCAGGATCCCATTGGCCCTCTTGGCCACAAGAGCACATTGCTGTCCCACACAAAACCTGCTACCCAGGAGGACTCAGGAGGTCTTTTCCAAGCACTAACAACCTGTGGTTCTGTGAATCAGTGCCTCCTGCACACACTCATGGAAGAAATGTACCAAACTGATCAGAAGGCTCCTTCCTTTCCGAAGCCGAAACCAGTTATTTCCCCCAGCAAACAGAATCTCCACTCACTGCAGGCTGATGTCTCCTTCTTCCCCTGTGCCATGTAAATGTTTGCTGCACACCTTGTTTTTCTCTTCTCACCCACTTATTTTCCTAAAGCTCTTCTAGAAAAGTCCACACACCCCCTCCCCCCCCAAGAACTGTCAGTAAATAAGAGGTGCTGCAACAAACAAAGTCCTTTCTAGTGTTCTTCCATTCCACCAGATCTTTCAGCTGCTTATTACTCATTCAAATGCAAAGCCATCTAAGACAGGGCTTTGCATTTTGGTGTTGATTATAACATAACCAGCAGATTTGGATGCAATACATTAAGCCACAGCCACGAAGAGGCATGTTTCCTCAAGCATACACACACTTCATTTGAAGTGCTGAAGGAGAAACTTTCTCCAATCAGCCAAAAGTGACGGAAGGCTCCTGAAAGAAAACATTACAACAGCAGCAGAGATGTCAGAAGTGATCTGACTAGCAGCTAATGAATGACAAGGGGCAATGGCTTCAGACTAGAGAAGAGTAAGGAAGAATAGAGGGGCAGTGGCTTCAAATTAGAGAAGAGCACATTTAGATTGGATGTTAGGAACAGATTCTTTACCATGAGTGTAGTGGAACACTGGAACAGGTTCCAAGCCTGGAGATATTCAAAGTGAGACTCAACAGGACTCTGGGCATCCTGATCTAATTGAGGATGTCCCTGCTGACTGCAGAGGGAGCTGGACTGGATGACCTTTGGAAGTCCTTTCCAACCCAGACCCAGAAAGCAAACAGAACAGTAATTTGCTTAGCCCCCAGGGTGTTGTTGTTTAATAAAGCTTTTATCTAGATAGAGATACAGGGATAGAGTTAGAGACAGAGATAGAGAGATACAGGGATAGAGATAGAGATGGAGATGAGGATAGAGATATAGAGGTATAGGTAGAAAGATAGAGATAGAGATGATGGAGATGGAGATAGTGAGAGAGGGAGAGAGAGAGAGGTAGAAAGATGGAGATAGAGATGATGGAGATAGTGATAGAGATAGAGGGATAGAGATAGAGATAGAGATAGAGGTAGAGATAGAGATAGAGATGGAGAGATAGAGGTAGAAATAGAGATAGAGATGATGGAGATAGGGATAGAGGGATAGAGATAGAGGTAGAGATAGAGATAGAGATGGACAGCTAGAGGTAGAAATAGAGATAGAGATGATGGAGATAGAGGGATAGAGATGGAGATGGAGAGATATAGGTAGAAATAGAGATGATGGAGATATAGAGAGATGGAGATGATGGAGAGAGAGAGAGAGATGTGATAGAGATTAGATGTAGGTATATAAATATAGATCTAGATTAGAGATACAAAGAGATAGTGAGAGTTAGAGAGAGATGATATAAAGAGACAGATTAGATGTAGATAGATTAGAGATTAGATGTAGATCTATAGATACAGATTAGATATAGACACAGATATAAATAAAAGGATCCTTTAAAAACCTATATTAATGCTGTTCTTTATTAGGTAGAAAAGGATTTGAATCCCTACCCTTTTTCACCCTCCTCTCCTAGTTTCAGCAGGTACTGGAATAGACTTGGCGTTCTGTACCAACTGTACCAACACTCCTTCCTTATTGAGTACTTTCCTCTTTCTAAGTGACAGCCTCAATCATACCAGACAAAAACTGAGTGAAGTTTGCATTAATGGAATACTCTAAACATACCGTGGGCTTCATTCATAGAAGAAACATTTGCATAATTGCCCTAAATGAGAGGCATTTAATGTGAAACGACTTACTCAAAGTTTAAAAGAGACCCTTTGTTCTCAATTGTATGTAGTCTGATTCATGGCAAACCCTTCATTGTGTGCCACATGGCTTCTCTGTTTCTTGTCAAGGTGTTAAACTGATAGCAGCTTCTCTGCCTGAGAAGTGTGGGGGCTGGGGGTGTTAGAGAGTTACAGAATCAGTCAGGGTTGGAAGGGACCACAAGGATCATCCAGTTCCAACCCCCTGCCATGAGCAAGGACACCCTACCCTAGAGCAGGCTGCCCACAGCCTCATCGGTGATACAGCTTTTATACTGTGACAGTCATCTGGATAGCCTAACTTCAGAGAAAGGAGAAACCACTGTGACTAAAAAGTCCCTCCCCACCCTTTTTATAGCCCCCTTCAGATCCTGGAAGGCCACAAGAAGGTCACCTGGGACCTTCCTCTTCTCCAGCCTGCACAGCCCCAGGTGAGTCTTGTAGAGTAGAGTACTAGGTTGGAGTTGGTGATCCTGAGGGGCTTTGCCAACCTGCATGTTGCTGTGATTCTGTGACTCCACCACCTCCCTGGGCAGCCCATTCCAATGCCAGTCACTCTTTCTGCAAAGAACTTCTTCCTAACATCCACCCTGAACCTGCCCTGACACAGCTTGAGGCTGTGTCCCCTCGTTCATCCATCACTGCTCGTGCCCCAGCCATGAACAAGGCTGAAAATGACAAGAAATCATTTCAGAATCTCAGAAAACTTAATTTGCCTTCTAGCCAGCAAACTGATTGTTCCAAAGATTTTCCATGCAGGAGCTGGCAGTAGATTGACAGCCCAGCACTGTAGCAACAAAGACTACAGCATCGGCAAAGAAAAGGGAAACAAACTGATAAGGCTTAGTGAATCACTCGCCTGGCAAATGCTGACACCTCTCCCTGCCTATCAGGCCAGAAGAAAACATCATGTTTGCTCCTGAGATGGTGGCATCTCCTTTGACACTGGAGCAGAACTGCTCAACTTGGGCAAAGGCTGCTGTGGGCAGATCTGCAGGTTCTCCAGCTGCCAGCCTGAGCTGCTGCCATCTACACAAGCAGCATGTCTCAAACCAGCGCCTTGGCTGTCTCCTCAGAAAGTGTTTAAATCACAGAATGGCAGAAACATGCAGGCTGGCAAAGCCCCTCAGGAGCACCAACTCCAACCTACAACCCTACTCTACACCTCAGGAGCACCAACTCCAACCTACAACCCTACTCTACAAGAGTCACCTTAAACCATAGCCTTAAGCACCACAGCCAAACCACCCTGAAACACATCCAGGCTGGGTGACTCCACCACCTCCCTGGGCAGCTCATTCCACTCCCTGACCACTCTCTGCATGAAAAACTTCTTCCTAATGTTCAATCTAAACCTCCCTAGCCTCAGCTTGAGACCATTCCCCCTTGTTCTGTCTCCAGTGATCTGTGAGAGGAGCCCAGCAGCAGCCTCTCCACAGTGTCCCTTTAGGTAGTTGTAGACAGCAATGAGGTCTGCCCTCAGCCTCCTCCTTTTCAAACTAGAGGAGGCTGAGGGGAGAGAGGCTGAACAAGTTAGATGATGCCACAATGAGGCCTAGCCCAAGACATCTGGTGGTAGCTTTAAAATGACATTAACCCTGCTGAGATATGTGGTGGTAGCTGTAAAATGACATCAACACTGCTGTGTCCTCTACTTCAGAGCCTGCAAAACAGAATCAAAACCCTAAGAGACAAAACGCTCAGCCGTGGGAGGGTGAGTTCAAAACTTTGACTTTAAAAACTAATAGTGATAAATAAGAGGACAAAAGGAGGACAAAACATTCTGACTTAGTCCTGCCCTTTCCACTGGTTAATGCCAGCATTTGTAGCCTTCTCTGTAGCTTTTCCTGCTGCTGTGCAATAACTTTGCAGGGTTTTTAGCCTTCTCTGTAGCTTTCCTGCTGCCATGCAATAACTTTGCAGGGTTTTAGCCTTCTCTGTAGCTTTCCTGCTGCCATGCAATAACTTTGCAGGGTTTTTAGCCTTCTCTGTAGCTTTTCCTGTGGCCATGAAATAACTTTGCAGAGTTGTTAGCCTTCTCTGTAGCTTTCCTGCTGCCATGCAATAACTTTGCAGGGTTTTAGCCTTCTCTGTAGCTTTCCTGCTGCCATGCAATAACTTTGCAGGGTTTTAGCCTTCTCTGTAGCTTTCCTGCTGCCATGCAATAACTTTGCAGGGTTTTAGTCTTCTCTGTAGCTTTCCTGCTGTCATGCAATAACTTTGCAGGGTTTTAGCCTTCTCTGTAGCTTTCCTGCTGCCATGCAATAACTTTGCAGAGTTTTAACCTTCTTCTTTAGTTTTCCTGCTGCTGTGCAATAACTTTGCAGGGTTTTTAGCCTTCTCTGTAGCTTTCCTGCTGTCATGCAATAACTTTGCAGGGTTTTAGCCTTCTCTGTAGCTTTCCTGCTGCCATGCAATAACTTTGCAGAGTTTTTAGCCTTCTCTGTAGCTTTCCTGCTGCTGTGCAATAACTTTGCAGGGACCTTTCACTCCACCACCACCCCTCAACAATGTGCAGGGAAAGAACCCCTTGGATGGTCACACAAGGATCAATTCTCATGGCCAAACACTGAAATTAACAGTATTCATCTCAGCACCCTCACAGCTCAAAGGGAAGTGCCCATCTGAAACCTGTGTGCATCCTGAGCATCACTTCACGAAAGAAATGGCAATTTTCAGGCAGGTAACTACCTGCTCCTGGCTATGGTCATGCTGCCAGCCCTTTACTTCTGCCTGTGAGATGTCAGTGCTGGTTGGGCTCTGCCAGCTGAATTGCTTGGGTGGTTGATCCTTGACATGCTTTAGTCAAAGTAAGCTGCTTAGGCTTAAGCTCTTTAAACAGGGGATCTTTATTGCTAAATAATTTAGCCCAAGCTATTTTGCTTTGGTGTGAGGGTTTACTGTGAGACCAGGTTAATGAGCAGCTGCAGGTATGCAGCCTTTGAAGCCCCCATCCAGCCCTTCCTGCTGATTTACTCCTGGGCAGGAATTAGCAGCAGCTGTCAGAAAAGCCCTCCAGCAAACTCCCATTCTGATCCCTGATGTCTTTGCTCCTCGGGGCTGGGCAAAGTAACACTAATGAGACACACAGCTCCATCTCTCCAGTCCCTGACTCCACCACCCATGTTTTCCAGATCTGCCTTTCCCTCACCTTGCACTCAATTACTGCTGTGGAAACACATCCAGACCTGGGAGCTTAGGTCACTTTTGAGGGGATTCTGGCTCTCTGCTCCACTTTGTGGAGACCACACCTGCAGTGCTGGGTGAAGCAAAAAAATTCCTTTTGGATGAAAGCCAAAAAGAAGAAAAGGCTGTGTAAGAGGTTTCAATCCCCCCCATTCCACCTCTCCTCTAAACCAAACAAAAAACCCCAACCAAACCAAAACCCCAAAAAACTACCAAAAGCCAACACCAAGCAACCAAGTCCAAATCCAAACACCTCAAGACAAACAGAAGTAACCTTAAGAAGAATGTCAGTGTTTAATCTGCCTTGCTAAAGATAAGTTTAACATCTCCCCACCTTAGAATCACAGAATGGTTTAGGTTGGAAAGGACCTCAAAGCTCAGCCAGTTCCAACCCCGCCATAGGCAGGGACACCTCCCATTAGAACAGGTTGCTCAAGGCCTCATCCAACCTGGTCCTGAACACCTCCAGGGAGGTTGTGGAGCACAGAATCACAGAATGTGATCACATTCAAAGTGATCAAAGATCATATTAGGTGATTCTGTGCTCCACAACCTCCTTGGGCAACCTGTGCCAGTGTCTCAGCACCCTCAATGCAAACAACTTCCTCCTAACATCCAGTTTCAATCTTCCCTCTGCCAGTTCAAACCCATTACTCCTTGACCTGTCATTACAAGACCTTGTCAATAGTCTCTCCCCAGTCCTCCTGTAGCCCATTTCAGACACTGGAAGGCCACTCCAAGGTTGAAACCTTCTCTTCTCCAGGCTGCAGAGCCCCAGCTCTTGTAGCCTGTCCTCATAGCAGAACTGCTGCAGCCCTTTGAGCATCTTCGTAGTCTCCTCTGGTCTTGCTCCAACAGTTCCATGTCCTTCTTGTGTTGGGGGCTTCCAGAGAGCTTTTCCTTTCTTCATGCCATAGCTTCCCCTTCCACTGCATCCTCAATTGAAAAAGCTTCTTCTACATAGTTTTTCCCCCTGTCCCTCTCACAAAAGCCTGTTTGCTCCACAGAAGAAAAATGTACTCAATGTGCAAGTCATTTCCCCAAGCACCAGGCTGCAGGTGCCTGCTCATCTGAAACTATTGCCACAGCACAAGTAATTACCAAGAGGCCCAAATGACTGATGGCTTGCATTTAATAAGCAAGGCTACAGCCTTTAGGGTGTATTGGATTATCCTGCCACACCAGTTAATCTTTTGGGTTTTGATGTTATTGCATTTGTGATTAATATTGGAGGTGCTAACGAAGCGTGGCCCTTCCTTACTACTTTTAATAGGACAAACAGAAGGTTCTGCTGGATCCATCTGGGTAAACCTGCCCTAAGTTCTGCTAGGGTAACCTCCAGTGTGCCTGGGTGTGTGGAGGCACTGCAGAGGCTGAGACTCTTGCCTCATCTTCCGGATGATAGCACCAGCAAAAAGGGCAGCAGCTCCCAGAGGAAAAACTCAGGAGCGAGGAGAGATGTAGGAACATCTCTCAGCTTCTGGAGATTCATGGGTTCATAGAATGGTTTGGGTTGGAAGGGACCTCGAAGATCATCTGGTTCCAACACTCTTCCATTAGACCATATTGCTCAGGGCCTCGTCCAACCTGGTCCTGAACACCTCTAGGGAGGTTGAGGAGCACAGAATTACCCAATGTGATCAAAAATCACACTGAGTGATTCTGTGCTCCACAACCTCCCTGGGCAACCTGTGCCAGTGTCTCACCACCCTCACTGCAAACAACTTCTTCCTAACATCCAGTCTAAATCTCCCCTCTGCCAGTTTAAACCCATTAGTTCTTGACCTGTCATTACAAGACCTCATCAATAATCTCTCCCCAGCTCTCCTGTACCCCCTTTAGATACTGGAAGGTGATTCAAAGGTCTCCTGGAAGCCTTCTCTTCTCCAGGCTGCAGAGCCCCAACTCTCTCAGCCTGTCCTCATAGCAGAGCTGCTGCAGCCCTCTCAGCATCTTGGTAGCCTCCTCTGGACTGGCTCAAACAGTTCCATGTCCTTCTTGTTTTGGGAGCTCCAGAACTGCACACAGGACTCCAGGTGGGGTCTGATGAAAGCAGAGTATCTTTATTTGCTTTCTTAGTTGTCCTGAGTATTTACACTCTGCAATATCCACAGATTAGCACCCTGATAGCAAAGAAAAAAACTTGCATTCATCAGAAGATGATTTTTTTAGTGGTCAGGCTCTCTCCCCTGTGTGTCTTGGCACTGGAATGGGCTGCCCAGGGAGGTGCTGGAGTCACTGTCCTTGGAGGTGTTCAAGCAAAGCCTGGATGAGGCACTTAGTGCCATGGTCCTGGTTGATTGGACAGGGGTGGGTGATAGGTTGGGCTGGATGATCTTGGAGGTCTCTTCCAACCTGCTTGATTCTATGATTCTGTGATTCTTCAATAAAACCCTGACTGCATGTAAGAAAACAACATTCTGGGGCTTTGGGAAATGGAGAGGAGGAGAGCTATGTGGGATGATTTCAAAGCAAAAAGAACTGCTAACAACTCTACTGCTCCTCTGCTCTGTGCCACAAACCACCTGGAAGCATCACTTCTCAAAACTCATTTGCAGGACTGCATGAGAAAACTCTCCTCTCGTGAAACCCCCCCAAAGCTGTGCTTCTGTACAGCCCTTTTCTGCACTACCTGCTGCCCTCTTCAAGACTGAGGAGCAATGGGACACAGTGCACTGCCTTGATTCTCTTAGAGCCCTGTATCTGAACGTCTTGGTTTTGACTTCAGTCAAAGGAGCTCTGTCACTGCTTCTCTTTAATGAACTTCTGACACTGAGGTTTTTTTCTCTCCTGCTGTTTTCACATTGTTGAAAGCCTGAGAGTCAACAACCTTGTGAAATCATTTGGCCTTGGCACAGGAAGCTTTATGACTTTCTAAACTTTCCTGCCTCACATACAGATGTGGATCTCATCCAGCCTGATGCTGTGAGTCCAAATGTACACTCCAACATCTTAGACAGCTGCATTCTAACCTGTGAGAGCACTGTCACCTCCTGCAGGCACTAAAGGCTGCACAGCTTCATTAGTCAGGCAAGTTTCAGTTTCTATTATATATCCTGTAATTATATCAATGCTGTAAGGTGGAGGGAGGGAAAAGTATAGCTTGCATGGGAGAGAGCTTGTGCATATTTTATAACAGCTAATGAGGGCATTGCAGCTAAATTACTCATTCTAAGCCATTGGTGGTTGGTAAAATTCTGTTCTCAAAGGATTATAAAATGCTGAGGACTTTTTCCTTTTCTCTTCATTTTTGTAACTGAAGCTTTAAGTTTAGACCTGTGCACAAATAAAAGGTAACATATGTTAGGGACATGTTTTCCAGGGATATGTTTTCCAGGGACATCAATGATTACAAAATCAACCCTACCCAACAATCTAAGCAATTTTCCAGCACCAGAAATATCTGCAATTCCTAAAGGTCCACAAAAACTGCTTGCAAATTTTCATAACATCTGAAAGCCTCAATGTTTGCAGGATCCTGCCCTCAAAACCCTCTGCTTATGGAGGATTTCTATACCCAGGCAGGTTCAAATGCTGTAAGGGTTCTTCCACACCTGGAGTGCTGTGTCCAGTTCTGGGCTCCTCAGTTCAAGAGAGATGTTGAGGTACTGGAAGGTGTCCAGAAGAGGGCGACAAAGCTGTGAGGGGCCTGGAGCACAGCCCTGTGAGGAGAGGCTGAGGGAGCTGGGGGTGTGCAGCCTGCAGAGGAGGAGGCTCAGGGCAGAGCTCATTGCTGTCTGCAG
Organism: Tricholaema leucomelas; assembly: GCA_013400475.1. Classification (NCBI taxonomy): domain Eukaryota; kingdom Metazoa; phylum Chordata; class Aves; order Piciformes; family Lybiidae; genus Tricholaema lacrymosa; species Tricholaema leucomelas. The sequence goes on from WAAF01019573.1 coordinate 85,015, forward strand.
CTACCTGAAGGGAGGCTGTAGCCAGGTGGGGTTGGGCTCTGCTGCCAGGCACCCAGCAACAGAACAAGGGGACAGAGTCTCAAGTTGTGCCAGGGGAGGTCTAGGCTGGATGTTAGGAGGAAGTTGTTGGCAGAGAGAGTGATTGGCATTGGAATGGGCTGCCCAGGGAGGTGGTGGAGTCACCATCCCTGGAGGTGTTGAAGCCAAGCCTGGCTGGGGCACTTAGTGCCATGGTCTGGTTGATTGGGCAGGGCTGGGTGCTAGGTTGGGCTGGATGAGCTCGGAGGGCTCTTCCAACCTGATTATTCTCTGATCCTGTGATTACATGAAGTTCTTTGCGGGAAAGGCAGCAACTAAACCAGGCAAAGTTATTAGACCTATGGCTAATCCACACTGACCTCCAGAAAGAAGCAGCAAAGCTCATAAGCTTTGGTTTGGTAGAGGAAAAGAAATTAGGCAGGAAAATATACAAATGAGCTTTGCCAACTTGCAGGTCTAGGTTCAGAGAGCCAACATGAGCTACAAGGTGGAGGAGAATCCAGTAATGAGCTGTGATCATAGAATCATAGAATCATCCAGGTGGGAAGAGACCTCCAAGCTCATCCAGGCCAACCTAGCACCCAGCCCTATCCAGTCAACCAGACCATGGCACTAAGTGCCCCAGCCAGGCTTGGCTTCAACACCTCCAGGGATGGTGACTCCACCACCTCCCTGGGCAGCCCATTCCAATGCCAATCACTCTCTCTGCCAACAACTTCCTCCTAACATCCAGCCTAGACCTCCCCTGGCACAACTTGAGACTCTGTCCCCTTGTTCTGTTGCTGCTTGCCTGGCAGAAGAGACCAACCCCACCTGGCTACAACCTCCCTTCAGGAGGGAAGTTTGGAAGGATCTTAAAAGTCTACTAACACAGACTGAGCTCGCAGTGAGGTATAATGAAGTCCACTGTATGTGTCTGGAAGGTTGTTTAACGTTCAGGGTGGTGCATGCCTGCCCACCCCTGCTGACACAGCAGGCCAGCAGTGTCAGAGGGCAACACATACACTCCTTTACAGCCTTCATTTCCTCCCAAATCTGTTGCTGCTTTTATGGTTACAGTTCCCATTTCCCCTTAAACAGGAGCTGTGGCACATTAAAATGATCGATTATTCCCCTCCATAAATCCTTAGCAGGTCTCAGAAGTCTCCCATTAGCACAATACAGAGGGGTGGGACGGGAGGGCACCACCACATTGCACTGCTCTTCTTCCCCAGTGGCTATTATGGCTGTTTCTCCTCTCAAACCTCCCTGCTTGCTCATGGTCAGAGGGGAAAGTGACGATTCAGGGAGCTAGATATGGAGATTTGCTTTCCAAACTGCAACTAGAACGTTTGAAATGAGGAGTTAATGAAGAGTTCTAACTGTATAGGGAACATTAAGAAGTACTTATTCAACATCACCAGAGCACAGATCAAAAGCTGCTCTGCTAGAAGAGAAAATTCTGTTGTCTGCTGTTCACTTAATTCACTGATTTGCTTTTCCTCACCACTTCTGAAGAGAACACAAACTATTCAAACATCACTTTACTTAAATGACTAAGAGGCAAGGGCAAGTGTTTGCCTTAGAATAGAATAGAATAGAATCAACCAGGTTGGAAGAGACCTCCAACATCATCCAGTCCAACCTAGCATCCAGCTCTGTGCAGTCAACCAGACCATGGCACTAAGTGCCCCAGCCAGGCTTGTCTTCAACACCTCCAGGCACGGTGACTCCACCACCTCCCTGGGCAGCCCATTCCAATGCCAATCACTCTCTCTGCCAACAACTTCCTCCTAACATCCAGCCTAGACCTCCCCTGGCACAACTTGAGGCTGTGTCCCCTTGTTCTGTTGCTGCTTGCCTGGCAGCAGAGCCCAACCCCACCTGGCTACAGCCTCCCTTCAGGTAGCTGTAGACAGCAATGAGCTCTGCCCTTCATAGGTGGCACAAGAACTTCCACACCAAGCTTTAATACAAACGATTGCTTCAGAAAGATTATTTTCCAGCCCATTCTAGGAGGTCCCTTCATTGGATTTCAGAAAGCCTAACAAATGACAAGTCCCCAGTGTCAACATTTTGGTGGGCAACTCAAGCCTATTTATGTCCTGTCACAATCTAATGTACCACCGAGAGCACTGCATAAAGTCACAAGGAGTGGAGCTAGCAGAAAGGTTGCTTCTGAGTTAAGTGAACTAGTAAATCCCTAGAAGCTTTATTAGTAGGCTGGAGTATATAATTTTATCTTGGCTGTTTTGCCTTTGAAGTTAAACTGCTTACCACAATTATACTTTAAGGTTCCTACAATGATTATTCACAGATCTTAGAATCATAGAATCATAGAATGGTTTAGGTTGGAAGGGACCTCAAGGATCATCCAGCTCCAACCCCCTGCCACAGGCAGGGACACCTCCCACTAGAGCAGCTCACCCAAGGCCTCATCCAGCCTGACCTTAAACACCTCCAGGGAGGAAGCATCCACAACCTCCCTGGGCAACCCATTCCAGTGCCTTACCACCCTCACTGTAAAGAACTTCCTCCTAACATCCAGTCTAAATCTCCCCTCTTCCAGCTTAAACCCATTCCCCCTCGTCCTAACATTACTAGACTGTGTAAATAGTCCCTCCCCAGCTTTCCTGTAGGCTCCCTTCAAATACTGGAAGGCCACTATAAGGTCTCCTCGAAGCCTTCTCCTCTCCAGGCTGAAGAGCCCCAACTCTCTCAGCCTGTCCTCATAGCAGAGGTGCTGCAGCCCTCTGAGCATCTTCGTGGCTCTCCTCTGGACTGGCTCCAGCAGTTCCATGTCCTTCTTGTATTGGGGGCTCCAGAACTGCACACAGTACTCCAGGTGGGGTCTGAGGAGAGCAGAGTAAAGGGGGAGAATCACCTCCCTTGCCCTGCTGGCCACACTTCTCTTGATGCAGCCCAGCACAGGGTTGCTGTCTGGGCTGCATGTGCACACTGCTGGCTCATGTTGAGCTTCTCGTCTTTGTTATTACTTCCCTGAATCATCAAAGTGGGGGGGGGGAATCAGTTAAAATTGATTCCTGCAAAGGATGAGGGTTGTTTTTTTTTGGTCAAAGATGAGTTTCTGAGAGAAAAGGAGAAGTGCAATTTCTGTCCTTTGTATCAAAGCAAAGGTGTGAGCAGATACACAGATCACTATGTTCTCACGGAGGAGTTCTTTTGTGTGCAAAGAGCTGCGTGCAACAGCCTTCTGCAGGCAGCGCACAAGGAACTAAACACATTAACCACATCCTTCTGTTTAAGAGGATTTGTCCATGCTTCCCCCTGTGCACTGCAACCAAAATTCACTCCCACAGCTCCAAGGCTTTCTGCTAAAGACAGCCCTGCACCAGGTGGAAAATGCAAAAAAAAGAAAAAAGAAAAAAGAGAGAGAAGAAATTGGCTTCAGCTGCATCAAAGAGAGCAGGAATTTTACTGTGCTTAATAAAGACTAGATGAAAGGGAGAAGTCTTATTGCAGCCCAATGTTCTGTTCTCCCTAATTATTGTCGTGGCATGAGAAGTGCACTGTATTGTGTAACTCCTCTTAGCATGGAAAAGATCTTTGAGGTATTCTCTACATAATTATCCAGTGATTAAAACACAACCAAGGACAATCTGATTCTGCAAAAGAGGGTTTTTTTCCAGTGTTTTCTGTGCAACCCTTCACCAGGAGCTCTGAGCAGAAAGCAGAGAGCATCTGGTTGGCACTTTCTAATCATGTGCTCAGCACTGCTCAGGGCACACCTTGAGTGCTGTGTCCAGTTCTGGGCTCCTCAATGCAAGAGAGATGTTGAGGTGCTGGAAGGTGTCCAGAGAAGGGCAACAAGGCTGGGGAGGGGCCTGGAACACAAATCCTATGAGGAGAGGCTGAGGGAGCTGGGGTTGTTTAGCCTGGAGAACAGGAGGCTGAGGGCAGAGCTCATTGCTGTCTACAACTACCTGAAGGGAGGCTGTAGCCAGGTGGGGTTGGGCTCTTCTCCCAGACAACCAGCAACAGAACAAGGGGACACAGCCTCAAGTTGTGCCAGGGCAGGTCTAGGCTGGATGTTAGGAGGAAGTTGTTGGCAGAGAGAGTGATTGGCATTGGAATGGGCTGCCCAGGGAGGTGGTGGAGTCACCATCCCTGGAGGTGTTCAGGAAAAGCCTGGATGAGGCACTTAGTGCCATGGTCTGGTTGACTGGATAGGGCTGGGTGCTAGGTTGGACTGGATGAGCTTGGAGGTCTTTTCCAAACTAGTTGATTCTATTCTATTCTATCATGCTTTAGGGATCATTGTACTGGGCCAGGTTGGAAGCAGAGTAGCACTAAAAGTTCTGGTGTGTGGTAAACCAGTCAAGATTCAAACCCATGTTGGACATGCTGACCAAAGGGATCACAGAATCACAGAACCTTAGAGGTTGGAAGGGACCTTCAGAGATGATCCAGTCCAACCTCCCTGCCAAGGCAGCATCACAGCATCACAGAATGTCTTAGGTTGGAGAAGACCTTCAAGCTCATCGAGTCCAGTCATTAGTTTCACACTGACAAGTCCTTGACTGAACCAAACCCCTCAGCACAACATCTCATCACTATGAATCGCTGTGGTTGGCAAGGAACACCAGCATCATCCAGTCCAACCTTCATCCCAGCAGCCTTCATCACCAGACCATAGCCTCAAGCACCATATCCACTCTCCTCTCAAACACCTCCAAGGATGGCGACTCCACCACCTCCACCACCCCCCACCACCTCCCTGGGCAGCCTGTTCCAATGCCTGTCACCCAGGGTAGTTGTCACAGGAATTCATCCAAGTGGGTTTGGAAAGTCTCCAGAGAAGGAGACTTCACCACCTTTCTGGGCAGCCTGTTCCAGTGTTCTCTTACCCTCACTGTAAAGAAGTTTCTCCTCATGTTGAGGTGAAACCTTCTTTGCTCCAATCTGTAGCCATACAAATAGGTGCTGGAACTAAAATGTTGACCCCTCTGTAAATACTGCAAAATGTAATAAATTCTTACACTACCAAACGTTTCTTAGTTAACTGAACCTCAGCTTCCCACTCAACATAGGAAATAATGAGTGTGAATTCCTGCTTCAGGACCAGGAAGGGCACTGATAGACCAGAAGCAGGCTGCTTTTGTCCACACAGTTCTCTCTTCCACGGTGCCAGGTGCCTTTTGCATTGTTAGAGAAGTCACAGAGGATACATTTAGGTATGCTCCTGATTCAGCCTGGAGTACCCTACCCACGATATCTCCATTGCTCAGTGTCAAGGGAATCATAGAATCAGGGTTGGAAGGGACCACAAGGATCATCTATTTCCAATCCCCCTGCAAGAGCAGGGACACCCTACTCTAGATCCCCTCATCCAGGCTGGCCTTAAACACCTGGGACTCATTGGGCACTCAGTCTTGAAGACTTAGAAAGCAAAACAAAAGCAAAGAGCCTCTGAAGAGAGTGGCACCAGGAACACTTTGCAAAGGTGGCAGGGGCAGGAGCATTTTTCTGTGTTTAAAGCACCAGATGCACTGTGCTGAGAACACAGTGATCAAGTGATGGAAAGGGGTGAGAGGTCATGCTTTTGAAGGGACCACAAGCTGTACTACTGAGAAGCAGGACATTGGCCTGCCACTAACCATGCAAAAGGAGAATTTCACAGTTGCTTGGGGAGGTCATGATGGGCAAGTGTCTTCCAAAGAGAACAAGACACAGCCAGCAGGTCTTAATCAGGCTATACAAAACAGAGAATGAGAAGTCTGGAGTAAGCAAAGCTGGGGAAGAGGAGAGTAAAAGGAAAACCTGTATTTCAAGGTCTATTCACAGCACAGATAGTTTCTGATATCTTCAGTGCCAGCAAGAAGAGGAGTTGTGCTCTCTGACATCTTTCCCTCTAGAATAGAATCATAGAATCAAGCAGGTTGGAAGAGACCTCCAAGCTCATCCAGCCCAACCTAGTGCCCAGCCCTACTCAATCAACCAGACCATGGCACTAAGTGCCCCAGCCAGGCTTTCCCTCTCCAAGAGAAATTTGGTAGGGGAATCTGTGAGCAGGAGGACCTTAACTCTAGGTACTTTGTTATATGGTCTGTGAAGAGCAACAAGCTTTACTCTTCACTTCCTTTCTGTCTCTGCCAGCCTTTTGGAATGAAAGGGGTCAAGACAAGCAGTAAAGGAGATGTCAAGGATGTGGCATTTTGCCATCTGGATGGCTCCTGTTCCCCATGCTCCGACTCACTTCAATTTGTCCCACAGTCTTCAGAAAAAAAGACCTTTTCTTTTTTCATGTGTCAGCCTCCTCAAACCAGCAATAGATCTGCAAGTGAAAGGCTGTGCCACATGTCAGAAAACTGAGCCTTTGCCTATAGTATTAAAAGAGCAGAGGAGAGTTGTGCTGTCTGCACTGGCTCAGTGACAACTCCTCAGTGATCTTCTCTTCGGTGTCTGTTTAATGGATGCTGCTTAAGCTGCTGCAAGAAGGAATCAGATAACAGACAGAGAAGATCTCTCACTTCTGAGGCTAATAAAGCTTTTCTGACCACCACTGACCACAAGTAGCTTACTGGAGAGCTTGTTAAATCGTACGATCATAGAATCAACCAGCTTGGAAGAGACCGCCAAGATCATCCAGCCCAACCTAGCACCCAGCCCTGGCCAATCAACCAGACTATGGCACTAAGTGCCCCAGACAGGCTTTGCTTCAACACCTCCAGAGATGAGGACTGCACCACCTCCCTGGGCAGCCCACTCCAGTGCCAATCACTCTCTGCCAACAACCTTTTCCTAACATTCAGCCTGAACCTGCCCTGGTGCAGCTTGAGGCTGTGTCCTCTTCTTCTGTCACTGGTTGCCTGGCGAGAGAGACCAACCTCTCCTGGCTACAGCCTCCCTTCAGGGAGCTGCAGACAGCAATGAGCTCTGCCCTGAGCCTCCTCTTCTGCAGGCTGCACACCCCCAGCTCCCTCAGCCTCCCCTCTCAGGGCTGTGCTCCAGGCCCCTCACCAGCTTTGTCGCCCTCCTTTGNGAAATCCTTTCTGGTTATGGCAGAAGGCAATGGTGAATTAGAAAGAGGCTTTTAAGCATTTACTCACAAAATATCTTTACCTGACTCGTGGGGCTGGCTACAGCTTCAGGCAGTACCCAAACACTTCCAGGGTTTCTGTATTACTTTTCCACTTGTATATTTCTGTCTATAGCTGTAGATGTTGTAGATGTTGTAAATGGCACAATGTCCACCTGGCGACCGGTGCCAAGTGGTGTTCCTCAGGGGTCAGTGCTGGGACCAGTGCTCTTTAACAGCTTTGTCAGTGATATGGACAGAGGAATTGAGTGCACCCTCAGCAAGTTTGCAGATGACACCAAGCTGTGTGGCACAGCTGACTTGCTGGAGGGCAGGGATGCCATCCAGAGGGACCTGGACAGGCTGGAGAGGTGGGCCCAGGCCAACCTCATGACGTTTAACAAGGCCAAGTGTAAGGTCCTGCACCTGGGTCGGTGCAATCCCAGGCACAGATACAGGCTGGGTGGTGAATGGCTGAGAGCAGCCCTGAGGAGAAGGACCTGGGGGTCTGGGTCGACGAGAAGCTCAACATGAGCCGGCAGTGTGCACATGCAGCCCAGACAGCCAACCGAGTGCTGGGCTGCATCAAGAGAAGTGTGGCCAGCAGGGCAAGGGAGGTGATTCTCCCCCTTTACTCTGCTCTCGTCAGACCCCACCTGGAGTACTGTGTGCAGTTCTGGAGCCCCCAACACAAGAAGGACATGGAACTGCTGGAGCGGGTCCAGAGGAGAGCCACGAAGATGATCAGAGGGCTGCAGCAGCTCTGCTATGAGGACAGGCTGAGAGAGTTGGGGCTCTTCAGCCTGGAGAAGAGAAGGCTTCGAGGAGACCTTATAGTGGCTTTCCAGTATCTGAAGGGAGCCTACAGGAAGGCTGGGGAGGGACTATTTACAAGGTCTAGTAATGTCAGGACGAGGGGGAATGGGTTTAAGCTGGAAGAGGGGAGATTTAGACTGGATGTTAGGAGGAAGTTCTTTACAGTGAGGGTGGTAAGACACTGGAACAGGTTGCCCAGGGAGGTTGTGGATGCTTCCTCCCTGGAGGTGTTTAAGGCCAGGCTGGATGAGGCCTTGAGCAGCCTGCTCTAGTGGGAGGTGTCCCTGCCTATGGCAGGGGGTTGGAGCTGGATGATCCTTGAGGTCCCTTCCAACCTAAACCATTCTATGATTCTATGATTCTATAAATCTCTGCTTGTTTGTTGTGCTGAGCTGCAAATATAAAGCTTCATTCCTGACCTTCCAGCTCGGCTGAGTCTGTTCTGGGTGATTTTCACAAGAATGGGGGGAGCAGGTAACACCCAAACCATCACAGACACCAACCCAGAAAAGCTGTGAATGCTCCTCACAGACTTTTTCCTTTCTCTGAGCTCTTCTCTAAGCTTGACCAGCCTGTGGCGATCCCTCTTTGCGTGCGGTGCCATATTCAAATGAGAGGAAAGAATCAAACTTGGGCATACTTTTATTGTTACATTCATTTTAATTCTCATCCCATGTGCCTTTCACAGCTGCTGGGTTTATTGCACTGCTTTTCCAAATGAAAACTCCAGCTGCTCCAGCCTTGCAGGCTGTATAATAGATGCTGCATAAGCCTGCTCCAGTGAGCTGTTCCAGAGAGTCAATGGTTATTGTTTTCCTCATCTTCCACCTCCAGCCAGGAAATCTACTGTTTAGGTTGAAGTTGCAAATGAGGTCTTTCAAAGTCCCAGTAGTTTTTGACTTGGCTTCCTAAGAAAATGAAGCATGTCTGTCTAGCTTGCTTGCTTTATTCTCCCTAATAACTTTCAGCTTATGGGTCAATTTCAAACAAATCAGGCAGAGACAGATGTTTCCAGCTGAGCCACTTTCCATCTGCCTGATGGAAAAAGGTGTTTGGGTTAGGAGGAAACATCAGCATTCATTCAGCCCCTTTCAGACATCAAAGAGTCCCTCTCCCTGTGCATTGAGACACAGGCCTGTAGGAAGTAGGAGATTTCGATCCTGATGCTGAAGTACTTCAACAAATAAAGAAGTGCTCCATATGAAAAGCTGGAGCTCACTTAGTGCCTGGCTACTGCTGCTGCCAGACAGCCTGGCACAGAGAGATGTGCCTGTGTTGGCAGGAGCTCTGAGCTTCAACATCCCTGGAAGCAGGAAAAGAGTGGATTTAAACTGGATATGAGGAAGAAATTCTGCACAATGAGAGTGGTGAGACACAGAAACAGGATGCTCAGGGAGGTTGTGGATGCCCTAAGGTCAGATTGGATGGGTTGGTCTAGTGGGAGATGTCCCTGCCCATGGCAGGGGGTTAGATGATCTTTAAGGTCCCTTCCAACCCAAACCATTCTGCTATCCCCCATGAAGCAGCTCCAAAATGCAAGTTGTCTTTTTACCCTAGAGAGTCTGACCAGGGTCCAGGGACAGTTTTACTCAGACATAGCTCTGAGACACCAAGAAATCAACCCTTGCCATCAAGGTAAAGCAGGCTCTGAATTCAGCTAAGTACCAAACCAGAAAAAAAGAGATTATCTGCAGAAAAGCTGAATCCAGTTACATTTCTAATTAACATGAATGCTTTTGCTTCTTGGGAAGTTAATGAAAGGCAGATTGGGTTTATTTTTCATGCTGAGACCGACAGCAGCATCGCCTGGGATGGTGAAGGGGAGTCAGTGTACCTGTCTCATATGCAACAATCCTGCTTCCTGCTGCAGACCTCACCAGCTGCATGCCAGTATCTTACTTCTCACTGCTGAGCAAAACTCAAGGCACTTGCTAAAGGACTCTGCCAAGTCTTTGTAGTGCTGCCAATTCCTTGAATCCTCTCAGATTGTCATGACCCAGATACCTGCGGTACAGATCGATCTAGTGACACTGGCTGATTAACTTCTGTTGGCCGTGGAGCCCATGGGGAAGATTGGGAAACATCTTGCCATAAAATACCAGCAAGGGAGCAGCAAGTCGTGCTCTGCATCACCAGCTTCAGAGCAGCACTGCTTGTTCAGATACCTGCTGGCTGGATCAAGGACAGAAACTGCAGAAGCAAATGTTTGCAGTGGTGCTACCAAGCAGCAAGGGAGGTTGTAGCCAGGTGGAGCTGGGATCTTCTCCCAGGCAAGCAGCAACAGAACGAAGAGACACAGTCTCAAGTTGTGCCAGGGCAGGTCTAGGCTGGATGTTAGGAGGAAGTTGTTGGCAGAGAGAGTGATTGGCATTGGAATGGGCTGCCCAGGGAGGTGGTGCAGTTGCCATCCCTGGAGGTGTTGAAGCAAAGCCTGGATGAGGCACTTAGTGCCATGGTCTGGTTGACTGGATAGGGCTGGGTGCTAGGTTGGACTGGATGATCTTGGAGGTCTCTTCCAACCTGGTTGATTCTGTGATTCTAAGATGCTGCTGTAATACAGCTCAAAGAGCCACCTGTGAGGAGGGCGAGAGTTGCGCTGAGCTCTTTGCTGACGGCTTTGTCTATAACCTGCCACCACTGATGTCTTGGTGCAACTTCCCAAAGAGGGCAAGAGAAATCACTGTGCCACTCATTATGCATAATGCCCTGCTTGCACACAACACCTCCTTCTCACAGCCACAGATTGTTATTTTACTATTACTGTGCATATGCTCAAAATCCAACAGAATTCCACTCCCCATCAGTGGTCATCTGCATTGCTGTGGCAGTGATTAAATGTGATTATCTACTTGAGGTGGATTATTTTCCCCTCAAGTGACCAAATTTCAACAAATTTAGAGATTAACTCCTCCTGCAACTCTTTTTATTTTTGGGTCAATCTGTCATGCCAGCTGTGCACTAAATTAGATCCAGCTCTGTGCTTCAGTATGGTCTCTTTTCTGAAGGCTCAGGATGTATTGACAGGCTGACCTGGTGCACCTTTGCCATAAGTAGGAACTGAAATTGTATTCTACATAATAAAATCAATCCACAAGTGGTTGGCAATGCCAAGGGAAGTCCTAAGGAAGAAGGCAGTCATGTTTTGTCTGCCTGCAGGATTGTTTTCTGTGAGGGTTAATTAAAAACAACATAATAAACCCATGAAGTTCCTGCTCTTTCCTAGCAGAAAGCTTCATTTCGTATTCCTAGACCAGCACTAGCCCAAGGATTACTCCACCAGCTGCCACTCAAGTCCATATCAAGATGATAACTGGGATGTCCCCAGACTACCCCAGATACACCTAAACTACTTTACATGTTGGGTACCTTGAGAAGCAACAGCCCCACCAGCCCTAGCACATCTCAGGACCTGCTTTGCCTCTGGTTTCCTTATTCCACTGATTCACCACCTGCCCCTACCCTGCACCACCCACTGGGCCTCTGCAAATGACATTGGCATCAATTTCTGCTACAGCCTGGAGGTTGCCACAGGGTAAGGCCTCCAGAAAGCTGTGGCCAGAGGTGGGCAAGCTCCCTTCCTCACCACCAAGGGCCAGTTTTAATTCCACACCTGACCCCTCCGTGAGCAGCTTTGGTTTAGCTGCCCATGGAAGCACTGGGATTTGGGCTGAACCAGATTGCAGAGATGGTCCTGAGTCTTCAGAGGAACTGTGGCATTTCCCAACAGGTTGCAGATGGAAAACTCCCTGAAGTGTGTGACATGTGCAGACTCAGTGCCCTGGTCCTGCTGCTCCACCTGGGTACTCCTGCGTGTGCGGTGCCCTTTTCCCAGCCAAGCTGGCAGCTGGCCCACATCCAGCTTCTTCTTTACTGGAATCCTTCATGCAACCAGCTGGCAGCTCAGCCCTCCACAGCTGCTTGCTGATCCCCCCCCTGGTGTGATGGGAGAGAGAATCAGAAGACTAATAGTGAGAAAACAAAGCAAGCTTGGTGTGAATTGTCCCAGGCTCCTTCTCCATCTCAGCAGCTCTTAGATCTGCTCTACTGCATGACAGAGATAATCTCAGCAATCCAAAGCAGGGCATCAAGGCTCTTACAGACCTGAAGGAAATCCATCTTTGACACATTCCAGATGCCTACACAGAACAACCAGCCCAGGCCAGGATGCCAGGAATCTGGAAATCCCAGAGAGATGTTCAGAGTCCTCAAACTCTGGCAGCTCAACATTTCTAAGAGAAGAAAGAGAAGATGCCTGAAGAAACACAGAGACCTCCAAACACTGAACTTGCTGTGCTGTATTGTGCTGCTGTGATCTGACTTTTAGTTTTCCTCAGTCTAAAGAACTCAAACTTAAATGTGTCAATATAAAAGAAAAATGGAGCCCCACATGGTCTGAATAATGGAATAGTGAATGAATAAGAGAGCTGGGGCTGTTTAGTATGGAAAAGAGGAGGCTGAGGGCAGACCTCATTGCTGTCTACAGCTACCTGAAGGGACACTGTGGAGAGGCTGCTGCTGGGCTCTCTTCATAGGTCACTGGAGGCAGAACAAGGGCGAATGGCCTCAAGCTGAGGCTGGGCAGGTTTAGATTGGACATTAGGAAGAAGTTTTTCACAGAGAGAGTGGTCAGGGAGTGGAATGAGCTGCCCAGGGAGGTGGTGGAGTCACCCAGCCTGGATGTGTTTCAGGGTGGTTTGGCTGTGGTGCTTAGGGCTATGGTTTAAGGTGACTCTTGTAGAGTAGGGTTGTAGGTTGGAGTTGGTGCTCCTGAGGGGCTTTGCCAGCCTGCATGGTGCTGTGATGCTGTGCTGGGGATTCAGGAATTTCACTGTCACGACAGAGGGAACAGCTACAATAACTCTGAGAACAATTTCTGGTGTGACTTCTCTGACTCTCTGCTTGCTCTTTAAGAAGAGGCTGCAGGCTGCTCAGACAGCACAGCTTCTGATGGAAATTTGCCTGTTCTTTCCGAGATAAAGAGCTACTAAATGCATCGAGGATACGGCGGCAGCAGCAGCGACATTGTTAAGAGAAATAAATGGTTGATGGAATGCTGCATATTTAAATGACAAAGTCCTTTCATTCTCTGAGGACATCATGTTCCTCTTGGGCTGGGCTGCTGAAAGAGAAAGCAGCAAAGAGCTTTCGCCTTGGTTTTAGTTAGCTGCTGGTTTCTATGGAGACAAGTTCCTCCAGTCGTTTTTATTTGCAGGCATTAATAACATAAACAATAGAGAGCAGCAAGAGTTTAACCCTGGACTGAACCCCATATTGAGCACGGCCTGCAGGGAGAAAGATGAGGCTCTAAATTAGATACAAGAGCCATCATGCAATCTTGTTAACATCCCATCTCCTTAACTGGACTCTGGCTGTACAAAACAATCAAAACCCCTGAAGAGTTACATATCTTCAGACCTTCTCCCCTCTTTTCCAAGCATGCTCTGAGTGGGCAGCATCGCTCTGGCTGTGCCTGCCTGGCTGATCACATACCTCTAGTTCTGGGCTCCTCAAGTCAAGAGAGATGTTGAGCAGCTGGAAGGTGTCCACAGAAGGGCAGCAAGGCTGGGGAGGGGCCTGGAGCACAGCCCTGTGAGGAGAGGCTGAGGGAGCTGGGGGTGTGCAGCCTGCAGAAGAGGAGGCTCAGGGCAGAGCTCATTGCTGTCTGCAGCTACCTGCAGGGAGGCTGTAGCCAGGTGGGGTTGGGCTCTGCTGCCAGGCAAGCAGTGACGGAAGAGGACACAGCCTCAAGCTGCACCAGGGCAGGTTCAGGCTGAATGTTAGGAAGAAGTTCACAGCAAGAGTGATTGGCATTGGAATGGGCTGCCCGGGGAGGTGGTGGAGTCCCTGTCCCTGGAGGTGTTTAAGAGGAGGCTGGATGGAGCACTTAGTGCCATGGTTTAGAAGGCGTTAGGTGACAGTTTGGACTGGATGATCCTGAAGTTCTTTTCCAACCTGATTACTTCTGTGCTTCTGTGATCCCTCTGCAGTCATTACCTAAGCTCTGCCTGAACAGGTGCCCACGCTGAGAGCGGTGGTTCCCAAGCCTAAGGCAGTGACTGGCCATGCCAGGAGAGATGAAGGCAATAAGCAAGCTATCTCTTTGAGTGCAGTTGAAGTAATTTGGCAGGAATGAGAAGATTTCTATCATTTAGTGAATTGAAGTGATGAAGGGAATTGAGGTGACAAAGGAAGGAAAAAAAGAGCAGTTACTTTCAAGCAGCAGGCAAAATCTATGTCAGAGAAGAATTTTTCAGACCTTCTTTTCTCCCTCCCTGCACTTCCTTTGATTTCCACAGTTTGTTTTTTTCTTTCCCAGTGAACAGCTCACAGTGAACATTTGGTTGGGTCTCCCACATTGGTATGGAATAGGCAGCTCAGAGTACTCATTTTCTTGAGCTCCTCATGCAGGAATTAAGCAGGGGGAAGAGCTGATACTGCTTAAACACTGAGCTCTTTACTGACAGTCAATACAAATATTTAATACCTGAAACTTCATTTTTCTTTCATTACAAAACCCAAACCTTAGAATGGCCAGAATCTGCAAGGAGTCTGGCAGAAGAGATGTCAGCACAACCTTCCAGAACACACAAAGATTGCCCAAGACCTGATTCTCAGTGTTACCTTTGTATTCCAGAGGTATGGAACTTTAAAGTTACCACATTTACAATAGCTACAAGCTAAGAAAGAGGAAAGTGACAGAGGAATTGACTCATTTTTGGCTGGGTTTTTGATATACACAACCAGATTCCATCCCCCTGTGACCCTTAAATGCACAAAATAACTGCAGTGCAATATCCAAAGATGACAAAAAGCCCAAATGTCCTGATTTTTGAGCAGCCCAGTAACTCACTTGGCTTCACTTTCCTCTGGCAGAGTGCTGGGAACAGGGTTTGTGCTGCTAGTCTCATCTTGTGCCTACCAGTTCCTGTTTGCCTGTAAAAGATGCCACTTCTGGGACATTACAAGAAGGATGTGGAGATGCTGGAGTGTGTCCAGAGAAGGGCCATGGGGATGCTCAGGGGGCTGCAGCAGCTCTGCTGCGAGGAGAGACCGAAAGAGTTGGGGCTGTGCAGGCTGGAGAAGAGGAGGCTCCCAGGTGACCTTCTTGTGGGGCATTCAAAAAAAGCTGAGGAGGGACATTTTAGGCTCTCAGGGAGTGACAGGACTGGGGGGAATGAAGCAAAGCTGGAGATGGGGAGAGTATGCCTGGAGGTGAGGAGGAAGTTGTTGAGCATGAGAGTGGTGAGAGGCTGGAATGGGTTGCCCAGGGAGGTGGTTGAGGCCCCATGGCTGGAGGTGTTTAAGGCCAGGCTGGCTGAGGCTGTGGGCAGCCTGCTCTAGGGCAGGATGTCCCTGGGCATGGCAGGGGGGTTGGCACTGGCTGATCCTTGTGGTCCCTTCCAACCCTGACTGATTCTATGAGTCTATGATTCTATGAATTTAACAGTGAGGTGGTAGAGACTGAAAGAGACACTTAAGAGAGATGACAGACTTAAGGAGGGGAAAATTCATTGCAGTGATGGAAGATGGGGTTGGGGAGGGTTAACTCCTGAAAGCCTTTTGGTATCTACTGTAAAACACAGCACAGCCTCTCCAGGTAACCAAAGGAGCAGCAGAAAGTGCAGTGTCCAGGGAGGAGAGGAGAACTCTCAGTCACAGAAGGGATCCATGCATCTGCCCTTCCCTTTGGCACAGCTGAGCATCTCCACATCTCACTGCTAACAAACTGTTGGCTCCTTGAGGTGCATGCAATTCCTCTTTGGAAACAGCACATCTCCAGCACATCTCCAGCACATCAGAGGTTCCCAAAATCTGTGGCAAAACAATTAGAAGGCAAACCAGCAGCCCATCGATCGCAGGCTTGGCAGGGTCTTCTGCAGTTACTCGTGATGATTACATGTCTCCTCCTCTCCCCACTCATTTTCCACTTGAGTAATCAAAAAATCAGTTTGAATTAAAGGCAGGCTGTGTTTGACAACTTTGTTACCCAGTTGTTGTGCTCAGGCATTCAAATCCATCAGATGTGTCAAGGAAGGCTTCTCCCGATGCTTCTCTAGCAAACTTAGGCAGCTTCTGGTTACTGTCTCACTAACACTTAACTCTACAGGTGGGGCCAGACTTCTCTCAGTCATCTCCAGCAACAGGCACAAACTGGAGCACAGGAGGTTCCAAATGAAGATGAGAAGAAAGTTCTTTACTTTGAGGGCCACATCTTGAGTGTTGTGTTCAGTTTTGGGCACCTCAATACAAGAGAGTGGAGGTGCTGGAATAGGTCCAGAGGAGGGCAAAGAAGCTGGGGAATGGCCTGGAGAATAAATCTAATGAGGGGTGACTGAGGGAGCTGGGGATGGGGAGTGTGAGGAAGAGGAGGATGAGGGGAGACCTCATTGCTGTCTACAGCTACCTGAAGGGACAGTGTGGACAGGCTGCTGCTGGGCTCTGCGCTCAGGGAACTGGAGACAGAAGAAGGGGTAATGGCCTCAAGCTGAGGCTGGGCAGGTTTAGATTGGACATTAGGAAGAAGTTTTTCACAGAGAGAGTGGTCAGGGAGTGGAATGAGCTGCCCAGGGAGGTGGTGGAGTCACCCAGCCTGGATGTGTTTCAGGGTGGTTTGGCTGTGGGGCTTAGGGCTATGGTTTACGGTGACTCTTGTAGAGTAGGGTTGTAGGTTGGAGTTGGTGATGCTGAGGGGCTTTGCCAGCCTGCATGGTGCTGTGATTCTGTGAGGGTGCTGGAGCACTGAGACAGAGTGCCCAGAGAGGTTGTGGAGCCTTGTAATACTGTTACTTGTCCTGTCACAGCAGTGCCCACGCAGTGCCCAATGCCCACAGAGAGTTTGTGTACCTGAGCATTGTAGCCGAAGGGACTCGCTCGCCAATGCTGCTGCAGCTGGCTCAAAAGAAAGGAGGAGCAAAAGGAAATTGCTAAGTCAGTTTACTCCAAAATATGAGTTACAGACATGTTTCTATACTGGCTTTCAAATCAAGCTAAATGCCAGGCACCAGGACTCTGCAGGTGACACTCAGACAAAAGAGTGACTCTAGCAAGGACTGTGGCTGGCGTTGAACTCCCTTTCCTGGAGGCTGCCCCACTAAAAGCTCATTCATGGAGAGCAAAACAAAAGTAGGAAGGGGAGACAAAGCCCAGGAGAATTTCATACCCTGCCACAAAATGCTTTCTGCTGTCAGACTCCATGGGAACACAGCAGCTGTTGTACTAAGGGGAAAGAGTAGTACCCAAAAGGAAGGGAAGTGTGGAGGAGCTGGGTCTGTGGGAAGGGAATTGTGGAGGGGCTGGGACTGTGTGAAGGGAATTGTGGAGGGGCTGAGACTGTGTGAAGGGAATTGTGGAGGGGCTGGGACTGTGTGAAGGGAACTGTGGAGGGGCTGGGACTGTGTGAAGGGAATTGTGGAGGGGCTGAGACTGTGTGAAGGGAACTGTGGAGGAGCTGGGACAGTGTTGTCAGAGAGAACTGTAAGCAGTTCAGGAGGTGGTGCAGTGCAAGAGCAGAAGTCACCTTGGCAACCTGAGATAACTTTATGAAAAATGTAATGTGCTCCCTACGGGGGAGATGATGACAATTGGATTAATATTGGATCAAGATGTTTTTATTCAGGTTCTTAGTGCAGATAAACAATCTGCCAAGTGGGATGAGTGCATAAAATATTTCTTCATTCTCTTTCTGGAGCAGCACTACAGGCTGGGGACAGAGTGGCTGAGAGCAGCCAGGCAGAGAGGGACCTGGGGGTGCTGGCAGAGAGTAGCTGAAGATGAGGCAGCAGTGCCCAGCTGGGCAGCAGAGCCAATGGCATCCTGGGCTGGCTCAGGAGCAGTGTGGGCAGCAGGACAAGGGAGGTTCTTCTGCCTCTGGACTCAGCACTGCTCAGGCCACACCTTGAGTGCTGTGTCCAGTTCTGGGCTCCTCAGTTCAAGAGAGATGCTGAGGTGCTGGAAGGTGTCCAGAAGAGGGCGACAAAGCTGTGAGGGGCCTGGAGCACAGCCCTGTGAGGAGAGGCTGAGGGAGCTGGGGGTGTGCAGCCTGCAGAAGAGGAGGCTCAGGGCAGAGCTCATTGCTGCCTGCAGCTCCCTGAAGGGAGGCTGTAGCCAGGTGGGGTTGAGCTCTTCTGCCAGGCAATCAGCACCAGAAGAAGGGGACACAGCCTCAAGTTGTGCCAGGGCAGGTCTAGGCTGGATGTTAGGAGGAAGTTGTTGGCAGAGAGAGTGATTGGCATTGGAATGGGCTGCCCAGGGAGGTGGTGGAGTCGCTGTCCCTGGAAGTGTTCAAGAAAAGCCTGGCTGGAGCACTTAGTGCCATGGTCTGGTTGATTGGCCAGGGCTGGGTGCTAGGTTGGGCTGGATGAGCTTGGAGCTCTCTTCCAACCTGATTGATTCTACGATTCTATGATT
Source organism: Tricholaema leucomelas (assembly GCA_013400475.1). Lineage (NCBI taxonomy): Eukaryota > Metazoa > Chordata > Aves > Piciformes > Lybiidae > Tricholaema lacrymosa > Tricholaema leucomelas. Next base: position 103,295 of record WAAF01019573.1, read on the forward strand.
CTAGCCACCAGTGAGCTAGCAGCCTGTTAAACAGGGCAGAGCAGCAAGCAGGGAAATGGATGCTAAGTAAAGTTTATTTTGGTACCTGGAAAGGAGTACTGCAGGAGGCCTGTTGAAGGTTTTTGTGCTCTTTAATTTAGTTCCCTAATCTCATTTTGTAACTGACAGAAGAGGGAGGAAGACAAAAGATTTAGGGCTAATGTTCAGCAGAAACGTTAGGAGGTTTTTCTCCAGCTCAGGCTCCCTTTTGTTCTGTGCAGTTTTGACTGTTGGTCTTTCTTGACTCTTAATTTGCCTTGCAGAGACTTGGTGGCTTGCTGAGGAATTCTCTTTTCACACACTGTGTGTTGTTTCAGCCTGAACAACAGCTCAGAAGAACACATCATTTCAGGGCAACTGCCTTTGAAACCAAGGCAAAGCTTCTTACCCTGTTGAGATGTGACACAGCTGCTTCCCAACCAATGCTGCTCCTATGCAACGTCCTGGTGATAACCAGGAGATGAACTCAGTCGTGCCAAAGCCCACACACAAGCTGTCAATCTATACCTTTAAAATAAAGCTTTGGCATTGTCATGAAAGACCTTCAAAAGTGAATTGCAGGCATCTCCTAAACTTTAGGGGTAGATTTTCTTGCCATGTTTTCTTTCCTGACCTTTGGCTGCATTTCAGTATCATCCTCTAGCACTTACAACGCGTTCAGGTCTGGGCAGGTTGTGTGCTTTCATCAAGTCTTCATGCATTTGTGCTAACATTTTATGCTCTGACATTCTCAGCAACCTCAAATCTCTTTGTTCCACTGTAATTGCTCCTCTGCTAGCTGCAGAGACAGTCACTCGTGTAGCTTAGCTCCAGGAGCAGTGTGGCCAGTAGGACGAGGGAGGTTATTCTTCCCCTGTGCTCAGCACTGGTCGAGCCACACCTTGAGTGCTGTGTCCAGTTCTGGGCTCCTCAATTCAAGAGAAATGTTGAGGTGCTGGAAGGTGTCCAGAGAAGGGCAACAAGGCTGATGAAGGGACCTGGAGCACAAAGCCTATGAGGAGAGGCTGAGGGAGCTGGGGGTGTTTAGCCTGGAGAACAGGAGGCTGAGGGCAGAGCTCATTGCTGTCTACAACTACCTGAAGGGAGGCTGTAGCCAGGTGGGGTTGGGCTCTGCTGCCAGGCAAGCAGCAACAGAACAAGGGGACACAGTCTCAAGTTGTGCCAGGCTGGATGTTAGGAGGAAGTTGTTGGCAGAGAGAGTGATTGGCATTGGAATGTGCTGCCCAGGGAGGTGGTGGAGTCGCTGTGCCTGGAGGTGTTCAAGGAAAGACTGGATGAGGCACTTAGTGCCATGGTCTGGTTGATTGGTCAGGGCTGGGTGCTAGGCTGGTCTGGATGATCTTGGAGGTCTCTTCCAACCTGGTTGAGTCTATTCTATTCTATTCTATTCTATTCTGGAGGTTTTCACTTAGGTGGAGCGAGGAGAAGTACTTGGATGGAGTGAAAACAAGTGGTTAAACAAGGTACTGTGCTGCAGCTAAGCCAAGGTTGTTCATTAACCTGTGTCAGGGTGTTCTTAAAGTAATGAAACAGTCAGATGTTAAGATTTTCAGGCCACCGAGGGATTAGTTTTGATTGCTTATTCTGATTCTCTGAAACAGGTCAGGTATTTTCATCCAGCAGTTTCCAGAACCATCCCAAGAACTCCTAAACTGCCTTCAATCTAAGCAACTTAACCACTGAGACTCAAGGAAAGCTGGGAAGCTAGGAAGCATGAGATCTTAGTTCAGGAGAAAACTCACACCTGCCATTTTTTCACTTAGATATGTATTTCAAGTTAAAACATGTGCTGCACACTCCAGTGCAGGGAAGTCTCTCTGTTCAGAATGGCATCTGAGCCTCTGCATAGACTCACACAGCAGTGATTTATGCTTAAAAGTACCTACTTCGTCCTGCTGATGTGGGGTTTCAGTCAGGTTGTCCTTACATCATCATCAGACTTGACAGATCACCAATTTCCAATCCACTAGTAGCACTCTGCCCCCAAAGGAAAGCGTCTGCATGTGTCTTTCCTTGGGAACAACATTCAAGGCTGGGATGTGTGAGGTTTAGTCCAGGCAAGAGCTTTCTCCAAGGCACTAACTGAACACCGCTGGCAGGGCGAAGCCATGCTTCAAAAGAGTAAACACAGAACAGCAGCAGCTGATTGAAATGCTGGGGGGGAGTTCTGTAACGTCTCCCTGGCAGGATTTCAAACAGACCACGCAGACATTTCCAGCTCTTGAACTGAGAGACTGCCCTCAGACAAGCCTGCAGCGTCTGCACTGAGCCTCCAAGTCCCTAGCGCTGCGTTTGTGACTGAGCTCAGTGGCCAGGCTGCTTCCAGGCACCACAGCACACCTTGTGTCTCTCAGACACATTTGTTTCCTGGCCCCAGAACACACTGGGGAATCGTTTATTACCTTCCCAGCTCTGTGTTAGCTCCATGACAATCTGTTCTCTCAAGTAACAAGCAATGGGATAGAGGAAACAGACTCAGACTGTGCCAGGGGAGGTTTAGGTTGGATAGTAGGAAAACTTTCTTCCCCAAAAGGGTTGCAAAGCCCTGGAGCAGGCTGCCCAATGCAGTGGTGGAGTCCTCATCTCTGTTTAAGAGCTGTGTAGTATGATGTGCCAGGGCAGGTCTAGGCTGGATGTTAGGAGGAAGTTGTTGGCAGAGAGATTGGCATTGGAATGGGCTGCCCAGGGAGGTGGTGGAGTCGCTGTGCCTGGAGGTGTTCAAACAAAGCCTGGATGGGGCACTTAGTGCCATGGTCTGGTTGATTGGCTAGGGCTGGGTGCTAGGTTGGGCTGGATGAGCTTGGAGGCCTCTTCCAGCCTGGTTGATTCTATGAAAGTTAAAGGAAGAGCAGAGAGAAGGATAAAAATCACTCTTTTAGAGGCTTAAACTCTTACTGTGCTCTGAAGAGAGGGTTGGGGAAAGATCATCTGAGTAGAAGATCAGCAGCAATGCTGCTTCAAGCGCCCTGTGTTTAGCCATGTAGGAGCCCTAACCTTAGCTCTGAACCTATGTGCAGCAACTTCTTACTAGTTCCAGCTCCTTCCAAAGGCTTTATGGCCATCCCAGTTTTCAGACTCCAAGTGCCAATATGCTAAACACTCATAGCCACATCTTCATTGATAACATTAAGAGGACTATATCTGAGTACCTAAACCACACAGCCTGTGCTTGGACTAATGAAATGAGTATCACAGGCACACATTATTCTGCTCAAGGAAACAGAAAATTTCATTGCTAATTGCTCATAAAAGGTTTATCTAACTGGAATTTACATTTCTTTCAGTGACACTTGCAGACAGAGGATGTCTAAGCTCTCATTAAAGTGCATTTTATTAATAATTAGTTGCCACACGTCAATTAATTTGTCAAAGACAATTTCTCTCCTGTCACCTTATCAATTTTGTGTAAGAGCTTGTCAGCATAAACTTGTTTTTTGTCTTCTGTTCTGAAAAGTGCTTCTTAGGAGATAGGTAAAGAATGCATCATAAAGAAAACCCTGAGTGCCTTCACTGCTGTCAGGCCAACCCTGTGCATGCCTGACTGAGCAGAGAAAATCCAGCATAAAGGTATCAGTTACACAGGCTTTAGACTCTGTGTGGCCTCAAATTGCAATGCCTGAACCAGGGTCATACTTCTCACCTGGGTGTGCACAGCCCCGCTGCAGTCAGCAGGCTTTAATCAGGAAAGGGAGTTCTCAGTTCAAGGAGGACAGGAAGCTTCTTAGAATCATAGAATCAAGCAGGTTGGAAGAGACCTCCAAGATCATCCAGTCCAACCTAGCACCCAGCCCTGTCCCATCAACTAGACCATGGCACTAAGTGCAAAGCTGAACATCTTCCTTGTGAGGAGAGCCTGAGGGAGCTGGGGCTTGTTAGCTTGGAGAGAAGGAGACTGAGAGGTTGTGCTAGGTTGAAGCTAGCTAGAATGTTTTGGTGAGAAGAACTATATTACAGGCTGTGAAAGGGAAACAATGGTGATGTCTACTTCACTCATAGGCTTGCTGAGAGGTGTAAGAGGTCACAGAGGTGACCTCATTAATGTTTGCAAATATGTAAGGGGTGAGTGCCAGGAGGCTGGAGCCAGACTCCACTGGGTGATGCCCAGGGACACGACAAGGGACAATGGGTGGAAGTCGAGGCTGGAACAGAGAAGGTTTAACTTCAGCATGGGGAGAAACATCTTTATAGTAAGGGTGCTGGAACTCTGGAACAGGCTGCCCGGGGGGGTTGTAGAGTCTCCTTCTTTGGAGACTTTCAAAACCCTCCTGGATGCATTCCTGTGTGGCCTCCCCTGAGTGATCCTACTTTGACAGGGGGGTTGGACTGGATGATCTCTGGAGGTCCCTTCCAACCTCTAACATTCTGTGATGACTGAGAACTTGGTAAACTGTGTGGAATTGCTTTTAATATTAGCATTCAATGTGATGCAAGATAGACTTTTTCTCCCTCCCTGTCCTTCTCTTTCCCCATTTTTTTCCCCCCTTCCTAGGCTTTTTCTACCCATTATTTTTCTTCACCTTCTCTTTTTACCCATTTTTTTCCTTCTCCTCTTCTCCTTTCCCACTTACTTAATTTTAAAGGCTTGATAATTACCTAAGTGAGGGAATGAAAGTACTGAGTTGTGCTTTTCAGCCTGCCAACATAATAAATGTTCACAGAGTTTTATTTTTAAGCTTCCACAATAGCAAAACAGATGGCATGAGTAATTCTGTAGTGCTCTGTGCACCACCAGCACTCTCACAATGCTCTGTACACTAACCTTAACACCATCCCACACCACGCATGGAGGAGATGTGGGGTAGAGTGGCAGCTGTGCTGGTATTTTTGGAACAGCCTAGTGGCCACTTCTGCATGCAGAAAATCAATCAGAGAAAGAACCATCAGGTAGTGTAGGTTGGAAGAGACCCCCCCCCAGAGGCCATCTACTCCATCCTCCTGCCACAAGCAAGGCTTGCTAAAGCAGGTTCCTCAGGGCAATGTGCAATCAGGTCTTGAATATCACAGAATCAATCAGGTTGGAAAAGACAAAATCGTGAAATGGTTTAGGTTGGAAGGGACCTCAAAGATCATCCAGTTCCAACCCCCTGCCATAGGCAGGGACACCTCCCACTAGAACAGATTGCTCAAGGCCTCATCCAACTTGGATCAAAGATCACATCCTGTGATTCTGTGTACCCTCCCTGGGCAGCATGTGCCAGTGTCTCCCCTAATCATCCTTGTAGCTCTCTGCTGGACCCTCTCCAGCAGATTCCTGTCCCTCTTAAACTGGGGAGCCCAAAACTGAAGGCAGTATTCGAGATGAGGTTTCACCAGGGCAGAGTAGAGGGGAAGGAGAACCTCCCTTGACCTGCTGGGCACACTCTTCCTAATACACCCCAGGATCCCATTGGCTCTCTCGGCCACCAGGGCACATTGCTGTGCCATGGATGTTCTCCACCAGCACTCCCAGGTCCCTCTGCACAGGGCTGCTCTCCAGCAGTCACCTCCCAGCCTGTACTGCTGCAGTTTATTATTCCTTCCCAGGTGCAGCACTTGTCCTTGTTGAACCTCATTTGGTTCCTCCGTGCCCAGCTCTGTCTGTCCAGGTCTCTCTGGATGGCCTCACAGCCTTCAGCTGTATCAGCCAAGCCTCTCAGTTTGGCATCTTGCAACTTGCTGAGCAGACTCTGTCTGTCTGTCCCCTCATCAATGTCATTGATGAAGATGTTGAACAGGACTGAACCCAGCACTGATCCCTGGGGGACTCCACTGGTTACAGCTCTCCAGCTGGACCTGGCACCATTGATCACCACTCTTTGAACTCTGTCTTGTAACCAGCTGCTAACACACCTCACTGCCTGCTCTGCCATCCCACACTTCCTGAGCTTGCTCACTAAGAATACCCTGGGTGACAGCATCAAAGGCCTTGCTAAGGGCAAGGTAGACTACATCCACTGCTCTCCCTGAATCTACCCATTCAGTTATGCCATCATAGAACGCTATCAGTCAAGCATGACTTCCCCTTGGTAAATCCATGCTGACTAATCCTGCTAACCTTCTTCTCTTCCAAGATGTGAGAGGCATCAGCACAGCAAGAGAAAAAATATCTGCTTGACCCAAGCCTCTCCCTCCCAGAACGTGCTTATAGTCTTGTTTATCTCCTCTCAACCTGCTCCCTCTTTGGGCTTTTGTGGCTTCCCACTCATACTTTCCAGATCTGCTGATTTCTATTACTTTCCAATTTGTCACTACTCTGTGATGTTTAAAGCAGAATAAACCTCAAAACCTCGAAGTTAGTAGCTCACTCCTGTCAGACAGGAACAAAACAGTGACAGTTCTGGCCATGTGGTCACCCCACTTGGAGAGGGGACTAAGCTAACCCTTCTGCTTTGTGCAGAAGACAACAAACATCAGCTGAAGCAAATGGAAACCCATTTCATGTGCCTAAAAGCTGTCTTCCTTCGGGCTGCACCTTGGCTGCAGGAGCCTGTGGGCTTAGAGCTGCTGAGAAGTGATTACTGCAACAGCCAAGATGAGCTGGAATCCCAGCCCGACCAAGGGATTTCTTTCCACACACAGTTTGTTTCGTAATTGTTTTCCATACAAATGTGCTGTGAACTTGGCCTTGCTCAAGCAGGCTCTGTATTTCCTGCTCCCTCTCTTGGAAAGTGCAGAAACAGATTGTTCCAGGTTGGCAAATTGAACTGTAAACTGATTTCAGTTGGAAGGTTAAATGATTCGCTTCAGAGGGAATATGGCTCGATAGATTGGGTCTTCTTTATACTTTCTTGCCTGCATCTCTGAACAGTTATTGTTTGCTCCTGACAGAAGTGCTGTCCCAGGCCAGTGCATCAGTGATCCTTACTGATTAGGTTTGCTGGGGCTTGGTTTATCCACATCTAAGGACACAGGTGGATATGCAGCAGGTTTGCTGCTCTGGTGATTTCCATTTAGAAAGACACAGTGCCTGCAAAGCTGCATTAATTGCCATTCAAAAGCCACTTGAGCTAAAGCATATAGCTTGAACTCCTTTAATTCACATCTGCAAAGAACTCATCCTTGTATTCTGACATGGCATTTCTGCCACTTGTTTCCTCTGGTTATATTCCATAAGTGCTTCTCCCTAGCAAAGATACAGCACTGAGCCAGCAGTGTGCCCAGGCAGCCAAGAAGGCCAAGGGCATCCTGGCTTGGATTAAAAATGCTGTGGCCAGCAGCAGCAGGGAGGTGATCGTCCCCTTGGACTTGGCTCTGGTGAGGCCACACCTCAAGTGCTGCATTCAGTTTTGGGTACTGCAATACAAGAGAGATGTGGAGATGCTGGAGCAGGCCCAGAGGAGGGAAACAAAGCTGGGGAAGGGCCTGGAGAATGAATCTGATGAGGAGTGACTGAGGGAGCTGGGGATGGGTAGTGTGAGGAAGAGGAGGCTGAAGAGAGACCTCATTGCTGTCTACAACCACCTGAAGGGACATTGTGGACAGGCTGCTGCTGGGCTCTGCTCACAGGGAATTGGAGACAGAAGAAGGGGGAATGGCCTCAAGCTGAGGTTGGGCAGGTTTAGATTGGACATTAGGAAGAAGTTTTTCACAGAGAGAGTGGTCAGGGACTGGAATGAGCTGCCCAGGGAGGTGGTGGAGTCACCCAGCCTGGATGTGTTTCAGGGTGGTTTGGCTGTGGTGCTCAGGCTATGGTTTAAGGTGAGTCTTGTAGAGTAGGGTTGTAGGTTGGAGTTGGTGATCCTGAGGGGCTTTGCCAGCCTGCATGGTGCTGTGATTTCACAGAATTGCACAATGTCAGGGGCTGGAAGAGACCTCAAAAGCTGATCCAGTCCAACACCTCTGCAGGGCAGGATCACCTATACCAGATCACAGGAACACATCCAGGGAGGCTTTGAATATCTCCAGACAGGGAGACTTCACAACCCGCCCTGGGCAGCCTGTTCCTCCTCATGTTTATGTGCAGCTTCTTCAGTTTTCACCTGATGAGGAGAACTTTGATGCCATGATAGCACTTGTGGTAAAAGGGGAATCTGTTGCCAGCAAACAAGCACTTTATTCTCATTTCATATTTTCAGCTTTGTGAATTTTAAATCCAGTATTTACAATCTGAGTTGTCTAATCCCTTTCAGGTCTTCCCCATCAGCCTTCAGATGTATTTTCTTTTTCATCACAGAGGAAAAAAAAAAAAGAGAAGGTTTCTGCCTGCTTTTTTTTTTGTTTCCTCCTTAACTCCTCCATGTGCACATGCCAAACGCTGAGGCATAATTGTTATCATCCCTAAAGCATTTTAATCTCCTTATTGTTTCATTAACAAGTCTTTGCTGTGCATTGGTTCAGTGGTAATGGAAGGCTGAGCTTTGCATTCCTCTTCTGCTTTAATTGAAATCAACTGCTGTCAAAACAAGGAACGCTGCTGCCTAAGCCTAATGGATTCTGGGCACAGATGAGCTGATCTGAGTGGGCCTGTTTCCTCAACAGCTCTTCTGCTTTCTCAAGAAATTGCAAATCCCACTGGGAATTCTCAGGATTTTCCCTCCAAAGTGCTCCTGCCAGGTATATGAGCACGGGCGGGCAGATGGTGCTGCACTTTGTAGCTCCATTTCTTGGCGTGAAGCTGTTGGATTCGCATCCATCACTAAGCTCTTCTATACAGGCAGCTCACCACACACAGACATAGGGGGCTGGGGCTTAAGTCCTTCCCCATTGTATTTAATCCCCAGTTTAAGAGGGACAGGGATCTGCTCCAGAAGGTCCAGTGGAGGTGATCTGCTGGAGAGCAGCCCTGTGGAGAGGGACCTGGGAGTGCTGGTGGAGAACATCCATGGCACAGCAATGTGCCCTGGTGGCTGAGAGAGCCAATGGGATCCTGGGGTGCATTGAGAAGAGTGTGTCCAGCAGATCATGGGAGGTTCTCCTTCCCCTCTACTCTGCCCTGGTGAGACCTCATCTTGAATACTGACTTCAGTTCTGGGCTCCCCAGTTGAAGAGGGACAGGGTACTGCTGGAGAGGGTCGAGCGGAGAGCTACGAGGATGCTGAGGGGACTGGAGGGCATGGCTGATGAGGAGAGGCTGAGGGACCTGGAGCTGCTTAGTCTGGAGAAGAGAAGACTGAGAGGAGATTTAATAAATGTTTATCAATATCTGAGGGCTGGGGGTCAGGAGGGGAGGACAGGCTCTGCTCACTGCTCCCTGGGATAGGACAGGGAGTAATGGATGTAAGTTGCAGCACAGGAGGTTCCAGTTCAACACGAGGGGGAACTTCTTGCCTGTAAGGGTCCCAGAGCACTGGAACAGGCTGCCCAGAGAGGTTGTGGAGTCTCCTTCTCTGGTGCCTTTCAAGGCCTGTCTGGATGTGTCCCTCTGTGACCTGAGCTAGGTTGTATGTCTTTTGTCCTGCTGGCCACACTGCTCCTGAGCCAGCCCAGGATGCCATTGGCTCTGCTGCCCACCTGGGCACACTGCTGCCTAGGTTCAGCTACTATCTACCAGCGCCCCCAAGTCCCTGATCTCAGCCACTCTGGCCCCAGCCTGTAGTGCTGCTTGGGGTTGTTGTGGCCAAAGTGTAGAACTCTGCACTTGGCCTTGTTCAATCTCATCCCATTGGCCTCTGCCTACCCATGCAGCCTGTCCAGGTCCCTCTGCAGGGCTCTCCTACCCTCTAACAGCTCCACACCTGCTCTTAACTTCTGTGCCACTAGTGATGGGAGGGAGGAAGAAGCCATGGAACATATAGTGAGTGATATTTGGTGAAGCTTTTCCAGGGAAAAAGTTCAAAACAGCCTACAGAAGTAACAACGACTTGATCTAGGAACTCTGGATGTTAAATCAGGCAAACTGCTTATGGCAGAGCAACAAACCTAATCACCAAACCAGTTTGATCACCTCCAGCGTGGGAGTAAAGAATCAATAGGAACATTGTCCCATTCTTACTTAGTGTATGGGCACAAATCAGCCTGAGCAGGTCTCTGGCTTTGTACAAGCAGGCAGCTGTCAGTCTTCAGTGGGGGAGCTGTGCTTCATAACAATGTAAGAATACGTGGGAAGGAAAGCTGTCACCTGTCAGCCTGTCTGAAACGTGCTGGAGGCTCCTCTCTCAGCCAGAGATCCCCTGCTGCAGGCAATGACAACGTGTGGCCTCCAACAGACACGTTAAGCAGGTATTTACGGGCGAGTTAAGCAGAGAGTAGGTTCTACCCCTTGCAGGAGGAGGAGAGGTGGTGGTGGTCTCGGGAATAAAGCGCACCGATTGTTTGTCTCGACAGGCAGAGTGACTCAGGCCCTGGCAGAAAGCGTTTTGACATGGCAGGGCAGCAAGGGCTGGCTTTGGCAGCTCAGCATGAGATGCATCACAAGTGAGTATTAGCAATAATTATCACTGCTAGGGCCTGTTGAGCAAAAACCTCCCTCCTGGCTCCCGTTTCCACCCTCACGCGCGCTGCTTTTGCAAAGGGATAGCTTCTCCTGGAGACTGCTGCATCCCGGGGTCAGAGCTGAAAGAATTAGCTGGCACTGCTGGGCAGAAAGCAGCATCAGTTAAAGCATTCCCTGTCCAGTCACCAGCTGAACAGGTGCTCACAATCCTTCTACGGCTCCACCTTCTGCCTGGATTCAGACCTGGCTGGATCTTGAGCTGGGCTCTGTGCAGGAGTCTGGCAGACTGTGTCCTGCTGAGATCCCTTCAGCATTTGATCGGCTACAATCCCCTGCAAGGACCACGTTCTGTGCCCTGGAGGGTTCTGCCCTGCCTGCTGTGCTGGTTTGTAACTGACACCTACCAAAGCAGCTGGGATAGTGTTTTTTCCATCTATCCAGCATTTCCTCTCTGTTGCCTTGCCTGCTCTTCCAGAACAGGCCATTTGCATCCATTTGTACCCATTTATACTGACTTATTAGTCCTGTGTATTGTCCTGCCACATCCTGTTACATCAGTTAAATCTTTGTTCTGGCTCAAACCTTGCACCCCAGATCCCTCAGGCTTATCCCTCATGTTTTCTATGAACTGGCACACTTCATTCTTCTCCATCATTTAACCCTTTTCGGAGCATCCCTGTCCTCAAGTCTCAGGCTCCTTGTCCAGTTTAAGATGTTCTTACATATCTGTGTTTTCTCTATCACTCTTCAGCATCACACAACCACAGAATTAACCACGTTGGGAAAGACCTCTAGGGTCATGGAATCCAGCCCATCACCTAACCCTTCTAATTACCTAACCCATGGCACTAAGTGCCTCATCCTTCCCTGCCATATGCTTCTGGGCAACTAGGGCTAAAACAGTTCAAGGAGAAGCTGCTACCCTGGTGGGCCTCATTCAGCCTCCTCTTAAACACCTCCAGGGACAGCGACTCCACCACCTCCCTGGGCAGCCCATTCCAATGCCAATCACTCTCTCTGCCAACAACTCCTTCCTAACTTCCAACCTAAACCTGCCCTGGCACAGCTTGAGGCTGTGTCCCCTTGTTCTGTGGCTGGTTGCCTGGGTGAGGAGCCCAACCCCACCTGGCTACAGCCTCCCTTCAGGGAGCTGCAGACAGCAATGAGCTCTGCCCTGAGCCTCCTCTGCTGCAGGCTGCACACCCCCAGCTCCCTCAGCCTCTCCTCTCAGGGCTGTGCTCCAGGCCCCTCACAGCTTTGTCGCCCTCCTGTGGACACCTTCCAGCACCTCAACATCTCTCTTGAATTGAGGAGCCCAGAACTGGACACAGCACTCAAGGTGTGGCCTGAGCAGTGCTGAGCACAGGGGCAGAAGAACCTCCCTTGTCCTGCTGCCCACACTGCTCCTGAGCCAGCCCAGGATGCCATTGGCTCTGCTGCCCACCTGGGCACTGCTGCCTCATCTTCAGCTCCTCTCTCCCAGCACCCCCAGGTCCCTCTCTGCCTGGCTGCTCTCAGCCACTCTGTCCCCAGCCTGTAGTGCTGCTTGGGGTTGTTGTGGCCAAAGTGTAGAACCCTGCACTTGGCCTTGTTCAATCTCATCCCATTGGCCTCTGCCCACCCATCCAGCCTGGCCAGGTCCCTCTGCAGGGCTCTCCTACCCTCCAACAGCTCCACAGCTGCTCCTAGCTTGGTGTCATCTGCAAACTTAGTGATGCTGGACTCAATCTCCTGATTTTCAGGCTGCTCAGTCACCTGAAGTTTCTCACTGCCTATTTCTGAGCAGGCCACATGAAAATAACAGTTAGGGGAATAACCTCACCATGCCAGACAATGTCTAATGGCTGTTATTACAATTTGCAGGATCTTGGAAGTTGTCTCTGTGGGGGGGAACACCACTGGCTGCCCAATATAAATCATGTCAGAATCTAAATACGTTTTCTTTAAGCAATGTTTGTTGCACCCAGCTGCCAACTTGTTCCCTCTCAGCAAGGAAATCCCTGTTTGAGGAAGGTTGCTACCAGTGAAATGCAAACCTCCAAAGGCTGTGCAGTCCCAGTCTCCCACCAGAGACACATCCAGGGCTGTCACTTACACTTGCAGAGCTATCCCTACCTCCTGGGAGGATGCAATCCTTTCCTCAGCCTGCTGACTGACCTGGCTTTGGATCATATCTAGATTTGGTTCTTCTAGACCCTCTTCTGGTTGGTCTTCTTTTACTAAGAAACCTTCCTCTGTCATTTCTGAAGCACTGGTGGAGATGTCTCCTTATTTTGCAGGTTTTCAGGAGTGCCTGTCTGAGGGCTGCTGCCTTTCCAGGGTCTGCAGGGCACAGAGAGCTGTCAAACAGATCTTCATCTCCTACCCACTCTTCCCTTGATTTGCAGCATAATGTACGACAATGAACCAAAGCTCTATGGCTTGCCAAGTTGCATCTTCTTAGCCATGTTACTGTTCTAATCTGTCCCTTCTCTCCCTGAACACACACACACAGAGTCTGTCCCAGGCAAACAATGTCATCATTCCTATTTTATCTGCTGAGCTATTCCCAATTAGATTGACTGTTACATCAAGGCCCTCACACGGTTTCATTCAGTGTTTCTGAGAAGAGCTGAGTGGAAAAATGGCACAACAATGGCTGTGTAAAAGCCAATTTAACAAAATCCAGCTGTTCCCTGAATTTAGCACCATGGGCTCCACCATTTGCTATGAAATGCTGCTTTTTAAAGCTACCTCAAAATAGCAACATAAAAATATGCCCAATGAAGCCATTACACAAGAAGGAGAAAGACCCTGCAGTCCTGATTTGCAGAGAGGCTGAATATTGCTCACCCAAAATAGAAACCTGGTTTTTAAAGGGGCAGCTGAAACCATTTTGGCTTGAGCAGCCTGGTAGTGGCAGGAGTAGAAAGGTGTTTAGTGCAGAGCCTGTGTTAGCCAGATCGAAGTCTCCAGGAGTGCAATCTAAAGCAGGTCTCCACATGGCTTTGGTTCTCCTGCCTCTCCAGATTTGTGCTCTCTCTGCTCTCACAAAGCCTGTGTCCCACTCACCCTGCTACCACTACATTCAGTTCTGGGCCCTTCAGTTCAAGAGTGACATAGAACTGCCTGAGAGAGTCCAGCACAGAGCCACAAAGATGACAAAGGGCATGGAACATCCCTCTTATGGAGAGAGCCTGAGGGAGCTGGGGCTGTGCTGAGAGGTGACCTCATCAGTGGTTATAAAGATGCAAAGGTGAGTGGCAGGAGGCTGGAGCCAGGCTCTGCTGGGGGATGCCCAGGGACAGGACAAGAGGCAATGGGTGGAAGCTGAGGCAGAGGAAGTTTCATGTAAACATTGGGAGGATTTTTTAACCTGTGAGGGTGACAGAGCCCTGGAACAGGCGGCCAAGGTGGGTGTGGAGTCTCCCTCTTTGGAGATATTCAAAACCCACCTGGATGCAATCCTGTGTGGTCTGGTATAGGTGATGGTGGCTCTGGCAGGGGGGCTGGATTGGATGAGTTTTGGAGGTCTCTTGGAGGTCCTGTGTCGATCCTTGGGCATGTGGAATGTATGAGAGAAACAAAATGCTCCCATACTGGGAATTGTCTTATTGGTCTCTAAGTGTTCTGATCTTTAGAGATCTGGACTCCTCTCCAGGAAGCAGCCAGTGCCTGTCTGATGCCTCAGTGGAAGGGGCAAGGTGCTCCACAACACCCCACTGGTGTTACTCTGGCTGGGGCAAGAAGGCTGCTGCTGCTTTTTGCTCTTTGCATCTGGCTTAGGTTGGACTGGACGACCTTGGAGGTCTCTTCCAACCTGGTTGATTCTATGACTTTGTCCATACCTGTGTGGGACCATACAGGGCAGTTGAAGTGCTTAAGGGCTTGGGCAGTGATTTCTGGGTTCTAAGGTGAGGGGCTTAAGGACTTGGGCAGTGATTTCTGGGTTCTAAGGTTCAGGGCAGCTTTTCTGGTCATTTCTGGAAAGAAGACAAGGGAGAGGGAAGAATTTCTATTGAAAGATGAAGCTTTGGGGATGAGCACAACTCTTCTGTGTAAAACAGAAAAGGTTTCATTTTCCTTCCAGTGAAGGATGAATTCCAAAATCTCCCCAAGACATCATGAAGCAGAATTGCTCTGCTCTGGATGGCTCTTGCCATTGTGTTATGAGGGAAGTTTCTCTTCAGTTCCTGATATTTGGGAACAGTGATTTTACCTAAACCCACCACACTCTATATACTTTACAAGCCTGCAGCCTACCTCTGTAGCTGAGTTTATTACAAATCTTATTCATTTTGAGCCTTTCTAAGCTCCTTGACTGAGTGTTCTTCTGTGACTTGGATATTAAAGGACCACATCCAGAAGCTGAAGGAGAAGAGAGATTCATTTGTTTTTCAAAGCTGAAGTTCAGAAGCTGGGCAGGTCTGCACTATGGGAAGCAAGAGAAAACAAAGTGGTGCATTTGAAATCAGCTGCAGTTAGGTCTTACAGAACAGCACTGTTGGGTTTTGTTTCCTCTGAAATGTATTGCTCTTGTCTTGGGGGCACAGAGCAGGAAAGGGGAGCAAGTGAAGATGCTCAGAAGGCTGCAGCAGCTCTGCTATGAGGACAGGCTACAAGGCTTGCAGCTCTTCAGCCTGGAGAAGAGAAAGCTTCAAGATCTTATCCTGCCTTCCAATATGTGAAGGGGCTACAGGAGGGACTATTGACAAGGTCTTGTAATGACAGCATGAGAAGGAATGGGTTTAAACTGGCAGAGAGGAGATTCAAACGGGATGTTAGGAAAGGGTTCTTTGCAGTGAGGGTGGTGAGATACTGGCACAGGTTGCCCAGGGAAGTTGTGGAGCTCAGAATGTGATCTTTAATCACATTCTGTGATTCTGTGCTCCACAATCTCCCTGGAGGTGTTCAAAGCCAGGTTGGAGGAGAACTTGAGAGACCTGTTCTAGTGGGAGGCATCCTTGCCTACAGCGGAGAGTTGGAACTGGCTGAGCTTTGAGGGCCCTTCCAATCTAAACCCTTCTATTCTATGAATTGAATTTTGCTGGGTCTAAGGAAAAAAGTATCTTAAATAAAGCAAGGCAGTGGAAATCCTGCTTTATTTGGAGCAGAGCAGAAGAGGAACAAGAGGCAAACGACTAAGCTTCTGTCAGTTACCAATCATCAAACCTCTCTGACCTACCCCAAACGAGCTGCTGTAAGCACTGAGCAGCAAAGTGTTCTTCTCTACCTGTCCAAATTAATAGGTGGAGCTGGTTAAGTGGAATGGCTGAGTGAGAGACCCAAACAACAGCAGGCTGCTGCTGTCTTAGAAAAGGAAGGGCAAGGCCAAGCCTCTCCTGTGACACCAGGGAGTGCATTACAGCAGTCACTGCCTGAAATGGTAACACAAGAAACAGGACAGAAAGAAGGGACTGTCAGTGACGTTCCAACACTGAATCATTGAGACTGGTAGAGAGGATTTTCTCCTTCAGTACAGAGAATTGTGACAACTCAAATCACACAAAGATGTTTGGCACCCAGGAAAACTTCTTTCCCACCTTACTGAACTGCTGGGGCAACGCATGCAAGTGGTTGTCTAAAGTAGATTGTTCCCTGCATCAACCTCAGCTTTGCATCAGGAGTTTGAGATTCTGCCCTGAAGTGACAGGGTAGTGCCTCCTCTGGTCACCTCTTTTGTCATTCTGTGCCTTGCTTTGCTCAGCAATCAGCAAAGATGAAACCTGGGGGAGGCTTGCCTGAAAATCAAGCAGTCGTGCTGGCTGAGTCACGACTCAGAGCGGGATTCTCCTGGGAGCAAACAACGCAGCAAACCTCAGGCTGGACCAAGTCATCTGTGAGCAAAAGGGCAAGCAACAGTCACCCCTCACCACCTGCTCCCAGCCTTCTGGAGAGAGACAGGCACAGAGTGCAGTGGTCTCCTGCCATGATACTGCCCCTGAGATATTTTCCATCCTCACTAGGTAAGTGCTGTGGCCTGGCTAAGTGATCAGCAGGGAGAGGCAGAGTGTGAAGTGCACTTTCTGTCCTTCCCACGAACTCTGCGCTGCTGACCTCTAAAACTGAGCTAAAAGTCCATAGCCTATCTGAAAAGGAAGGCTTTTGGGACACAACTGACGTTTAAAAAGACTCTTTAGGGTGGCAAACCACTGGTCTGGGTTGCCCAGAGAGGGGGGAGATGTTCCCATCCCTGGAAATATCCCAGGTCAGGCTGCACAAGGCTCTTTGCAACCTGCTCTATTTGATGTCCCTGCTCAGAGCAGGAGGGTTGGACTAGATGACATTCAAAGATTCCTTCTGATCCAAACCATTTTATGACCCTCACTGGGTCATAAAACCAGGACTAGCTCAAGAGATGACCAGCACAGGCCTTCTGCCAGACTTGAGCTCTGACATGTTGTGATACAAATGCAGCAAGCACAGAAGTTTGGAGCACTTGTGAAATATTTATTCATTTATTTGAGTGAAAACCATTTCAAAGCACAGTAACCCCAAGCAAACAAGGGTTTTACAGACATGGAGATAATCACCTGGGGAAAAAAAAAAGTTTCACTGAAGTCACCAGGACATTATTCAGCACTGTGAAACTCAGTGTTCTGCAAGATGATGGTACAAAGCACAGCAAGGAAACACTGCTGACCAGGTTATACAGGGCACAGAATAACTTCCCTCCAGTTTACCAGGTCTCCTAATTTATCTTTTAGCCAACAGCTGTTCTGTGTTACTTTAGGACACATCTGCATCTCATGTGCTGTGAGAACCTGATGTAGAATCATAGAATCAGTCAGGCTTGGAAGGGACCACAAGGATCAGCCAGTTCCAACTCCCCTGCCATGGGCAGTTTGTTAGCAGTGTGATGTGGAGATGCTCAGCTGTGCCAAAGGGAAGGGCAGATGCATGGATCCCTTCTGTGACTGAGAGTTCTCTCCTCCCTGGACACTGCACTTTCTGCTGCTCCTTTAGTTACCTGGAGAGGCTGTGCTGTGTTTTACAGTAGATACCAAAAGGCTTTCAGGAGTTAACCCTCCCCAACCCCATCTTCCATCACTGCAATGAATTTTCCCCTCCTTAAGTCTGTCATCTCTCTTAAGTGTCTCTTTCAGTCTCTACCACCTCACTGTTAGAGTCATAGACTCACAGAATCAGTCAGGGTTGGAAGGGACCACAAGGGTCAGCCAGTGCCAACCCCCCTGCCATGCCCAGGGACACCCTACCCTAGAGCAGGCTGCCCACAGCCTCATCCAGCCTGGCCTTAAGCACCTCCAGGGATGGGGCCTCAACCACCTCCCTGGGCAACCCATTCCAGCCTCTCACCACTCTCATGCTCAAAAACTGCCTCCTCACCTCCACTCTGAATCTCCCAACCTCCAGCTTTGCTCCATTCCCCCCAGTCCTGTCACTCCCTGAGAGCCTAAAAAGTCCCTCCCCAGCTTCTTTGTAGCCCCCTTCAGGTCCTGGAAGGCCACAAGAAGGTCACCTGGGAGCCTCCTCTTCTGCAGCCTGCACAGCCCCAACTCTTTCAGTCTGTGCTCACAGCAGAGCTGCTGCAGCCCTCTGAGCATCCCCATGGCCCTTCTCTGGACATGCTCCAGCATCTCCACATCTCTCTTGTCCCAGGGGCTCCACAGCTGGATGCAGTACCCCAGGTGGGGTCTTGCCAGAGTAGAGGGAGGGAATCACCTCCTGCCCCTGCTGGCCACACTTCTGCTGCTGCAGCCCAGGCTCTGGTTTGCTTTCTGGGCTGCAAGTGCACACTGCTGGCTCCTGTTGAGCTTCTCATCCACCAGTACATCCAAGTCTCTCTCCTCAGGGCTGCTCTCCAGCACAGAAAACAAGGCAGAGGGTGTCTGCATAAGCACAGTTCTCCACACAGGCACATGGGTCCCCTAACTTCACGGGTTTAGGTAGAGATTGAAATGGATCCATTTGCTAGAAGAATAAAGGTGACATTTACTTTTGCAACGAAGTAAACTGGTACAGAGAAATTCTGATTCTGCATTTCAAGGTGCATATAGTGAGGCTCTGGAATAGGCTGCCCAGGGAGGTTCTGGATGCCTCTTTCTTAGGGGGTGTTCAAGGCCAGGTTGGATGAGGCCTTGAGCAGCTGAGTCTAGTTGAGAGGTGTCCCTGCCCATGGTGGGGAGGTTGGAGTAGATGATCTCTAAGAGCCCTTCCTACCTGAGCCATTCTCTAATTCTATACTAAGGGAAATCTGATTCACCTTTACAAACCTTTGCTTTTACTTCCCACTCTTCAACTCTGAGAAAAACACAGCAGATAAAATACTCTGTTGCTACTCAGAAAGAAGCTACTAAAGCCTGTGTGCTTACACACCAAGCTGTAGCTGTAATCACTGCTTTCAGCCTTGTGCTACCAAATCAAATTGGAGACTGTTTAACTTACAGTTGTGGTTTACTGATAAAGCAAAATCCCTCCATTGTGCTGGCTGAGAGCATTTCTAGAAGGAGCAGGAAGTCAAAATGTATTTTTGTTAATCAGCTACCAAAAAAAAATTGTATCCAGTACACATCTCTTGAGAAGTGGCATGAAAAATAGTTCCCAACAGCTTTGCAGAGTATGGTTAACATTTAAGTCAATGTAATCCCCAAGCACAGAAGTCTGCAGAGTTCTTCAAATCCTTACCAGCTTTAGTTCATAGAATCAATCAGGTTCTAGTGGGAGGTGTCCCTGCCTATGGCAGGGGGTTGGAACTGGATGATCCTTGAGGTCCCTTCCAACCTAAACCATTCTATGATCTCAGAGGTCTTTCCCAGCTGAAACACTCCTATGACTCAATCTGAAGTCTAGGAAAGCACCCCCAGAAAGAGTGCTTGAAAGAGTCCTGTATATTTTAGGTCTTCTACTCAGTGAGGATAAGAAGTGCAAGAAAACCCAGGAAATCCAATTCACCATGCTGCTGGAGTTGGGCTTTGGGGAGTTCTGCAAAGCCACCCTACCTTCTCTTTGCTGAGCACTGAGAAAACACCACTGGCACATCCACTGGGATCATCTCACACCACAGAAACTTGATTCTGGTGGTGAGCGTTCAGCTTAGTGTTGTTCCAGTGAATGAGTAACACAGCATTGCCAGGCTGGGAGAACCCTGATGGAACAAACATGTTACTCTAAGTCCTACTGGAGATCATCTCCTGTGCATATGTAACAGACATATTTATGCTATGTAGCATTTTGCACCTAAAAAATTGTCTCCTCCAAACAGCCACCTGAGGATTTGTCTATGAGCCACTAAACCAGCTCAGCACTACTCAGTCTCATCTCTGCAGCACTGTGAGGAAGACTTCTGTAGGGGAAGACTTGAGCCATGTGGAGAAGTGCAGAATAAATTTCAAGTCTTAGAGACGAAGCTGTATTTAGAGGAAAAAAGAATCTCTACAGATTTCTGGTCTGGTGACAATTTAGGGAGAAGGGCTTCAGAGCAAGAGTGACTGGCATTGGAATGGGCAGCCCAGGGAAGAGGTGGATTTAGGGAGAGGTTCTTCAGAGAGAGAGTGATTGGCATTGGAATGGGCAGCCCAGGGAAGAGGTGGATTTAGGGAGAGGTTCTTCAGAGCAAGAGTGACTGGCATTGGAATGGGCAGCCCAGGGAAGAGGTGGATTTAGGGAGAGGTTCTTCAGAGAGAGAGTGATTGGCATTGGAATGGGCAGCCCGGGGAGGTGGAGTCCCCATCCCTGGAGATGTTTAAGAGGAGACTGGATGAGGCACTTAGTGCCATAGTTAATTAGAAGGGTTAAGTGATAGGTTGGACTTGACCTCAAAGGTCTTTTCCAACCTTGTTAATTCTCTGATTCTGAAGAGTGATAGAGAAAACACAGATATGTAAGAACATCTTAAACTGGACAAGGAGCCTGAGACTTGAGGACAGGGATGCTCCGAAAAGGGTTAAATGATGGAGAAGAATGAAGTGTGCCAGTTCATAGAAAACATGAGGGATAAGCCTGAGGGATTTGGGGTGTGAGATTTGAGGCAGAACAAAGATTCAACTGTTCTAGTTAATTAGAAGGGTTAGGTGGTAAGTTGGACTCAATTTCAGAGATCTTTGCAACCTGTTTAATTCTGTGATTGTAGAAAGTAACCTGATGTAAATAGTTCGAAGGTCTATGCCTGGATGGTGATGTGAATGTGGTCCTAAAGCTTCTAACAAAATTAACAGAAGAACTAGGAGAGGAGATGTGATACCACAGCTGTATTTTAATGCCTTTTTTTTTGACAGCTGATTTGATACAAAGATTTTGCTGAAGAAGAAGAAGAAATTAATCATTAATCCCACCTGAGGGTTCTTTGTAAGTCAAAATCAATAAAATCATCATCATTACTGTCTGTTTGCTGGCAGCTGTCTTCTGCACTGAATATTAAAGAGCTTTCAGACTGACTGTGGAGGAAAAAAAAATGAAGGCAGACATTAGAATGGTGAGAAAATGCTTTTCTATTTTACTCCAGCATGATGTCTCTATTGATTTGTCAGAAAGAGCACCTAGAAGGGTTATTGTTAGTCAGAGGATTATGTCAAATGATAAAGAGCTCTTTTCAAACTGAAGGAATTAAGACAAAGGATTAGAATGCTCTCATTTTTTTTCCATCACCTACTTTTTTTAATGCTTTATGTTGTATTTTCCACTTCTCCTCCTCTGGAGACTTTGAATATAAGCATGCTCTGCTCTTCTTCTTCCATGCACCAGGCCCCTGCTGGGTGAGACTGCAGAGTAGCTCCCATCTTCTAACCAAGTTCCAAGGCTTTTCTAAAACACATTGTGCTGTGTGAGGATAATTGGAGCATTTTACTGAGAGAAATTAAATCCTTAGCTGTGAGAAGAAAGAAAAAGAATCAACAGTACCCCATAGCACTCATTCTTCTGCTGAGAAACCCAACTAGTCAAAATATAGGTAAGAGACTTCTCGCACACTGCTCAGCTCTCAGCTCTCCTTCTCTCTGGCAGTCCATGTGCGTAGCTCTAGCTGCCTTCACTCTAATCCAGCCTAACCCTTTCTTTCCCCTAAACTCCTTGTCATTTTTCTGACATCTCACCTCAGCCTGGCAGAGGGACCTGGGGGTGCTGGTGAAAAGCAGACTCAAGATGAGGCAGCAGTGTGCCCAGGTGGCCAAGAGAGCCAATGGCATCCTGGGCTGGCTCAGGAGCAGTGTGGCCAGCAGGACAAGGGAGGTTATTCTGCCCCTGTACTCAGCATTAGTCAGGCTATACCTTGAGTGCTGTGTCCAGTTCTGGGCTCTTCAATTCAAGAGAGATGTTGAGGTGCTGGAAGGGGGCCAGAGAAGGGCAACAAGGCTGATGAAGGGACCTGGAGCACAACCCTGTGAGGAGAGGCTGAGGGAGCTGGGGGTGTGCAGCCTGCAGAAGAGGAGGCTCAGGGCAGAGCTCATTGCTGTCTGCAGCTACCTGAAGGGAGGTTGCAGACAGGTGGGGTTGAGCTCTTCTGCCAGGCAATCAGCAACAGAACAAGGGGAGACAGTCTCAAATTGTTCCAGGGCAGGTCTAGGCTGGATGTTAGGAAGAAATTCTTGCCAGAGAGAGTGATTGGCATTGGAATGGGCTGCCCAGGGAGGTGGTGGAGTCACCATCCCTGGAGGTGTTTAAAAGGAGGCTGGATGAGGCACTTAGTGCCATGGTTTATTTAGTTAGAAGGATTAGGTGACTCAATGATCCTAGAGGTCTCTTCCAACCTGCTCAATTGTATGATTTCTGCAGATTTATCACATGAGATATACAGGGGTTGATCTGGTTATTTTGGAATGGAAGGAAAGAGAGGGGAGGAGGTCTGTGCCAGGAGAGGACCTCCTGGCAATCTGTTTTGGAAGGGACTTTGTGTTTCTGCATTACTTTTATCTTGTATGTAACTGTAATTATTTGTGTGTATTTATGCTTGTGAATTGTACCAAGCTGTAAATTCAGCTTCATTTCTTAACTTTCAGCCAGCTGAGTCTAGTCTGGATGATTTCATTAGGGGTTACCTGCCCCCAGTTCAGCTTCATTTCTTAACCTTCAGCCAGCTGAGTCTAGTCTGGATGATTTCATTAGGAGTTACCTGCCCCCACCCACAAACCATCACACACTTCTACCACACTGAAACCTTATTTCCATTCTTCAGCCCAGCACCTGAAAACTATGCTTCAGATAACCTTGAGGATTCTTGTTTGATGTTGGCCATAGCTATTTTTACTGTTTTAAAGGAGAACACTTGGGTGTTTTGCCAGTGCCAATGAACTGCACATCTTAACTTGCTAAAGGATTTCAGGTTTTCCAAGTTTCTGCTGTGATGTGTAGTTTACTAAGGAAGGCAGAGCTAAGACCTGCAGTACTTTCACCATGCCTGTTTCCATTAGAGAGATACCAGAGTGTCAGGGGCTGGAAAGGACCTTGAAAGATCATCCAGTCCAACTCCCTACACCAGATCACACGGGAATGCATGCAGGTGGGTTTGGAATATCTCCAGGGAGCACTGGACCTGCTAACTGGAGCCATTTCCTCTTCATCCAATAAACTGAACTGGTTCACACAGTCAGGATTTCATCCCCTGCTGAATAAAGTGAGTTTTAGCTTAGTTACAAAACAAGTTTCAGCCACTCTGAGAAAAGAGTGGCAAGAAGCTTTGGGGTTTATTCCCTTTTCCTTGCTAGGGATTCCCAGACATTTTGAGAGCCTTTGAGAAGCTTCTCAAAAGGTTTCCCAGATTTGTTCCTAGCTTTTTTTACAGCTTTACAAGCGAGCATTAAGCAGTAGCTAAATACAGAGGAGCTCAGCCTAAGTCAGCAGGTCCAGCCAGCACCCATGAGTAACATTACAGCAGGCAGATTGTTAAGTTTGTACCCTACCTAACCGGGGGGCCACCAGGCCCCCCGGCCTTTGATTGTTCACCTCCACCATTCACCCAGTGCACACCATGGGTACTCACCAGCAGTGACTGGAGGAGGATCCCTCTGCCCAGTTGGGCAAGCTTGGGGCTTCTGCCTCCTGGGCTGGTTATAAAGGGGAGAATGGGCAGGGAGGGCAAAGTGGTCACACCTGGGGTGGGAGGAGACTCAACAGCACCCAGGTGCTCTGAGTTTGGGGAGAAAAAGGTGAAAATGATGTGGGGGGGTGGAAAAAGGGCAGATGGTGCTGAAAGGAGGAGGTTGGGGGAGAAGGGAGATTAAAAAAATCACAATGAAACTGAAAAGTGGACTGTAGAGCTTGCACTGAAATAGCCTCTGCATGACCCACTCTCTGTCATTTCTGCTTTCAGCAGTACCCAGACATCCTCACCCACTCACTATGTTGGCTGAAGAAGAGCAGGTCACACCTACCTACTAGGTAAAAATCAGGACATAAAGAGGAAAACTAAGGAAAAAAGGTGAAAAAGAGAAGCAAATGCACGTTGTAAATATGCATGTATATATACACAACATGTGAGCTCTTCCAGCAACATGTCCTTGTGGCCAAGAGGGCCAATGGCATCCTGGGGTGTGCCAAGCAAAGTCTGTCCAGCAGCATTAGGGAGGTTCTTCTCTCCCTCTACTCTGCTCTGCTGAGACCACAGCTGCAATACTGTGTCCAATTTTGGGCTCCCAAGTTTGAGAGAGACAGGCACCTGCTGGACTTTGATTAGACAGGGCTGGGTGATAGGTTGGACTGGATGAGCTTGGAGATCTCTTCTAACCTGGTTGATTATATGATTCTATGAGAGAGTCCAGTGGAGAGCCACAAAGAAGATTAGGGGTCTTGAGCATCTTCCCTGTGAAGAGAGACTGAGAGCCCTGGGGCTGTTTAGTCTGGAGAAGAGAAGGCTGAGAGGGGATCTGATCAGAGTGTACAAATATCTGAGGGGTGGGTGTCAAGTGGCCATTGTCAATCTCTTTTCAGTGGTCAGCAGCAATAAGCCAAGGAGCAATGGACACAAACTTGAACACAGAAGGTTTCACCTCAATATGAGGAGAAACTTCTTTATAGTGAGGGTGACAGAGCACTGGAACAGGCTGCTCAGTTTGTCCTTACATTCCCATGGAAGCTGCTCTACTCCAGGCAGCACCTGTTACCCATTGTCCTATCACTTAATGAAGATGCTTCTAATATCCAACCTCCACCTCCCTGGTGCAACTTGAGGCTGTTTCCTCTTGCCATACTTCCAGACTGCTTAGCTGTGACCACAAAGTGCATGAACACCATGAGATTTAACCAGTGGGTGAAATGGTTCTCACACTGCAGAAGCTCTGGGTAAAGATGTGCTCCTGTCATCTGTATACATCTGGCTTCATGCAACAGGGCTTTCATCTGCTTCTGGCTTGGGGATATGTCTGACATCTCAATGGGAGTTAGAAGCTGAAATGCTGTAAAATATTGAGAGGGCTGCTTTCACAGCTGCCTTTCCCTGACAAGTCAATCACAGCCCCCAGCTGCCTCCAGCACTGCCTCATATGAGTAACTGGACACACCTAATGACTATCTGGTAATTAGAATTTGAACTCTTTTGCTAGACTAATTTATCAGCTAATACTATGTGAGATTTGATGTTCACTTATCCTAAAGGCTAATCTATTCAGATAGCAATACAGAGGTTTTAATAGTCTGGTGTGCATTGGTAATCAGAAGGAATTATGTGATTATGGCTTGTGGCTGGAGCAATTAAAAGAGATTGGGTTTGAGTGCTCATTTCAAGGTTGTTGGGGTCTTTGTGGAAAGAGATTCCTGCAGCAATTCTGTCTGTAGTTTCACTGCAGTGTGGACCTGTTTCAAGTGAAGTGCCACATGTCTCGTGTGGTTTAGGAGGAGAGAGCTGCTCAGCCCCAACTTGTCACCAGGGTACTAGAAATGAAAGAACTCCTCCTGAGATTTCTTTTTAGTTGTCACTTCTTAACCCAGCTGAAGTGTAAAGATCAGAAGTCACAGAAATTTGAGGTGGGAGGAGGTAGAGAGGGATGTGTTTGTCTCATCAGTGTTACTGATAGCTTTTTAGCACCATTCAGGGAGCTTATTACAAACTAACCACTACTACCCTCAAGCCCCTGGTTTCCCAAACACAGCTCTCACTTGACAGTGCTGCCCTTCAGATATTGCTTCTAGACATCATTTTGCCTTAAATGGTGCAAACCCACACTTTGCACTGACTGCACCTTGCAAGAAAATCTACATTGCATTCTAGAGTGCTCCAATCTCCCTTCAGATTTTGCAGCTTGTACATTGTAAGTGTACTTCTGTCCAGACCACACCAAATAACTGTGAGCAGCCTCGGGAATCATCTCTCCTAGAAGAACCCTGCGGTAATGAAGTCCACGAGCTGACTGATGATTACTTTGGAGATTTGTCT
Organism: Tricholaema leucomelas; assembly: GCA_013400475.1. Classification (NCBI taxonomy): domain Eukaryota; kingdom Metazoa; phylum Chordata; class Aves; order Piciformes; family Lybiidae; genus Tricholaema lacrymosa; species Tricholaema leucomelas. The sequence goes on from WAAF01019573.1 coordinate 128,983, forward strand.
GTTAGGTGGCTTAATATATGTGAAATACATTTTGCTGGCCCCACTCTAACTCACTGTTATCAGGATGCCTGTGGCACCAAGGCAAACAGCTTCTGATGTCTGCCTGGTTATGATGGTTGCATAGTTACCTCTATTGACCTAATCTGTAGTCTCCTGAAGGAATCAAATCAAACTTATTTGACAGAACCTCTTTTCTGTATGACTGTGCTGCCTGGGACCAATTTTATCCCCTCCCTTTAGTGTTACTGTTGAGCAAGAGCAGCAAAGAGCTTTCATGTACTTTGCAGAGAGATCATTTTCCTGCAAGAGAACCTCTTCATCAGAAACCTCCAGACAAGCTGGGCTCCTTTTTAGTGCCGTGTTCTCTGTGAAGCAAGAAGTGAAGCAGGCAGGCTGCTGCACTTGTGGCCAGTGTGCAAAACATCCCAGCTGATTGGGACATTCAAGTGCTAATTATCTTAAATGGACTAATCTGGTGATCAGAGCCAAGTGCTGAAGTCCTATTGAAGTGATTAGCCAGCAGGACTGACAGACACTTCTGGTGAGTCTATTTGAAGCAAGGCTGGAGACTGATGGGCTCAAACTTGGTTAGCAAGAAGGGCTACTCCCATGCAGAATACTGCTTGAAGCTACAGAGACATTAAATGTTTATGCAAACTAACATTAGCTACCAGGATGCTTTTAGTTGTCTGATTAGATTCCTTACGAGTGCTGAAGTAATACTAAGTGCTAGCTGAACAAGACATGACCTTCAGAACAGTGTCAGCACATTTCTGTTTCACCCAACAGCCACATCAAATTGATCAAAATAGATTCTTTTGGATCTCATCATTCCAAATGAATGGAAACACTCAAAGGTTTCTCTTGCCATAAGACTCAGGCTGAAAGGGGGAGCTGTGACAAAAGGGGACCCAAAGGCAGGTCTGCAGCTGCCTTGCGTTAAGTGCTGGTGGAAGAAATTGACACTGACCAGCTGAAACTGGCTTCTCCCAGCAGAACACACTGGCCACCATCCCATAATATAGTCTGAATAGTTTGTTTTGACCCTCTTTGCTGAAGGTGATCTACCATAAACAAGGTCTATCCACACAGAATCATAGAATCAAACATGTTGGAAGAGACCTCCAAGCTCAGCCAGTCCAACCTAGCACCCAGCCCTGGCCAATCAACCAGACCATGGCACTAAGTTCCTCATCCAGGCTTGGCTTCAACACCTCCCAGGACAGTGACTCCACCACCTCCCTGGGCAGCCCATTCCAATGCCAATCTGTCTGCCAACAACTTCCTCCTAACATCCAGCCTAGACCTCCCCTGGCACAACTTGAGGCTGTGTCCCCTTGTTCTGTTGCTGGTTGCCTGGGAGAAGAGCCCAATCCCAGCTGGCTACAGCCTCCCTTCACGCTGCATTAGTAGTAGATTGGGTGGATCAGGCTTAGGCTGAAACAGTTGTTGCAGGTGCTCCTCATAGAGTTACAGAATGGTTTGGGTTGGAAGGGGCATTCAGAGGCCATCTAGTCCAAACTCCTCTGTCTCTGCAAAGGAAGTTGTTTGTGCTGGGCTTGATCTGCTCTTTTGGACCCAAGTTCTGTATACTCTCAGTGGTGTGAAGCTTTCAGCAGGTAAAGCTCTCCTGCAGTCTCTGATCCTTCTGGGAAGCACTGCACTGTTGTTGTGTCATATAGACATCACCCATGCACACCTCTCCTCCTATGTGCACCCCAATCCTTCTGTTTGAGATGGCATGTCAGAATAGCTCCCTGAGTGTCTCTAAGAGATGTTCACCTGCTTCTTCTCCTGCTAGAAGAAAATGTGAGGAGTTCTGGAGAGTGGAAGAGCTTCAAGAAGAGGAACTGCCAGGAATCTTTCCCCAGATGCATGTTGTCTTCTGCACACAAGGATCCAGCCTCCTGCCACATTGCAAGATGGACCTTTCTGCTCTAACAACTACATTCCTTAGTGAAAGAGAGGAGAAGCAGAACAACTCTTAACCAGTGTTAAAAATGTGAATTAACTAGACCCAGAAAACCTCAAAGTGTGAAGAATTCACTTTTTGTTTGACCAGAGATATTGAGAAATGAAAAAAAACCCCACAGTGAGTAAAAAAAATGACCAAGTCCTAATTAATAGTTTATGCCTCTGGGAAAGATGGTGAGGGGCTTATTTAGGTCTTAAAAGCCAGGATTTGAAGAGATGCAGACACCTGTCTTCTTCAATGCTTTCCTCACAGATTCTGCCCAAGATCAGCCTGCAACAGAATGTTCTAATTTTGGCTTTCTTCTGTGTCCAAGTCTCAGACTCCACAGGTTGCTTTGGCACAACCAGCCTGTTTGCAAGGAGGGTGTCTTGTCTTCCAGCCTTTATGTGGTGCTGGTAACATCACTCTAGTCACTAGCTGAGTGACTCTTTCAGCTGGGCCATACCAAGAGTTTCCAACAAGTAATTCAGAGCCTGCTGACTTGGGGCAAGGAAAGCTCAAGCCTCACAGAAACCTGAAACAGGTAAAATTATTGTGGCCACCACAAATATCCCCAGTTATAGCCTTGAATGATGTGCCTGGCAAACAGTGGGGCTGGGTGAGCTGCCCCTCTGATTCCTGCTTACTGCATGCACTGGAAAATTCCAGGGAGGAAGGTTCCTGATGCCTAGACTGATTGGGTTCCTTCCTTCCTTCCTTCCTTCCTTCCTCCCTCCCTTCCTACCTTCCTTCCTTCCTTCCTTCCTCCCTCCCTTCCTACCTTCCTTCCTTCCTTCCTTCCTCCCTCCCTTCCTACCTTCCTTCCTTCCTTCCTTCCTCCCTCCCTTCCTACCTTCCTTCCTTCCTTCCTTCCTCCCTCCCTTCCTACCTTCCTTCCTTCCTTCCTTCCTCCCTCCCTTCCTACCTTCCTTCCTTCCTTCCTTCCTTTTTCTCTTTCTTTCTCTCTTTCTTTCTCTCTCTCTCTCTCTCCCTCCTTCCTTCCCCTACTATTAATGTATTTACATGAGCACCAGGAATCAGCCATAGCTGCTGTCAGCAGTGGTGCCAGTTCAGCTTGATCCATCACTTAGTCAATACATTTGCCTCAGATACACTTTATGATGAGCTCCAGCTCTGAGTGCTTTGCTGCTAGGAGGGAGAGCTGAGGACAAAACTGACTAAAACCCTAAAGATCCCAGTTCAATTCACACTGTGTAAAGAGCATTCACTTGGATGCTCTTTTCTTTGCAATCAACATCCAAGAGCTAACCATGCCAGTCCTCCACACAGGTGGCATCACAGCCCTTTTGCTGTGATTCCACCAAGTCTGTGCTGAATTCCTGCAAGTTCACACAATCACAGAATGTCAGGGGCTGGAAGGGACCTCAAAAGCTCATCCAGTCCAACCCCTCTGTCAGAGCAGGATCACCTAGACCAGATCACACAGGAACACATCCAGGCAGGTTTAGAATATCTCCTGAGAGGGAGACTCCAGAACCCCCCTGGGCAGCCTGTTCCAGTGCTCTGTCACCCTCACAGGGAAAAACTTCCTCATGTTTAAATGAAACTTCCTTTGCCTCAGCTTCCACCCATTGCCCCTTGGCCTGTCACTGGGCATCACCCAGCAGAGCCTGGCTCCAGTCTCCTGCCACTCACCTGCACATATTGATAACCATTGCTGAGGTCACCTCTCAGTCTCCTCCTCTCCAAGCACCACAGCCCCAGCTCCCTCGGGCTCTCTTCCTAACAGAGATGTTCAATTCCCTTCATCATCTTCATGGCTCTGTGCTAGACTCTCTCAAGCAGTTCTATGTCCTTGAACTGAGAGGCCCAGAACTGGACACAGTACTCCAGATGTGGCCTCAGCAGGGCAGAGTAGAGGGGCAGGAGAACCCCAGCTTCTGGGCACATCAATTGTCCTGCAGTAAAGGATATTCAAGTGAGGTAGGGGGCATTGATTTTTCAGCAAATGATAAGAAAATCTAGTTAGCTGGAGTAGATGCTAACCAGCTTAGAGAGGGAAACAGCATTAATTGCCAGGAACTGCAATACTGATGGATGTGAGCAGTACAAAGTCATCCAAGAGACAGGAATTTAAAGACCTAAAGGAGTTATTACTTGAAATTGGATCATGAAATTAAGGAAAGGAAAATACAGGCTAAATATCAGTCTTCTAGAAAGATTCACTTGAACTATTGTAATCTTCCAAAGAACTAAAAGTCTTAGTCAAGATTTGCAAATAGATCCAGCAGGATCCCATAGGATAACATTAACTACATTGTTTCTTGAGCCATGACACTCAACAAGACCAAGTATAAGGTCCTGCACCTGGGTGGGTGCAATCCCAAGCACAACTCCAGGCTGGGTGGGAAATGACTGAGAGCAGCCCTGAGGAAAAGGACCTGGGGCTCTGGGCTGATGAAAAGCTCAACAGGAGACTGCAGTGTGAGTGCAGCCCAGACAGCAACCCTGTGCTGGGCTGCAGCAAGAGCAGTGTGGGCAGCAGGGCAAGGGAGGGGATTCTGCCCCTTGGCTCTGCTCTCCTCAGACCCTACCTGCAGTCCTGGGTGCAGTTCTGGAGCCCCCAACACAAGAAGGACATGGAACTGTTGGAGTCAGTCCAGAGAAGGGCCATGAAAATGATGCTCAGAGGGCTGTAGCAGCTCTGCTATGAAGATAGTCTGTGAGAGTTTGGGCTCTGCAGCCTGGAGAAGGCTTGGAGGAGACCTTGGAGTGGCCTTCCAGTATCTGAAGGTAGCTGCAGGAAGGCTGGGGAGGGACTGTTGCCAAGATCTTGTAATGACAGGACAAAGGGTAATGGGTTGAACTGGCAGAGGGGAGATTTAAACTAGATGTTAGGAAGAAGTTGTTTACAGTGAGGGTGGTGAGACACTGGCACAGGTTGCCCAGGGAGGTTGTGGATGCTCCCTCCCTGGAGGTGATCAAGGCCAGGTTGGATGAGGTCTTGAACAACCTGTTCTAGTGGGAGGTGTCCCTGCCTGTGGGAGTGTGGAACTGGCTGAGCTTTGAGGTCCCTTCCAACCTAAACCATTCTATGGTTCTATGATTCTGTGATTTAATACTTCCATTTAAAAACAATAATTATATTATATAAAGAGATAGTCTTTACTTCATCATTGCTGGGATAGAGTTGAATGAGGAGAAAAAGAAATATTGACTCATAGGTGGCTGGTTTCATGATAAAGGTTAATACAGACAGAAGATCTTGCAGGGATGGGTTAGCAAACCAGGTTTGAGTCAGTGCTGGATGTTTGCTAACTCTACATGAACATCATCACTGATAGAATCATAGAATCATAGAATCAAGCAGGTTGGAAGACACCTCCAAGCTCATCCAGTCCAACCTAGACTCAGCTCTATCCAGTCAACCAGACCCTGGCACTAAGTGCCTCATCAGTCTTTTCTTGAACACCTCCAGGGATGGCAACTCCACCACCTCCCTGGGCAGCCCATTCCAATGCCAATCACTCTCTCTGTGCAGAACTTCCTCCTAACATCCAGCCTAGACCTCCCCTGGCACAACTGGAGACTGTGTCCCCTTGCTCTGTTGCTGGCTACCAACCCCAGCTGGCTACAACCTCCCTTCAGGTAGCTGCAGACAGCAATGATGGGATCACCCTTGGGCAGCAGTGGATGTAACTTGATGTTGGCTGGCATTGGCTCTGTTGGACATAGGGGAATCTTCTAGCAGCTTCTCACAAACCAGCCCTTACTACTAAAACCTTCTGATGCAAACCACAGAGCCAGCCACAGAGTCTTGCAGAACATTTAAGTAACAGAAACGAGGACAAGACAGTGTAGCTGTACAGGTTGCATTACAAAGACCTCAGAGGTTTTCCCATGAGATTTGGTTCAAGACATTGTAATGTAACATACAATTTGGGAGGAATGTGGAATGGATTTTTAATGTAAAAGTCTTTTAACAGCCAGAGAGAACCAATCTGGAGAAGATGGTACAGAATTACTTGGGTCTCACTGAGGATGGCACTATTAGCTGTAGCTGGGCTTTTTTCTGTGCCTGTATGATACAAGTGACAGGCTTGACTCAGTGGAAGTTTAATGGAGTAGAAATGCATCACACAGCAAGGTGTTGGAGCTGATTCAGAGAGATGAAATGGACTGGCTAGTTTTTTTGAGAACAGAAGCACTCTTCTGTTCAGTAGGGAAAATGTTTCAGAGGTGAACAAAACAATGGTGAGTTGCTTCATTTTTCTTGTCCTTAAGAAGCAACATATGGGAGGTGTGCAAGAGAGGAAGGTTGGAAAAAGAAGTCACAGCTGGTAAGGTGGAGGGCTTTAGTTCTCTTACAAAAACATTTCTTTCTGCCTGTAAATTGTGTCTAGCCCCTTCACTTCATGCCTTCCCCACCTGCATGCCCAATCCATTACTGTTAAAGGTCTTAAAATGATAAAGGTGATTCCCAATCCCACTAAGAAGCCACAGTGCAGGAAATCATAGAATCGTAGAATCACAGAATCAAGTAGGTTGGAAGAGACCTCCAAGCTCATCCAGTCCAACCTAGCACCCAGCCCTGGCCAATCAACCAGACCATGGCACTAAGTGCCTCATCCAGGCTTTGCTTCAACACCTCTAGGGACAGTGACTCCACCACCTCCCTGGGCAGCCCATTCCAATGCCAATCACTCTCTCTGACAACAACTTCCTCCAACATCCAGCCTAGACCTCCCCTGGCACAACTTAAGACTGTGTCCCCTTGTTCTGTTGCTGGTTGCCTGGCAGAAGAGACCAACCCCAGCTGGCTGCAACCTCCCTTCAGGTAGTTGCAGACAGCAATGAGGTCTGCCCTGAGCCTCCTCTTCTCCAGGCTAAACAACCCCAGACTTTCACAGCAGCAAGGCTCAAGAGCTTAGTGCCTTCTCCCCACTGTGCTGCTCAATGCCTTTCTTCTGAACAGCTGGCATATCTCTCATGTCTCCTCCCCTGCACATGCCCCTAGATACCACCTTCTGTTTCAGCACTCAACTGTCACATTCAGGCTTGTGCCTGTCTTCCAGGAGTCACCACAGTACTGTCAAACACATCTGGTTTCCAGCTTTTGGCATCTAGGACATCTACTGCCTGCATCACACATAGATGACTTTTTCTCTCTCTCTGGGCTCCTGGAACATTATCTCCATGTGCAAGACAAAAAGTCATTTTGGCCCATTTATATTCTACTTTAAAACCAGGGCTCGGTTTGTTGGTTGGTGCTGCCACCCCCCTATACTGCAAACATTCTTGCAACTTCATCTGTTGAAACATATGTGACAGCAATCACAGCCCAGGCACGTGTGCTGATAAGCCTTAATTCCTTGTCATCCCCTGTAATGTTCAATCTAATTTGAATTGCAGCCCTTGGGACTTACCATTACCTTGGTCCATCTGTCAGTAAACTGTCATTTGGGGTCCTACTGTGGTTAATTGCAGTTCATATGCAAAGCTTTCTCCTTGGTTTTCTTCCCCACCTCCATCACCTCTCCTTTCGTTTTCAAGGTGTAATTAAAGCCAAGTGAAGTGGGATTTAGCAAGTGGTTTATTTAAGGGAAAGCTAAAGGATAAAGATAGATGTTATCTGCTCAGGTCTGATGAAAACCCCCACCCATAACTGCAGGGGTATGAAGAAATAGGTGTAAATGAAAACAAATTCTAGGAGAATAATAAAAGAGGATGTCTCAGAGACACTAATTGCCTAAGACACACTCATTGTTTCTAGTGCTTTCCTCCTAGGGCATGAAAATATTCAGTCTGAGCATTCAGGGTCGAATCTCTTGCTCCTCATTAGCATGCAGGATCATCTCTGATCCACATAACGAGGTATAGACAATCCCAGTGTCCGCCTCAGTTCTCTATGTGAACCTCACTTAAACCTGTGCTTCTTGGCTTAGATATATCTACATTGGTACCAGTCCTGTACTCTAAAGACCCTTGGGAAACAGAGGCCTTGTGAAATGCTCTGTGGAGGATGAAGAGAGGTTTCAGCTTTTGCTTTGGAGTGCAATTTTGCTGCCTTCAAATTCCCTAGGCTTTTCTGGACAGTGCCTGTTAAAGTTAAACATGTTGAAGCAGGTTGGAAACATTGAGAAGCCTTACAGCAATGCAAGGGAAGATATTAGGCATTAAAAACAAACCAAGGAGGATGTTTCAGTCCTTATGAAAACCACCTTTAAAAGAAGAAAATAAAAACCAACCCAATCTACAAGGAGGGATCTAATTTGACACCAGAATTCCATCCTGCCCTATTAGCACAGAACCTGCATGCAGAGTCTGATTTCTATGATGTTGCATATCTGAATTCCAGATGACCTTCTGCTGTGAGTCATTGTTTTGAGATTAATAATACAGGATTTATAGACAGTAAACAAAATATGCATCACTTTCTGACTCTCCTATGTCTCTTTTTTTTTTCTGGCTGATACATTTTGATCTGGCGTCATTTTACAGCAGAAATAAAACATGTGATCAGCAGGAAAGAGCAGAGGGGAAAACAGCATGGATGGAAGGAAATAACTGAGATAAAATAAACTCCTTCACTTTTATCATTTCTTGGTAATATTACAGAATCCAGGAATATGGGAACTCTGGAGTGGTAATATTTAGGTGGTTTATTCCATACCTCACAGCCTATGAATCGTAGAATCAAGCAGGTTGGAAGAGACCTCCAAGATCATCCAGCCCAACCTAGCACCCAGCCCTAACCAATCAACCAGACCATGGCACTAAGTGCCTCATTCAGGCTTTTCTTGAACACCTCCAGGGGCAGTGACTCCACCACCTCCCTGGGCAGCCCATTCCAATGCCAATCACTCTCTCTGGCAACAACTTCCTCCTAACATCCAGCCTAGACCTCCCCTGGCACAACTTGAGGCTGTGTCCCCTTGTTCTGTTGCTGCTTGCCTAGGAGAAGAGACCAACCCCACCTGACTACAGCCTCCCTTCAGGTAGTTGTAGGCAGCAATGAGGTCTGCCCTGAGCCTCCTCTTCTCCAGACTGCACACCCCCAGCTCCCTCAGCCTGAGATCTGAATGATATTTGAGGAGCTATATACTGATTTTAAATGGCTGACACACAAGTTCAGCTCCATCTGAACATTCTCTAGCCTATTACACATCATCATTATCTGAAAGGACTCAGCTCTAGCTGCTTTGCTCTGTTGGTGTGTTTATTATTTGATGAAGAGTGTTGGATTGGTAAAGGGAAATTGCAGCACTTTGGGGTGAACAGAAGCTGGGTGAGAATTCTGTTAAACCTTAATCAATAATTTAAGGAGAAATATATTTGGTTATTTCAGCCTGGTTTTCCAGTGTCTGTACACAGAGATGTGCTCATGTTGAATCAGGCATTTGTTTGCATCTTCTCCTTTTCCCTGTATATTGAATTGAAACAGGTCCTGCTGAACAAAAACATTTCATGCTCAAGCTCTTATAGTAGATTGATTTTTTTTCTGGTTTAGACTAATCTGTACTATTATCAGCATAGAATCATAGAATCAACCAGGTTGGAAGAGACCTCCAAGCTCATCCAGTCCAACCTAGCGCCCAGCTCTGGCCAATCAACCAGACCATGGCACTAAGTGCCTCAGCCAGGCTTTGCTTGAACACCTCCAGGGATGGCAGCTCCACCATCTCCCTGGGCAGCCCATTCCAATGTCAATCACTCTCTCTGCCAACAACTTCCTCCAACATCCAGCCTAGACCTCCCCTGGCACAACTTGAGACTGTGTCCCCTTGTTCTGTTGCTGGTTGTCCGGGAGAAGAGACCAACCCCAGCTGGCTACAACCTCCTTTCAGGTAGCTGCAGACAGCAATGAGCTCTGCCCTGAGCCTCCTGTTCACACATCCCAGCTCCTTCAGCCTCTTCTCGTAGGGTTTGTGCTCCAGACCCCTCACCAGTATGATCACATGGGGAAAAAAAGAGTGATTTCCTTGACAGCAATTGCAGTATGAGCATACATTTCTGGGAGAATTAGTCCTCAGAAGCTGTAAAACTAAATAGAAGGATGTGAAAAAGAGGCAAAGAGAGGGACAGGTGAGCAGAATAATAGAAATGGTAAGATTTTAGCATAGAATAGCTGAGCTCTTTCACACAGGTTCCTTAGTACTGTCTCTGCTGTGAATAATAACCCTGGCAGCTGCAAATGTCACTGCAACTGAATTTTGCATGAGAGCAGTTGCAGAAGACTTTCATTAACTTTGGAGTCAGTGAGACTCAGCTGCTTAAACTGCCACTGTGAGCAAGTTCAAGGGGAAATATCACTCAGCTCCTGCAGCTGTCTGGGGATTTTTTTCCCACTGCCCATCTCCTTGTTTATATTTCTGTTGGCAAAGTTAGATCAGCTCATCAGCCCCCACCCCAGAGACCAGGTCTGGCAAACCACAGTGTGTAATTCCTTTGAGGATGGAAATTGGTTTATCTCTCATCAGGGAAATATCTGAGCAGAGGTTTGTTGATTTATTTTGGGTTGTTTTTCTTTTTAATTAGGATGAATAAATTCTTACAGCATAACAGTGGCAAACAAATCATCAGTGCATCAGGTAACAAAGAGTTTATGCAAGCCTGGGATGAGGTGCACAGTGACAGAGATTCCTCTTCTCCATACTTGGCACTAAAGATATATACAGCTTTAAATAGGTAAGATTAGAGAGGGAATGATAACTAGGAGGGAGCTGTTCCTATGATAACTACAGAGTTTGCTTCATCAGTTTTTCAAGTCAAGTTTTAATACAGTGAAGGATTAAGAGGTGTTGTGATGAGAGTTTAATCTCTGAAGCTGATTGGGAACTTCTGTTTCCATAATGTCACTCATACTCATACAAAGTGTTCAAGCAGAACTGGAGTGGATTCACAAAACCATGAATTTCTGTGAGTAGAAAGGAGTCCTACCTATTAGCTAAGTATTTCATGTTATCATAAATACCTGTTTTACTTACTGGGCTCCTCATGTCAAGAGAGATGTTGAGGTACTGGAATGTGTCCAGAAGAGGGCGACACAGCTGGGGAGGGGCCTGGAGCACAGCCCTGTGAGGAGAGGCTGAGGGAGCTGGGGGTGTGCAGCCTGCAGAAGAGGAGGCTCAGGGCAGAGCTCATTGCTGTCTGCAGCTACCTGAAGGGAGGCTGTAGCCAGGTGGGGTTGGGCTCTTCTGCCAGGAAACCAGCAACAGAAGAAGGGGACACAGCCTCAAGCTGTGCCAGGGCAGGTCTAGGCTGGATGTTAGGAGGAAGTTGTTGGCAGAGAGAGTGATTGGCATTGGAATGGGCTGCCCAGGGAGGTGGTGGAGTTGCTGTGCCTGGAGGTGTTGAAGCCAAGCCTGGCTGGGGCACTTAGTGCCATGGTCTGGTAGACTGGCTAAGGTTGGGTGCTAGGTTGGGCCAGATGAGCTTGGAGGTCTCTTCCAACCTCGCTGATTCCATGATTCTACTTCTTTAAAATGGAACTGAGCTCAATTTGCTTCAAGAAACATCTGTCCTAGCAATGTCTTTTTGCTCACAAATCAATTATGAAGGTATGATCTTTCTACCTCCAGGCTGAATAGAAACCTGACATCTTTCTATTTGGTTATGTTTCATGGATTGACATTCCACTTTTTGAATTAAAACACAAAGATATCATTGAAATATTCAACAGGCAATAAGAACTTTTCCATGCCTATGGCATGGGATTGGAATTAGATGATCATTGAGGTCCCTTCCAACCTAAACTATTCTATGGTTCTGTGATTCTAAGCTGTCCTTCAAAAACTTGCTCTCAAGATGAAGTATGTCACTGGTAAAGTCCAGACCAGGTTATTTAACAGTTGTTTGAATAGTTTTTTCAGTTGAGAGTCTTAAAAGTACCCACTAGAAATGATTGTGTAACTTGCTCCTCAGTGAAACCAGCTGCTTAGCAACTAGTGCATAGCTCTGATTTAGTGGCTGTGACTTAGACAACTCAGTTCATTATGGTGATCAATACCACTAAGTTCATCAGCAGCATGGATTCTTTTGCAACCTTTGGTCACTAAAACTGAATTATGGGCTAGCTCCAGGGTGGTTAATCATTCCAGAGGACAAGTACCCTTGTCCTGCTGCTGCCCTTGCCTCTTGTGATATACAGAGGAGCCGAGGCTGCTGCAGGGCTGTGCTCTCACCCAGGGTATTGTGACGCTGCCACCCTAACAGCTGGTGGGAAGTATAAGGATAGCAAAAGCTGGTAGGAGGATTCAAAAACCCCATTCTTTGGGGAGGATAAAAGCTCCACTAAACTGAATAAGAAAAATAATGAGTGAGGAGCAATCAATCTGAGAACAAAGCCCTAAAGAAATAGTTTCAGGACATATATGGATGTTTATGTAGTATGTCAGCTTTATATGATGCCTTCAGAAGTTAAAATCCATCTCATCTGATCCTACTTCAGACTGTGATGATTATTGACTTTGGTTGGAGGGGGAGATTTAATTCTACTTACTCTTTATTTTTACTCTTTGATTGCTTTGATTTTAGTGATGTTAGCTGAACTAATAAGTGGAGAACCCATTACATAAAGCTGTTTACTCAGCTTAGCTTTGCCAAGCACATCACTGTGATATACATTAACTCATCTTAGGACTGCCCTACTAGACCTTGATAATGAAATCAACTCATAATTCATGGCAAATGAGCAACCTTTAATTAGATTAAGCTTCTTTAAATTGTAAGACAAGTGTCTGGAAGGAGAAATGCATGAAAAAGAACAAATGAAAGGAAAATAAGGGTGGGAAAAAATAGAGAGAAAAGGCTGTCTGTGGCTGAAGATAAAGTTCTTGAAAGGTCTCTAATGGCTAATGCAGAAGGAGGAGCCAGTGAGCTCAGAGAAATCTGGAAGCATCTGGTTGGCAAAAGAAAACAAATCACAAAGCCCCAACCAAACATCTCTCAGAAGCCATCACATGTAGGATGATGTAAGAGAAGCTGGCAGGCTTTGGACAACACTCAAAATAACTTTGCCCAAATGAGTTGAAACCTGAGTGCTGCCTCTAAGGGGTGAAGCAAGCTACCTCATGTCACAGCACAACTGGAAGTGGTGCTTTAATTCAGAAAGCATGACCTATCCAGCCTTCGAGGTGACTTCGAGCTCCTGAGGTTTTTATTGTGGTCTAATTTAATAGCTGTCATCATAGAACCATCACAGAATCATAGGATGGTTTTGGTTGGAAGGGATGTCCAGAGGTCATCTCATTCAACATCCCTGAAGTCAGGTTGCCCAGAGCATTGTTGAGCCTGACCTTGAACATCTCCAGGGATGGGGCCTCAACTACCTCTCTGGGCAACCTGTTGCAGTGTTCCACCACCCTCATGGTGCAGAGCTAGCTCCTAACATCCAATCTAAATCTGCTCTACTCTCATTTCAAATCATTGCCCTTCATCCTATCACTGCAGGTCTTTGCAAACAATCCCTCTGCAGCCTTCTTGTAGCCCCCTTCAGGTACTGGCAGGCTGCTAGGGAGGTGGTGGAGTTGCCATCCCTGGAGCTGTTCAAGCAAAGCCTGGATGGGGCACTTAGTGCCAAGGTCTGGTTGACCGGACAGGGCTGGGTGCTAGGTTGGACTAGATGAGCTTGGAGGTCTTTCCCAACCTGGTTGATTCTACAATTCTATGATTCCCTGCAGCCTTCTCTTCTCCAGGCTGGACACCCCCAGCTCCCTCAGCCTGTCCTTGTAGCAGAGGTGTTCCAGCCCCCTCATCATTTTCATGGCCCTTCTCTGGACTCACTCCACCAGACTGAGGGCTCCAGAGCTGGATGCAGCACTCTAGGTAAGGTCTCACCAAAGCAAAACAAAGTGGCAGAATCACCTCAGGTGCTTGGATGCAATTTGTAGGCAACACATGGCAGAAGTCTGCACCATTCTCTCTCTGGTGTTGTGGAGTTTCAGCAACTTGCTGTCAGATCTTTAAGAAGACAACTGTTTGAACACAGTTTGAACTGCAATAACTGTTTGAACCACAGAGGCAACAGGAGGAAGTTGGAGATGAAGAGGGAAAGACTGTGACAATGGACTGTTTGAATGGCAAACAACAGCTGTGGTCAGGAAAGGAAGGAATGCCTTTTTTTTTTCCCTAACATGCATAGTTGTTTAGGGGTTTATTTTGTTCTCTTCCTCAACAATAAGGTAGGAGACGGCACAGGCAGTGGATGCCTTGGCAATAGAGGCTGAAAGGTGAAGAACCTTTCCTAAGGTTTCCTTCCCAGTACTCGTGAAAATCCCTGCCAGTTGGTGCAATCTTAGCTAGCTTTGAAGGAATAACAATGAAAAGAAAGGGCAGCTCAGCAAAAGCATGCTATGTCTGGTGAGGATGAGTGAGCAGGGACATTATCTCATTTCATCCTCTAATTTGAGGTGGAATTTGAGCAAAGAGCTCTCCAAGTGCTGTGATGCCTTCCTGCCCTTCGCTCCTGATAATTTAGCCAGGCCTCCCTGCATCCACAGCAAGCTGGCAAGATATTTCACTCTTCTCTTCAGCCTTCTGGCTGCTCTAATCGAGGACAGTGAACTATTTTGTTCTTGCAAGAGACAGTTTATGAAGTGGGTTCTGCTTTGTACTTCTTTAAAGGATATTCAGTTTCCAATGCTCCTCTCACAAGTCGGTGTCATTTGAACGACTCCAACACGCTCTTCACTTGGTCTGAGATCTTTGAAGAAGGGAAAACTCAAATCTATTTCATCTGACTAATAAGTAGCTCTGCAAGAGAAAAGCATTTGTGAGTCAGATATTTTACCAAGCTTGATAGGCACATATAAAAGATATTTTGAGGGGGAAAAAACAGCCATCAATTAGTGTTTACAATGGAAAAGAAACCTTCGGCACTCAAATCTCACCAAGGATTAAGAGAGGAAAACATGACAAAGGCATTAACCTGCAGGAGACATTTTTCACCAAACACAGAGATTACTTTGGATTAAAGTTATATATATTTCATGTAGGTCAGGAAAGGACTGGTGGCAGCTTGTTCTTTTGACAAACACTGTCAAACCTTTCTAACTTGAGGGAGGGCTTGAAAGCAAAATGTCATGCAGGTATTCACAGTGCACTTCGGAGAAGGAGAGGTGATTCAACAGACTGGAGTCAGAAGTCAGAGCTCTAACTGGCTTTGGGCTGTTTTCAAACTAGTTTCAGTAGAAGAACAAGCCCTGTGAGGAGATGCTGAGGGAGCTGTGGGTGTGCAGTCTGCAGAAGAGGAGCCTCAGGGCAGACCTCACTGCTGTCTAAAACTACCTGAAGGGAGGCTGTAGCCAGGCGGGGTTGGTCTCTTGTGCCAGGCAAGCAGCAACAGAACAAGGGGACACAGCCTCAAGTCGTCCTGGGGGAGGTCTAGGCTGGCTGTTAGGAGGAAGTTGTTGGCAGAGAGATTGGCATTGGAATGGGCTGCCCAGGGAGGTGGTGGAGTTGCCATCCCTGGAGGTGTTCAAGCAACGCCTGGATGTGCCATGGTCTGGTTGATTGGCCAGGGCTGGGTGCTAGGATGGACTGGATGAGCTTGGAAGTCTCTTCCAACCTGCTTGATTCTGTGATGCTCAGAAGGCTGCAGCAGCTCTGCTATGAAGATAATCTGTGAGTTGGGGCTCTGCAGCCTGGAGAAGAGAAGGCTTGGAGAAGACCTACAAGTGGCCTTCCAGTAAATGAAGGGGGCTGCAGGAAGGCTGGGGAGGGACTATTGCAAGGTCTTGTAATGACAGGACAAGGAGGAATGGGTTTGAACTGGGAGAGGGGAGATTGAAATTGGATGTTAGGAAGAAGTTGTTTGCAGTGAGGGTGGTGAGACACTGGCACAGGTTGCCCAGGGATGTTGTGGTTGCTCCCTCCCTGGAGGTGATCAAGGCCAGGTTGGATGAGGCTTTGAACAACCTGTTCTAGTGGGAGGTGTCCCTGCCTATGAGCTCTGAGGTCCTTTCCAACCTAAACCATTCTATGGTGTGAGAGGATACCAGAGAGCAATGGCTGCTGAAAGGGTGCTGTAGGACTGTGAAGGCTTGAGTGGAACCAGCCTGGGCCAGACTTGTGTATTGAGAGCTTTGTGGAAGGCATTGTCTTCAAGAGATTAGTGATCTTGAGCAGACCATGTCTGCTCCACTCGGCCTCATAGCTAAGGCTTGAGAAACCCATATGTAATTAATGTAGTCTGCAACTTATCTCTGCTCATTAGTTGGGCTGAGCAAAAGGGAGAGCTTGTCTCCATGGACAGGATCTGCTCTGTGCAGCATGCTGTGGGAAGATCCATCTGGGCTCCATCCAACACTACACGGATTCAGAGTGCCTGCCATCTGGAGGCATATAAGATTTACTCACTGTCTATATTCCTCCTTTCCTCCTGTCTCATTAAAGCAGTTAGCTTATCAAGCTGTTTGTTGTTGTGCATTTCTTACTGAGATACAGTAAAAACCCTGCACTGCCTGTCTCACTCTTACTCCTCCACTTCCAGGGCAGACCTGGGGGTGAATTACTTGTGTAGCCATCTGGGCTTCATCTCAAAGGCAGCTAGTCTGGCCCATTATGACTAAACCTATGTGAGATGTAGATGAGCTGGGAGTGGGATCTTGGAATGAATCATAGGGATAGGTTCTTTAACAGTGTAGGTATACTCACTGTTTAGTACACAGTCATAACAGGCTGCCCAGAGAGGTTGTGGAGACTCCATCTCTGCAGGCATTCAAAACCCATCTGAGGTTGGTCTATTATCCCAGGTAAGCAGCAACAGAACAAGGAGACACAGCCTCAAGTTGTGCCAGGGCAGATCTAGGCTGGATGTTAGGAGGAAGTTGTTGGCAGAGAGAGTGATTGGCATTGGAATGGGCTGCCCAGGGAGGTGGTGGAGTCACTGTCCGTGGAGGTGTTCAAGAGGAGGCTGGCTGGGGCACTTAGTGCCATGGTCTGGTTGATTGGCTAGGGCTGGGTGTTAGGTTGGGCTGGATGAGCTTGGAGGTTCTCTTCCAACCTGCTTGATTCTATGATTCTATGACTTGTTCCTGGCTGTTGGACTCCAGGTGATCCTGCCCTAGCTGCAGGGGTTGGACTAGATAATCTTCACAGGTCCCTTCCAACTCCATCATTCTGTGATAATATATTTCAAAGCATTTTGTCAATGTATAGGAGGGAATGTGAGGGCAAAAGTGCAGCAGGAGACTTTAGCAGCATCATTTCTCTGCAAGAGCAAGGTTTTCCCCAAAATAAATCCCACTTTGTCTTTCCATTTGCTGTCCCTAGGAACTTTCACTTGATATGGGAAGGTATTTTACAGATAAAGTGCAGAGGAAAATAAAGCAGAAAGCAACTGACTTCATGTTAAGAGCTGAGAAAGTCACATAAACTCTTCACACAATCCAGATTAGAACCAGCCCAGGTTTGGTTTGATGTCTTTTGAAATGCATCGTTCCTGATGCATAAATCCTAAATCCTGTGCAAGAGAAAAGTCTCCAAAGGTTTACAGAATGGATTTCATGAAAAACAAAAGTCATTTCCACTCCTTCAATTTAGTTCTGATTTTATGTGTCTTAAAAGGACTCTTCTAAAATAACAATCTATTTCTCCACATGAGGAAACTGCTCAATGGCACAGCTGAGACTGGGCTTTATGGAATGAATTACAGGCAGAAAGCGAGGCTCAACAGCAATGCTTATTGGAGTGTGGATGCTTAGAAAGCCTGTCCCAGTGCTGGAAATGCAGTCATTCCCCTTGCCTGCTCCTGGAGCTTCCAAAGGGGGAGATTTCAGGTATCTTAACATTCAGAGTGTAAAATGAGAGGCTCTTGACTACCACTCCATGTGAGCTAAGGAGAACCTGGAATTAGTTTTCCTTGTGAGCTGCTCTGTGACAGGAGTACTGTAATTCTACAGCTAATATGACAGCTGTCTCCCTTCAGCAAGCAGAGCAGGAAGAGATTGTTTTTCCTACTTGCCATTCAGATTTTCACAGGTAGAGAATGACCTATGAGTTAGATGTAGAGTTATAAAACCAGAGAATTGCTTTAGCTGGAAAAGACCTCCAAGATCATTGAGTCCAACCATCAACTTAACACCATCATAGCCATTAAGCCACATCCCAAAGTGCCATACCCACAGGTTTCTTGAACATCTCTAGGGACAGTGACTTCACCACCTTCCTTGGCAGCCTGTTCCAGTGCCTGACCAGTCCTGCAGGAAAGAAATTGTTCCTAATCTCCAACCTAAACCTCCCCTGGCACAATTTCAGGCCATTTCCTCTTATTCTATCACCTGGCAGTAGGGAGAAGAGACCAACCCCCACCTCACTCCAACCTCCTCTCAGCTAGTTGTAGAGAGAAAAATGCTGTTATCCATGTTGTGAAAAGTCCTAACAACCACAGGACACCTCACAGATGCTGCTGCTATTAGAATCATAGAATCAGACAGGGTTGGAAGGAACCACAAGGATTGTCCAATTCCAACCCCCCTGCCATGCCCAGGGACACCTCACACTAGATCAAGCTGGCCACAGCCTCATCCAGCCTGGCCTTAAACACCTTCAGGGATGAGGCTTCCACCCCCACCCTGGGCAACCCCTTTCAGGGTCTCACCATTCTCATGGTGTAGAACTTCTCCCTAATATCCAGTCTGAATCAACCCATTTCCAGCTTTGCTCCATCCCCATCAGTCCTATCCCTACCTTACAGCCTAAAAAGTCCCTCCCCAGTTTTCTTGTAGCCCCCTTAAGATACTGAAAGGTCACAATAAGGTCACTTGGGAGCCTTCTCTCCAAACTGAACAGTCCCAATTCCCTCAGTCTCTCCTTACAGCAGAGCAGCTCCAGCCCTCTGCTCATCCTCATGGCCCTTCTCTGGACACCTTCCAGCACATCCATAGGGGGATGTCCCAGGGGCTCCAGAACTGGATGCAGTACTCCAGGTGGGGTCTCACCAGTGTGGAGCAGAGAGGCAGGATCACTTCCCTCACCCTGCTGCCCACATTTCTCTTCCTTCAGCCCAGGCTCTGGTTGCTCTCTGGACTGCAAGAGCACACTGAGGGCTCATATTGAGCTTCTCATCCACCAGTACCCACAAGTCCCTCTCCTCAGGGCTGCTCTCAAGCCAGTCACTGCCCAGCCTGTACTGGTGCTTGGGATTGCCTCGACCCAGATATTATCTGCTTGGAATAGTGCACATATGAATGTGATAAGGAGATGCTAATCACTCCTATGATCTAGGAGACATTCCTGATGATTTTCACTACCCTTCTCAGTGATTACTTGCTTCATCAGCTGACAGCACTCCAATACCCTCTCCAAGAGTCACCACCACAAAGACTCACTGGTGTTCTGTTGGTGCAACAAATGATGCTGCACTTTTTAATTCAATGCATGCCTGAATTTCAGGAAAAGAAATTAAAATCTCATACAACTCAACAATCTTTAATGTTCAGGGAGGAAACTTTCTCCTTCTTTGTCATCCTACCAAAGAAAATGTACTGCATTAAGCATTCATAACCTTTTCTTGGCTGGTAGGACAGCATTTGGCTGGTACATCTTCTTGTCCCAGAGAAAGACTGCATCTAATATGAGCACTCAGTAAACCAGCTAACAGAAAGTCTTGTTATGAATGCACCAAGAGATCTCAACGTGCCAGCCAACATTAAGTGCTATCATTTTCTGGCAAGCTGAAAAGGCAGAGTAATGTGTTTGGAAGGTGAAGGGAGGCAATTTCCAGGAATTCAGAATTGGGCAATTACTTTTTCAATTTAATATCCAAATATTTGCATATTTGTGATAATTAGGGTCAAAATAAACCAACCTGAACTTCTCTTCCACGCTCTGAGATGAATAAAGCCACCAAACAAATTGGAAGTGATGACAGAAAGGTTGCCAAAGCTTGCATGAAGCAAGAAGGCATAATTCACTTTTTCACAGCTCATCAATGCAATTGCAAATTTCCTTAACAGTTCCCAAACAGAATAAAAATTGATGTGGAAAAACTTCTTGGAGAAGCAAGTCAGGACTGAGAACAGCTCTGTTTGCCCTTTGTGCACTGCATCATTATTTTAGTATGAGTAGTTCTTCAAAAGCCACAGCCTGAGCTGTACTGTATTGACTGTGTTCCTTGGCAGGTGATCTCCTTGGCCCGAGGGGCTGCAAGTCTACAGCTTCATAGAATCATAGAATCAGCCAGGTTGGAAGAGACCTCCAAGATCATCCAGTCCAACCTAGCACCCAGCCCTGCCCAATCAACCAGACCATGGCACTAAGTGCCTCAGCCAGGCTTTGCTTCAGCACCTCCAGGGATGGCAACTCCACCACCTCCCTGGGCAGCCCATTCCAATGCCAATCACTCTCTCTGCCAACAACTTCCTCCTAACATCCAGCCTAGACCTCCCCTGGCATAACTTGAGACTGTGTCCCCTTCTTCTGTTGCTGCTTGCCTGGCAACAGAGTCCAACCCCACCTGGCTACAGCCTCCCTTCAGGGAGCTGCAGACAGCAATGAGCTCTGCCCTGAGCCTCCTCTTCTGCAGGCTGCACACCCCCAGCTCCCTCAGCCTCTCCTCACAGGGCTGTGCTTCAGGCCCCTCACCAGCTGTGTTGCCCTCCTGTGGACACCTTCCAGCACCTCAACATCTCTCTTGAATTGAGGAGCCCAGAACTGGGCACAGCTCTCAAGGTGTGGCCTGACCAGCATACTGCATGCTCAGTAGCGTCTCAGAGCAGTAAAGAGAATGGCCAAAGCTTTTCCAATCCCTTTATTTAGAGTTTTGGGTTCTTGACTCCTCTATAACTTAGAAAAATACCCCTCCATGCACAAAAGCTCCATCCCAATGCCAGTGCCTGAGCCTCTCTCCCCCTTGCTGATTCTCTCTCTGATGCGGGGTTATGCAACACGCATATGACTAATTTGTTGTGAATAAAGCCCCGAGTTATAATTCGTGCCTGCTCTCCCAAAGTGGACTTTGGAGGATACTCCTGGACTACTTTATGCCAAACATGACTGTTTGGATATTCAAGCAATTAAAACAGGGGCCTCCAGTGGTTCTGGCAGCTGTTTGTAAGTCCAGCTGCATTTGGCTTGCTGTTTATGCTGCAGCCTCATTTTGCCTCCGACTTCTCTTCCTCTGCCTTTCAGAAGCCGACAAGATGACTGACTGAGACAATTTGAGTGGCCTCTGCATTTGTCAGTAATTACATCTGTTTGTCCAATTAATTTGCTCTTAAATCTCATATTGATCACTTTTCAGTTTTGTCACTGCCCTTTGACATCTGATCTGTTTTCTCCTTGAAGGTCAGCACTTCCCATTCCCCACCACAGGTAAAGAGTGGGAGGAAGCTGCGTTGGCTGGCCCAAGTTTATTACTCAGATGACAGAAGAAAGTGATTTGAAAGCACTCTGGGGTGTTCCAGCAATAAGTCAGCAAGCAAAGGGAAACAAAAGGACTGTTTTTGTGAGAGTTGTGAAGACCTGGCTGCTGTTTCAGCGAGATGTTTTGCTCTAAGGCTTTTTGTGCATCTTGTATACATGACTGGACATGGAGTCTGCTGCACAGCGTGACGATGGCTAACAGAGAAGAGTTGAGTTTTGTTTTTAAGACAGACTTCACCAAAACAGACAAGATCCTGATTCTTGGGAACCTACAGCCTGGCTTTTCCATGAGCATGATACTCAGTGGTGCATCCCTGGACTGGTCCCATGGCAGGCTTGCAGGGAATCTGGAGTTTCTGGGAATTGCTTCCCAGGCTTGTGCAGGAGGTTTGGTTCTGGGTGGAGGCCAGGCTTTGCAGATAGTTTCCAGTTTGAATGGAAAACTTCTGACAAACAAAATCCTCATGGAATACAATGCTAGGAAGGGAATGGGACATAGATCTCTCCTAAAGCAGTGCTGACAGCCCAACAATGTTGGATTTGGCTGCCTGTTGCTCTAGGATAAGGTGTTGAGGTCAGTTTTGTACAGCTCTGCCCCAATCCACAACCTACACAAATAGATTTCCTAATTATTATCTCTGTGGGCACAGGGCATATTTGGAGATCTGACTCTCAGTGGCATCCTGATCCCCAGCACCTTACTGTTGTATATAACCATGCACACTACTGGGAGACCCAGTCAGAAAGCTATACTATTGATAGCAATATCCTCGTTTCCATCCTTTCCACCTTCATCCTGGATGTAAGCAATTCATCTGCTTTCAGGTCTTCTGGCTTCAAACCATAGAATCAGAGTTATAGAATCATCGACTCACGGAATGCATTGGGGTGGAAAGGACCTCTGAAGGTCATCTAGTCCACCCCCCATGCAGTCAGCAGGGGTGACTTCAGTTAGATCAGGTTGCTCAGAGTCCCACTGAGCCTGGCCTTGAATGTCTCGAGGTGTCTCATCAATTCCTGGATAAAAATGTTATTACCCACTCAGAGTTGTTGAACTCTCTTCATATTGCTTTGTGTGCATCTGACTGGGGGGCTCTGGGTTAAGATAAACCAACTGGAAATGTTTTGTCTACATTCCCTACATCACTGTTTGCCCCTTTTTATTTATTCTGAAGCACATACTCTTCTCATTTGAATAACTCCTCTGGCACAGCTATGCAGGGAGAGCCATATGTGCAGATTGGCCTCTACTCTTCTTTACACTGTCAATAGATCTATTTACTTATCACTCGATTCCTCAACAGTCTGCAAAAGGGATGAATAGAGAGGTGGCAAAGTTTGTGATGGTAAGTCACTATTCAAGACAGATGGGGGTAGTCTGCAGAATTGCAGATGCATTTTGTAACAACTGGGCAGGTAAAATGACATTCACCGTGGCTAAACAATAAGCTGACAGGCACAGCAAATGACATCTCAGCTTCACTGCTACAGTGATGTGTTCTGAGCTGACTGTCATCACTGAGGGTGAAACCTGAGAGTGCTGTCGCTTGTTCCTAGTAGTCAAAAAGTATATAAAACATTAGGAGTTGTTTAAAAGACAAGAGAAACCCAGCAAAAACATCACAGAACATCATCATAGAATCAACCAGGTTGGAAGAGACCTCCAAGATCATCCAGTCCAACCTAGCACCCAGCCCTATCCAATCAACCAGACCATGGCACAAAGTGCCCCATCCAGGCTTTGCTTGAATACATCCCTGGGCAGCTCATTCCAGTGGCAAATCAGAGCCATCACACTCTGTGCTACAGACTTTGCTTGGCAATATGATCTGTTGGCTACCTCTAAACAGTGCGAAAGGAGCACTAACATTCTGATGCTCAGAACACAGCCTCACTGTGCAAGCCTTAATTGCAGCCTTATCAAAAGATGGATTTGGGTTGTTTTAATTGAATTGGAAATATGCTCTCACTGTCTCCTAGGTGATTGAGTAAAATTATCACCTGGCTCTAAATGCCCCTGCAGAAATTGGGAATGTTGAGTTGGGAGTCTGCACAATGCCCTGGCTGAGGAACATGTTGGGCTGCATGGGGTAAGCTCTTGCTTTGCTGCATCCTGCTGTGGCTTCCATCACTTCCCACTGTGGCTTAAAATTTGGGAAATCTATGGTAACATTTTTTTTAGAAAGGCTTTATCCACTTAATGCTTTAATCTGCTCAAACATAGTAGGATTGGGGGGAAGGAGGTGTTAAATCATAGAGGACTTTAATCTCAGCTTTGCCTTGGGGGAAAGAACATGTGGGAAAATTATAAGGAGCAGAGAAAGAAGAATGCGACAGAATTAAGACAGGACAAGAGGTTATGTATGCGGAACATGAGGCTTATTCTCCTTCCTCCAGAAGTGGTTGATACATAGAATCATAGAATCAAGCAGGTTGGAAGAGACCTCCAAGATCATCCAGTCCAACCTAGCACCCAGCCCTGGCCAATCATCTAGACTATGGCACTAAGTGCCCCATCCAGGCTTTGCTTGAACACCTCCAAGGATGGCGACTCCACCACCTCCCTGGGCAGCCCATTGCAATCCAACATGTTGCTCACCTATTGTCCAGCTAACTAGATCATAAATTACAAAAAGAAAAGTTGCTATTAAAGTTCTGCAGCTATCAGTACTTTTTTTGAAGTCCTCTTTTCAATGTCTAATGGCATTTAAATAAACATCAGGAGATGTGAATACCTTTCCAAGCAAAGCATAGCAGAGACCTGTCCCTCTGTTGTAAGAAGACATTCTGCACTGTGACTTCATCTCAAAAGAGGTTTCTGGTTTTCAGCTCAGTCAGAACTGCTGGAGGGGTACTTTTGTGTGTAACAGTTACAAAGAGGAAACCATTCCTCTCCCTTTATACACACACATGCACACTTGCACATATGGGAATGGTTCAAAGCTGCCCCAGGGGAAGTCCAGAGTGGACATTATGAAAGATTGCCCTGCTGAGAGAATGGTCAAGCACTGGAAGAGGCTTCCTGATGAGGCAGTCAATGCCCTAAGCCTGTCAGTGCTTAAGAGGCATTTGGATAATACTCCTAATAATTTGCTTTAGCTTTTTGGTCAGCCCCACAGTGGTCAGGCAGTTGGACTAGATGATCATTGTAGGTTCCTTCCAACTGAAATAGGTTGTGCTTTACACACATTTACACACACAACCCTGAGCAAGGACAGCAGTGCATTGCTCACATCTGCCTTGGTGTCTTGGGGAAAACAGGCTCATTTGAGTTCTCTAGACTGGAGGAAACACTAGGTTAAGGCTTTCAGCCAAATTACTGAGATGAAAATGGTACAGGAAATTTAAAACAATCCAGCTGCTCTTTATAGCCAGAAGTCTCCACCCTCATCTTAGCCGGCAGGAGAAGGTAGAAGAACACTCCTTGTCAGCTTCTTGTGGTGTCTTCTCTTGATGCACTTTGAAGAAGCTCTTGCAGCCTTCAGCAAATCCCTTCAGGAGCATCACAAAGTGTTAATCTGGGTGAATGGATGGAGCAGCAGCCAGCAACTGAGTGAGGCTGGTGACCTGGGCTTTGGGTTTGAATCACAAGCAACAGGGTGGCTCAAGCACAGAATCACAGAACCACACAGAATCACAGAAACATCCAGGCTGGAAAAGCCCTAGGGATGACCAAGTCCAACCTAGAACCCTACTCTACAAGATTCACCTTAAACCATATCTCTAAGCACCACAGCCAAACCACCCTTCAACACATCCAGGGTGGGTGACTCCACCACCTCCCTGGGCAGCTCATTCCACTCCCTGACCACTCTCTCTGTGAAAAACTTCTTCCTAATGTCCAATCTAAACCTCCCCAGCATCAGCTTGAGGCCATTCCCCCTCCTTCTGTCTCAAATGACCTGTGAGAAGAGCCAGCAGCAGCCTCTCCACATTGTTCCTTCAGGTAGCTGTAGACAGCAATGAGGTCTGCCCTCAGCCTCCTCTTTTCCAAACTACCCATCCCCAGCTCCCTCAGTCACTCCTCATCAAATTTATTCCCCAGGCCCTTCTCCAGCTTCATTGCCCTCCTATGGACCTACTCCAGCACCTCCACATCTCTCTTGTATTGTGGTGCCCAAAACTGAACACAGCACTCATGATGTGGCCTGACCAAAGCACAGATATACTGCTGCCAGAAAGCTTGGTCAGGGAGGAACAAACCATCTCTGCTCAAACAACAAAGACAAGACATCTAGGTGAGCACAGAGCAGCAATGAGGGGGTGGAAGAGAGAGTCACAGGCACTCCTGCAGTCTTTGCCTTGTGGTGACCTCTATCTCTGCAAATATCATTGTGTGTCACTTGCAAGAATTAAAGTACTCCAAAAACCAGAAAAGCAAAGCACTCGAGCCTCAAAGTGATTTGAGTTTGTAAGGTTTTCCATCAGGATGGGCACTGTGAATTTTCTCCAGCTACATAAAAGCATTCCCATTTTTAAAGGCTTTTGTTAGATTCTTTATGTGCTCAGCAATCAAAGATGGACGGAAACGATTTGTTAATCCCAGCTTCTCGGTTCAGCTTTTAGCTAATCTGACAGTTGTTCATGAAAATACTTCTGGGAATCTGAGCATATCTGATTTGGTTATCATCAGCCAGTCAAAACACCCTTACAGATGGAGGACCTGGTTCCAGTCACTTGTGTTGCTTTGCTGTCATTCCGCTGACAGCAGACAAATGCTTCTCAGTTTACCAACGTAAAGCAAATGAGTCTCTGCCTAGAGGCTGTGAATCCTCGCTGTGACCACAAAGCTCATGACAAATTGGTAGCTTGGGATGTGAAGGTTTGAGGTATCAGATGAGACATATTTTTATGCATTGGAGCAAGGTTCTGAGTTTAGAATCCTTAGTATAAAGACAAGAAGAGTCAGAAATTCAAGTCATCCTGCTAATGAGCCTGGCTTCAATTTGCCCTTCCAACATGCCTCTACTTCGCTCACATGTCCCATTTTTCACCCGGTGGTGTCACAAAAGACTGGAAGTTGACAGCCTGGGTCAGATCACTCAGTTCTGCCTCTGGCAGTTGTCAGAGTGGAATATGTCACAAGGCCCCACTGAAAACAAAGTATTCCCATCTGTCAAATCAGCAGCTGTGACCGGGCCAGAAGAAGACTTTCCACTCATTTGATTGCTGTGGTCTGGCATTTGCCAAACATTCAGCCACAACTCATGGCCTCTGCTTATGGCATCTGGGAAATCTCCTGGCCAAAAACTGCATCCAGAACTGTTTAGTTTTCGAGATCAGATGAATTCTGTTTGGCATTAAGTGAACATTTGGACAATTTATTTATTGTTACAGATGAAAAAGGAGAACATTTCTGACTGCTGTCACAAACGTGTCAGTGCACTAAATGGGATGCACATTTCCAGTGAGTTTTAATGGCTTGTGTTAGGAATATGACAAAAAACTGTGGTCATGAAGACTCTGAAGGACCTCTGTGCCTTGTTGCCCTGCCTCTCTGTTTCACCATGATTATTTATTTGATTGCTTCTGTAGGATGTGACCTTTTCATCCCTCTATATTTGTCATAAGTTCACAGCCAAAAGATTGTTCTCTTGTCTGTTTGCCTTTCTGCTTGATATTCTTTCTTGCAAGTACCCACATTTGGTTTTGTTTCACCTGTAAGTAGACACATCAAAGTTGTTTCCCTCTAATTGGCAATGCTGATGTTTGAGTTTTGTGATCACAGAAACATTCCAGTTGGAATCCAGGATCATCAAGTCCAACCATTATCCCTACTCTACAAAGTTCACCCTCAAACCATGTCCTCCAGCACCACATCCAAATGACTTTTAAACACATCCAGACTTGGTGACTCAACCACCTTCCTGGGCAGCCCATTCCAGTGCTGGGAAAAAAATGTTTCCTAATGTCCAGTCTAAACCTACCCAGTGGCAGCTTGAGGCCATTCCCTTTTATTCTATCACTATTTACCTGTGAGCAGAGCCCAGCAGCAGCCTCTCCATAATGTCCCTTCAGGTAGCTGTAGACAGCAATGATGTCTCCCCTCAGTCTCCCCTTAATCACACAAACCATTCCCAGCTCCCTCAGGCACTTCTCGTAAGATTTACTGTCCAAGCCCTTCCCCAGCTTCACTGCCTTCCTCTGCACTGGCTCCAGCACCTCCACATCCTTCTTGTAATGAGGTGCCCTAAACTGAACACAATACTCAAGGTGTGTCCTCACCAGAGCAGAGTACAAGGGGACTGTCACCTCCTTCTGCTCCTGCGCACAGCATTTCTAATCCAAGCCAGGCTGCCACTGGCTTTCTTTGCACACAGAGTAGAAGCAGAGTGATTGGCATTGGAATGGGCTGCCCAGGGAGGTGGTGGAGTCACAGTCCCTGGAGGTGTTCAGGAAAACACTGGATGAGGCACTTAGTGCTGTGGTCTAGTTGACTGGCTAGGGCTGGGTGCTAGGTTGGACTGGATGATCTTGGAGGTCTCTTCCAACCTGGTTGATTCTATTCTATTCTATTCTATTCTATTCTATTCTATTCTATTCTATTCTATTCTATTCTATGCTATTATAATGTGCTTAAGGATGGATGAAATCTGATCATAAAGATCTTGATTTCGTTTCACTCATATTCCTTCTGAAGGCAGAGGGAAGTACAACACTCCTCATCAAAGGCTCCCCTGTCATTGCCAAGGAGCAGGCACAGCATCAATTCTGGTTTTGCTAAGCTGAAGTTTATCATAAAATTATCAACTGCAGTGAAACTCAGTGATTAATTGTCTTGGTACCTCCTTAGCCAAAACCCCTCTGGTCAAGCTTATTATGAAATGAGTACTGATAGCTATTAGTTCTGCTTTGAAATTATAATCAGTGACTGATGACTCAAAAGATAACATAAACTCTCCCTGTAGAAGAGCTTCAGAATACATTTTTTTGTGGAAGGGAAAAGGATCACTTTGAACTGACACTGAAAGATGAGAATGACTAAGAAAATGTGCCACGTTCATTTTCTTCCCTCTGGGAACTTGTTTCTGTGGCCTCTTTTCATTTAAAACAGGATTGAAATAAATCACCTTAGGTTTTGAATCTGTTTATGAAGAGCAACATGAGATGAGCATTGCTCTCTCCAGAAAAAGTAACCAGAACACATCTGTGATCCAAAGGTACAAAAGCACTTAATGTTAAGGTTTAATGAAAACATCTCCTGAGATTGTTTCCAAAAGGAAAGGGATGGCAGGAATGATGCTCTGGGAAACAACCTCAAATAGGCAGTGGTCCATATCACTGGTGCTGCTCTTAGACAACAGCAAACAGCAAAGCTATAACCAGGGATAAAAGACAGTGAAGAGAGCCGAGTTTCTTGTGTCTGTGATGACTCTTAGTAACAGAAGCTAAAGACCACTTGTGTTGATAGAATAATTCGCCACAGAGACAGCTGTGCCCTTTATTAGGTACTGGAACATGTCCAGAGAAGGGCAACGAAGCTGGTGAGGTGCCTGGAGCACAGCTCTGTGAGGAGAGGCTGAGGGAGCTGGGGGTGTGCAGCCTGCAGAAGAGGAGGCTCAGGGCAGACCTCATTGCTGTCTGCAGCTACCTGAAGGGAGGTTGTACCCAAGTGGGGTTGGGCTCTTCTGCCAGACAACCAGCAACAGAACAAGGGGACACAGTCTCAAGTTGTGCCAGGCTGGATGTTAGGAGGAAGTTGTTGGTAGAGAGAGTGATTGGCATTGGAATGGGCTGCCCAGGGAGGTGGTGGAGTCACTGTCCCTGGAGGTGTTCAAGCAAAGCCTTGCTGGGGCACTTAGTGCCATGGTCTGGTTGATTGGCCAGGGCTGGGTGCTAGGTTGGACTGGATGATCTTGGAGGTCTCTTCCAACCTGGCTGATTCTATGATGTCATGTTTGTGTCCCTACTATACCAAAATGAGCAAATAAAAGAGATGTTCCTGCATCTCTTCTTGAGTTGTTGTTTGGTTAATTGTGAAAGGCTTAACCAGCACCAGAAGAGCTCACACTTTGTTCCTGATGAGCCCAGTAGAAAGCCTTCTGAAAACAATATAAGCTTTCTATCATCTGTGGTGGATTTGATTTCAGACTCTCTCAGAGCTACACAAGATAATTACCTAAGACAGGCAAAAGGGAGAAAATTAAAGTGCATTACCAGAAAGTTTGAATCAAACCAGAAGGAAGTTCTTCAGCATGAGAGTGCTGAGAGCTTGGAATGGGTTGCCCAGGGAGGTGGTTGAGGCCCCATCCCTAGAGGTGTTTAAGGCCAGGCTGGATGAGGCTCTGGCCAGGCTGATGTAGGGTAGGGTGTCCCTGCCCATGGCAGGGGGTTTGGAACTAGATGATCCATGTCCTTGATAAAATTGGTTCTGTATTGTCAGATAATAGGATTTATTGTCTTTATTTCTGAGTCCCAGGTCTGTCTCCATATGCAAGCCAGTGACTGGTGCTCAGGCTTCCCCAGTGCTCCAGTTAGAGGTATCTGCAAGGCTTTTTGAGATCCCAATGACAATTGGTTAGATGGAATTTGAGTAACTGCAGAGCTTGCTCCCTCTGAGCTGGAGATGATCCCATTTTCCTGCAAGGAGACTGAAAGGGAGGACAGGCAAATGAGACTGACACAGCTCCAGTCCAGATGACGGCATCGGGCCAGCCAAGTGGCTGAGAGGGCAAGAGGCAGTCCAAAATCAGCTCCACTGTCACTGCTAGACCAACTCTCACCCCACTGCAGGTGCATGCAGAGCCCTCAGCTCCTCTGTCCTTTGCAACCCTCCCGGAGTCTCCACTGACCTCCCCTGTCCTGTGCCACAGTCTCTATCACCTGCAAGGAATATCTGTCATGGGGGAGAAGCAAGACTGACTCCCAGGAGAGCTCTGCCTGCAAACTGGGTACCAGTTCCGACACAGAACACCAGTTAGAGAGGTTGGCAAACTTCTCTCTCCTGTTCACAGCTGCCCAAAGGCATCCTCTGAGCTGGCCCCAAGCACAAAGGCAGACCTGCTCAGAGATGCCCGTTCAGAAGGCAGCACAAAGTCAAGGCCATGCCTTCACGTGGGAACAGCCCTCGCCAGCAAACCAACTCCACATTTTCTAGTCATGAACCCTAAGAAGAAATGTGTCAACCACTTCTAAGTGCAGCTGGAGAACTGGGCCAATGGGATTAGCACTGGTCTAACAAGAAAATGAGGAGAACAAGTTTGTTCCAAGATCTGCAGGACTAATCCAGCCGAGCAGCGCCAAGATCACAGCCACTCGACTGATTCTTTGTCTTCTACAGCTTCATTTTCACCCTGCCTGAGATGAGGCCTGACTTAATAACCCACCTTAAAGATGGATTTGTGACATTAGCAGTCAGATTTGATAACTGTTTATAATTCCAGCTGGGCAATTAAACAGTGGTGATTTTTGGAACCCCACTTCACTCACTAATGTAACAGGCACTTTGCTGATTAATAAGAAATTAAACTCTCCATAAACTCTCTGCTGGGTGCTAAAAGCTTTGTTGTGACAGAAGTCTTTCACTTTGTGACAATTAAGGCATGCATCTACCTCCTCAGTTTCCAAATCTTCCATGAACTTTCATGCTCCTTTGTTGTCAGCATGTCCACAGAAAATGCATCATAATATCCCCTCACAAACATTTGAGACTGACTCAAAAAAGAGGCTACATAAAAAGTGTTGCTGCTCAAACTCTGCTTCTGAAATATGAAAGATGTGAAAAACAACATACCCACAATAAAGGGAAGAACTTATTCTGCTATCCATGGGTACCACACCAAGATATGAGACAGGATGCTCTACACCAATGCCTAGGCTGCAGCAGTGGCTGCTGAATCTCCTTTCTCACACAAAATGATCTTGGGTTTAACTGGTTTTAACTGGTCTGGAGCTCAAGTCTTAGGAGGAGCAACTGAGGATTATTGGACATGGAGGAGTATGAGGGAAGACCTTGTTCTCTAGAACTACCTGAAAGGAGGTTGGAGTGAGGTGGGGGTCAGTCTCTTCTCCCAAGTAACAAGAGATAGGACAAGAGGAAATAATAGAATAATAGAATCAAGCAGGTTGGAAGAGATCTCCGAGGTCATCCAGCCCAACCCAGCACCCAGCCCTGGCCAATCAACCAGTCCATGGCACTAATCCAGCCCCGCCTCGAACACCTCCAGAGAAGTCAACTCCACCACCTCCCTGGGCAGCCCATTCCAATGCCAATCACTCTCTCTGCCAACAACTTCCTCCTAACATCCAGCCTAAACCTCCCCTGCCACAACTTGAGACTGTGTCCCCTTGTTCTGTTGCTGGGTGCCTGGCAGAAGAGCCCAACCCCACCTGGCTACAGTCTCCCTTCAGGTAGTTGCAGACAGCAATGAGGTCTGCCCTGAGCCTCCTCTTCTGCAGGCTGCACACCCCCAGCTCCCTCAGCCTCTCCTTACAGGGCTGTGCTCCAGGCCCCTCACCAGCTTCATTACCCTTCTCTGGACACCTTCCAGCACCTCCACATCTCTCTTCAATTCAGGAGCCCAGAACTGGACACAGCACCCAAGGCGTGGCCTGACCAGTGCTGAGTACAGGGGCAGAAGAACCTCCCTTGTCCTGCTGGCCACACTGCTCCTGAGCCAGCCCAGGATGCCATTGGCTCTCCTGCCCACCTGGGCACTGCTGCCTCATCTTCAGCTATTCTCTACCAGCATCCCCAGGTCCCTTTCTTCCTGGCTGCTATCAGCCACTCTGTCCCCAGCCTGTAGTGCTGCTTGGGGTTGTTGTGGCCAAAGTGTAGAACCCTGCACTTAGGTTCAACCTCATCACTTAAGCAAGACCCATAGTCACATTCAGAGGATTTAGGTAAATCCCAGAAAAAAAACCCATGAGATAAAATTTGTTAATAAAATAGTTAACTTGCTAATTGCATAGTCAATTTGTTAATTAAAATCCTAAGTGTCACTTGACAGATAAAAATTGCATTTCAATACTCTAAATCCTAGGGTTTTGACTGGGAAAAAAAAATCACTACTGATTGACTGATGCTTTCCTAATTCTCTGGCATCCAAATTCTTCACACACCACTGTGGCTGCCAAACTCCAAAGGCAAGTATTACATTTGTACAGTAAATTATATACATGTTAAACTACAATAAAGAAGTTAAATTACAATAAAGTACACTCACAACCATTTCAATAGAGCACTGTGAGGGAAGGAGCAGTGACACATGATTTAGCACAAGATTGCAACCTTGGTTCTTATCCAGAATCCTTCTTTTTCAGAGGAAAAAAGGCCACTGAGTGCAGGCCAAGTTGACAGTCTCAAGTTGTGCCAGGGGAGGTCTAGGCTGGATGTTAGGAGGAAGTTCTGCACAGAGAGAGTGATTGGCATTGGAATGGGCTGCCCAGGGAGGTGGTGGAGTTACTGTGCCTGGAGGTGTTCAAGGAAAGACTGGATGAGGCACTTAGTCCCATGGTCTGGTTGACTGGATAGGGCTGGGTGCTAGGTTGGACTGGATGAGCTTGAAGGTCTCTTCCAACCTCCTTGATTCTATGATTCTTTGATTCTATGACTTGAACAGAGCAGGGACCTGAAGTTCTCTGTGATCACTCAGAGGGGCAGGAGTGGAAGAACAGAATAGAATAGAATCAACCAGGTTGGGTCTTAAAGATGTTTGTCTGTTTGGTTTGTGACTGCAAAGGAAAAACTTCTTTTTTCTTTTGCCTTTTTTTTTCCTTTTCCTTATTTTTCTCTCTCTTTTTTTTTTTTTTTCCATAATAACAGGGTCAAAGAATTTGCCTTCTCCCCACTAGGAACAAAAAACAATAATGGAAGCTCTTCAAACTAATGTTCAGATGAGGACAAGAGAGCCAACAGATTATTAACTTCTCAGCAGGGAAGATGTTATTACAGTCAAAAGGCTTCAAATGTGATTCATTAACAGACTTGCAGCCTTCTTTGTCCTCAGAAGAAGAGTGTGTATATTTCTTCAGTGGTGTGTCTTTTGGGGAGCTGGGGCTGCTGGTGCAAGGCTTGGTGTCCAATTATTTCTCTCAACTATGGCACTTTTGTAAATGTCAGGGCTAGATGGGTATTAAAGTCATCCATCTGTGCATCAGCTCTGAGCTTTGCTAACTGAGAAAATGATATCACTACCCTCTGAAAAAAAAAAAAGAGCCAAGCAACAAACAGACAAAACAACCTTTTTAAATCTGTGAGGTTACCTCACTGCCCAGCACATCAAGCAAACATCTAATGTAGATCCTACATATTAATGCATGGCCTCTGTCAAAGTTAATGGCTAATGTGCAAATGAGGGGAGGGGGTGGGGGGGAATCACAGAATCACAGAACCAGCCAGGTTGGAAGAGACCTCCAAGATCATCCAGTCCAAACTAGCACCTAACCCTTCTAGTTAACTAAACCACAGCACCAAGTGCCTTGTCCAGTCTCCTTTTAAACATCTCCATGGACGGTGACTCCACCACCTCCCTGGGCAGCCCATTCCAATGCCAATCACTCTCTCTGCCAACAACTTCCTCCTAACATCCACCCTAAACCTGCCCTGGCACAACTTGAGACTGTGTAATACCCTGAACTTGCTTGTTTGATAAAACCTCTGTAAGTACTTTTACTAAACCTCTCAGGTTTATAATATAGGGGAAAAAAAGCTTTGAGGGAACTTCCTTTCACTGAGATTTCTGACATGTCTGAGCCACAGCTAAATGCAAAGGCTTAAGCCTTCTCACAGGGAAATTTTAGAGGCAAAAGGATGACTTCTGATCAGTAGAAATATTTCCTTTCCATTTCTTTTTTCTTTCAACCTCTTAACTTTGTATATAATAAATTTAAATTGACTCAAGCAATCATTTCAAATGCAAAAATTGAAATGCTTTGTTCCATTAACCAGAGAGATGCTCAGAAACCTTCCACAAGCTTGCCCTGTAAATAAATCTTCAATGAAATCAAGATTTCATTCAAAAAGAAACTTTTAAAGAGCTTTAGTCCACGTCAGAAAACAGGCTTGTGAGGTGCTTTTAATTTCTAACTGTAACTTATCACACATAAACCCTTTTGGTCTGCAGCCCAGCTCATTTAAAACAGCCTATAAGGGATCTTTGTTATGAGCTATAAAATTCAGCAGCAATCTAAATAACCATTCCTGTAATAAAAGAATACTTATGAGGATGCACATATCCACCTTTATCTGCCTTTCAATCAAAAGGTCAATTCAGTAGGAATATAAAACACTTTCCTCATTCACTTCTTCCTTAGAAATTATAATAACTGCAGAGAGGCTGCAGTTCAAGGGCTCATTTCAATCCAGTTTTGTACCAGCATGAATTGGGGAGATACATTTGGGGCTGGAGCATCTCATGGAATCACAGGGAGGTGGTGGAGTCGCCATTCCTGGAGGTTTTCAGGAAAAGATTGGATGAGGCACTTAGTGCCATGGTCTGGTTGACTGGATAGGGCTGGGTGATAGGTTGGACTGGATGAGCTTGGAAGTCTCTTCCAACTTGATTGATTCTATGATTCTGTGATTCAAAGGACCCAATCAGGTTGAAAGAGACTTCACCACGTGTCCAGGGAACGGTGATGAAGCTGATGAGAGGCCTGGAACACAAACCCTGTGAGGAGAAGCTGAGGGAGCTGGGGGTGTGCAGCCTGCAGAAGAGGAGGCTCAGGGCAGAGCTCATTGCTGTCTACAACTACCTGAAGGGAGGCTGTAGCCAGGTGGGATTGGGCTCTTCTGCCAGGCAACCAGCTACAGAAGAAGGTGACACAGTCTCAAGGTGCACCAGGGGAGGTTCAGGCTGGATATTAGGAGGAAGTTCTTGGTAGGGAGAGTGATTGGCATTGGAATGGGCTGCCCAGGGAGGTGGTGGGGTCGCTGTGCCTGGAGGTGTTCAAGCAAAGCCTGGATGTGGCACTTAGTGCCACGGTCTAGATGATTGGACAGGGCTGGGTGCTAGGTTGGACTGGATGAGCTTGGAGGTCTCTTCCAACCTGGTTGATTCTATGTATTGATGGCTGTGTGGCTGCAGCTCGCTCTCTTGCCATCAGCCTAGATCTGTATTACACTTGAGGGGAAGCATTCCATGATTCTATGATAATACAAGTGAAAGTGCATCACTACTATTTACATTAATATTATTTCCACCCCCCCCCCAAAAAAAAAAAGTGAAAGAGCAACCAAACCTCTGCAAAACAGCAGTTAGCACTGGATATAGAGACTGTGCCTTCAGTTGTTCATAGGCACTTACAGGAAGAGAGCAAAATCTACCAACTAATAATTATCATAACAATAAACAATAATTTCTAACCATTCTCAAGGCAACGTGGAGAGTGTGTGGGCATCTCTCAACAAAGCACTTAGAGACTAGTGACAAAGAGAACACAAACCTGTGAGCCCACTTCTTATTTGCACTCAGGCTAAGTGTGAAGGAGAAAGCAAATTTATGTGTATGAGGTATAAAATGCAGAAGAAATTCAAAGCATGGGGTTTAAAAGAGAGGCACAGAAAGTACAGCAAAGAAAAATAATATGAAGATGAGTTATTGAGATATTATGTTTCATTCTCCTGTTTTACTCATAATCATGCAATAAAAGAGAGCTTGAAAAATACAGAGTAAAATCAGTCCTAATGTGATAGTAAATGTAAGGGAATTTTAATGGCTTATCAAAAAGAGCTTCAAGGTGAAAAAGTGCAAACTGCCAACCTTCTGTCAGCTCTGGAACACCTCTTCTCACTTCTAATATCCATATCCATTATTAAAGTCACTGCTCCCCGAATTCAGGGATCTAAACTGGTGTGCTATCCTTGAATTCTTTTGGTCTGTCAACTCTCTCTGCCCTAATCCATTTTTATGGGCTGACAGGGGATCTGAGTAGGTAAGAAAGCTGTTTTCAGGGGGTTTTACAAGGTGTCAAAACTGATGTGGCTGGGGAGGGTTGCTGCACAGTGACATACGGTCACAGCATGCCTGGGGGCTTGAGGTTATGGCTGATGCTTCCTCTGCCCTAAACAGGTCAGAGATGAAGAGGCTACAGAAAATCTAACCCAAGGTTCATCAAGTAGAGATTGTAATTGCTGGTCTATCAGCACCTCTACTGCCAACATAAAGTCTTTTCAGCCCAGAAGGAACTTTGAGTGTGCCATGAAAGAGAGAGAACTTCATCCATTGAAATCTGACTTGCTTAAACCACACTTCCCCTTAGAGCCTGGTAAGTGAATTGTGGAGAAGGGGGAAAATTCATAATACCCTTTAAGGCTTCCACTACCCCAAGAGACTTTGTTGCATCATGAGAGAGTGATCTGTCATTGGAATGGGCTGCCCAGGGAGGTGGTAAAGTCGCTGTCCCTGGAGGTGTTCAAGAAAAGACTGGATGAGGCACTTAGTGCCATGGTCTGGTTGACTGGATAGGGCTGGGTGCTAGGTTGGACTGGGTGATCTTGGAGATCTCTTCCAACCTGGTTGATTCTATGATTCTATGATTCTTGACTTGAACAGAGCAGAGACCTGAAGTTCCCTGTGATCATTCAGCTGGGCTTAAGGTTGGTCCTTAAAGATGTTTGTCTATTTGGTTTGTGATCTCCATTATTTTTGCTGAGTTGTGTGATTATGAAAATCCACTAAGAAATATAAGCATCAAAGTAATGAATGTACTTCATGAGTGGTGCTTGCTCCACTTCACAGGAAGAAAGATAATGATAACAACAAATATCTCTTACCGTAACAAGCATCCATGGAACACCCCCAAAAAGCCATCACGTTCTCAGCAGTGAGATGTACACAAAAGTGCCACATCCTTCTGTGGTGCAAAGGCTCAGGGATGGACAGAGGTCACAGAAGTTGTTGTTGATTTTGTCATTTTAGTGGCAGCTGGTAAAAAACCTGCAGAAGATAGTTTTGAGTGGTGTAATACACATATTTGTAGCCATATAAATGTATATCAAGTGTGTCACATCAAAACAGACACCACATCTTTTAGTCTCCAAGGTAAATTACATTTTCACCTTCTGAAACAAAATCCTGCCTTTTCACAGAGAAAAAAAAAGTGTATTTGTGAGTGGCAGACAAAACAAAACCACTAGAGGTGCTTGTTTGATAAAATATACTTTTATAGGAGCTGAATCAGGGCAATAATTCATCTTTCTTGCCATTGCTTTTACACATTAGTCACTGCCACAAGTTTTTCAGCCCTGCAAATTGCATCCTCCCAAATGACTCCATTGAATCACAGACCTTTCTGGTTAGCTGCTTTTATTTAGCTGCCCCATAACCATTTGATTCTCTCCATGCAAGTGAAAAACAGAGCTGTGATCCATCTGTTAAGTTATAAACCATAAGTTCCCATCTGTTATCCATGGGCCAGAGGTAGTCCCCGGAGCACTCCCTGCCTGTCTGCAGAGAGCTGCCTGCTCTCCTGGTGCTGCCTTCTCCTCATCTCCAGCTGTTAAAGCACATTGAGAGATGGGTAAGGGAGGGGGGGGGAGAAAGACAATAACAAAACACAGGGGAAAAAAAGGGGGGGGGGGGGGAAGTGAATAACATTAATTTTCCAAGTAAACAATTGTGTTGGCTGCAAGAGGGATGTTATACAACTGTGACTGCACAGGAAGGAACCTGGGGGCCACATGCCCTTCTCAGCGGCATCAAGAGCTTTGAGTGAGGTCTGCTGTGGGGTGCTCCTCCAGAAAGGCAGGGCTCTCCATGTCAGCACCATTAACTGCTTCACTGCTGATTGCTTTGACAGAAATATCTACCACTTTAGGGGAGAAAAAGCTGACTTTCCTGGATTAGGATGGATCAGTTGCCCACCCCTGCCAGCTGTTCATCTGGTCCAGCACCCGAAGCACCAGCACAGACCACAGCTGAGCAGTCTTGTGACAGCTCTCCCATCTTCCCAGTTTACAGCCTGGGGTAGGAAACACAACTTTTGTTTACTTCAGTCTGCTAAGATGCCATATCTCAACAACTGCTAAAGCTCTCACTCCTGCAGATAAGGAATTAGAGGGGAATTTTAGTCATTCCAGTTCACACTGACCCCATGCACAGAGTGACACTGTCCAGTCCCTACCCCTTGTACATCTGACAGCCCATGGTGGGGCAGCAGCAGTGGCTTCTATCCCCTCCATCCTCCCACCTCACCTGCTCAAGGCTACCGATGCCACTGCTGAACACACCCTCCAACCACCTCACTCAGCCCAGCACACAAGGGAAAGTGCCACCACTTCTGGCTTGCTTCAAACTAGCTTGATCCCTGCCAGATGACCTGATGGGGAAAACTCTTCAGAGAGCACACCAAAATCTGACTGAGCTCCTGAAACCTACATTCAATCCTAAACTGTCTTACAAGCACTGGAACCCATCAAGCTGTCCTTCAGCCAGCACACTCCAGATGTTGCACAGAATATTGTCATTTCAGAACAGACTGAAAACTGAGGATGGAAGAACATCATAACTGATCAATACTTAATTTCATAGAAGAGTACTTGAAAGGAAGGTAGGCACAGCAGTGGCTTTGTTACCAGGTCTTACTCATATTTAACTCAACATTTCCCATTTTAATGCCTCAGAGCATTCCTGAACACCATGCCAAAGAAACACAGGCAGGAGCAACATGGCAAAGGCAAGGTCTGGGTGTCTGTGAAGTTGGGAGAGAGTGTTTACCCTCCTCTGCAGAGGAGAAGCTGACACATGTGGGTTACCACCCCACAGCCCTTTACCCACCTAGATATATCCAATAAAGCAAATCTATCGCTGTCTACAACTACCTGAAGGGAGGCTGTAGCCAGGTAGGGTTGGTCTCTTCTGCCAGGCACCCAGCAACAGAACAAGGGGACACAGTCTCAAGTTGTGCCAGACTGCGGATGTTAGGAGGAAGTTGTTGGCAGAGAGAGTGATTGGCATTGGAATGGGCTGCCCAGGGAGGTGGTGGAGTTGCCATCCCTGGAGGTATCCAAGAAAAGCCTGGATGGGGCACTTAGTGCCATGGTCTGGTTGATTGGCCAGGGCTGGGTGCTAGGTTGGACTGGATGATCTCTTCCAACCTGGTTGATTCTATGATTCTATTTCTGTGATCAAGAGCAACCAGAGAGCAGTACAGCTGCCATCCATCACAGATCATTAAAGCTGGAAAATACCTCTAAGATCATCAAGCCCAACCTTCTTCCCAACACCTCCTTGTCCCAGAGAGCCACATCTACTCATGTGTTGAACACTTCCAGGGATGGTGACTCCACCAGCTCCCTGGGCAGCCTGTTCCAATGCCCC
Source organism: Tricholaema leucomelas (assembly GCA_013400475.1). Lineage (NCBI taxonomy): Eukaryota > Metazoa > Chordata > Aves > Piciformes > Lybiidae > Tricholaema lacrymosa > Tricholaema leucomelas. Next base: position 168,523 of record WAAF01019573.1, read on the forward strand.
AGCACTGTTTCAGTAAAGAAATTCTTCCTAATATCCAACCTAAAGTCTAAACTTGAGGTTGGATATTAGTCCAATCATGAGTTCAAACAGCCTAGCACCCATTTCCTGTTGGGTCTGGTGGGAGCAGCCACACCTGGGGCTCAGCTTCAGGTCATACATGTGGATTGACATGGAGGTGGCTCTGCAGCTCTGCTACCAATCCTCAGAGCACCAGCATGGCTAAAACCAGGCTGACCAGGAATGCAGTGACAAAGTCAAACAACATCCTTTATAAACCATCCCCAAAAGTGCTATTTTGAACCTCAGCTCTTCATCTATGGAGCATGTATGAATGTACTAACTGCCTGGTACAACCAGCCCCCCTGACTGTATTTCAGTGCCTCCACGAGTAAAGATGAATATGTTTGTAGGTATCCACAGTAGTTTCTTAGGGTCAGTTGTGCTCAAAGTTGTTTGGTCTCTCCAAAATCATATCTTCAGGCAGTTTACAGTGCTTAATTCTGAGCTTATGGGAGCCCAGAACACTCCACACACTGAATAAGTTAAGCAATTTACAGTGGGGGCCCTCAGTGTCTCTGTTATTCATTTGGAACAAAAGGCTGTGCTTTTTCCTGGACTTTATGCTTTGCTAGCCTGGATCAGCATTTTGCCAGTCCCAGAGTCCAAATCTGAGCTCATCCAAACTTTGGGAAAGATGGGTCTGGCTCCAAGCCCTGTATTTCCAGGCCATCTTCAATCCAGTGTTAGCAAAGGGAGGTTTTTTAATGCTAATTCCTCACTTTCTCATCAACTAATGGAACAAAAAGGAGGAAAAACTCTAGTCCTAGGGATATTATCTTCCCTTTCTTTTGGAAAGACATAGACAACGAACCAATCAGGCTGTGAATGATAAACAACTGCTCTAAATAGATAAGAAGCAAATAGGCAAAGAGACAATAAGGTTATTAAGGGATAATACTGGGCCACTGAGTGACAGATGATTATCTGAAGTTCATTTAATTTCAAATTTAGCATTTCTTTTATGTTCACTGCTATAATTTTTCTTTTCCCTTTTGTTCACATGCATTTCATGCAGGGAAAAACTGAGGTGGGGGAGTTGTAGATTCAAAATACAGAATTTGTCATCATCCAAACCAAAAGTGAAACAACTCATCAAAAACAGGACTTGGTCACAGGTCTCCCAGGCCACATGCAGAGGCTTTCATGCAGATTGTTACCTCTTTTCTTTCTGTTCTGGCTCTTCAGAGAGAAGCCAGCACTGGCTGATGCAGGAGCAGCTCAGTGTAGCTAGCAAGTCCTGCCCATGTGCCTGCTGTTGGGACCTGAGCTGCTTCTCTTCCCTCCTGCATTAGCGCGTGGGTATGGATCAAGGAATCATAGAGTCATAGGTTGCACCAGGTTGGAAGGGATCTCTCAAGGTCATCTTGTCCAATCCCCTGCAGTGAGCAGAGACATCTTTAACTAGATCAGGTTGCTCAGGGCACCATCAAGTTTGACCTCAAACATTTCCAGGGGTGGAGCCTCCAACACCATTCTGATCAACCTGTTCCAGTATTCCTCTACCCCTCATTGTAGTCCTTCCTCCTAATGTCCAAATGATGACATGTGGCCTCCTACCCCAACCATGCAGGCATCACTTCAGAAACTTGTGTTTAAAAAACACAAATGCAGAGATTAAAAAGCCTCACTTTGTTTTGGTTTCCATTTGTCTGGGTTGGGGTTTTGGATAATTCATAAGCTAAAACTTACTTGTGAGGCTTATCAGTTCCTTTTGTTGTTCAATTGCCTTAGAAGAAAGAGGAGTTTTGATGAATTGAGATTGTCTTCGCTTCAGAGGCCTGATGAGTGAAGTCCTCCTTTATTCATGTACATAGTAAGGGCTACCTGCTCTTCTGAATGGTCTTGCTGGTTTCTGTGGCACCTGGGAAGACAGAGGGACTTAAGGAAAAAGTTCTTTACAATGACAGTGACAAAACACTGACACAGGCTGCCCAGAGATGTGGTTGAGGCTCTGCCCTTAGAGACATTCAAGATCAAACCGGTGGCCCTGGGCAGCCTGATTTAGTTAGACATGTCCCTGCTGGCTCCAGGGGAACCTTGAAAGGTCCCTTCCAACCCAACAAAATCTGGGAATCTGTAAAAAACTTCTTTACCTTGAGTATGTTTGACCCCTGGAGCAGGCTGCCCAGAGAGGTTGTGGAGTCTCCTTCTTTGGAAGGATTCCAAACCTACTTAGCTGTGATCCTGGGCAACCCAATCTAGCAGCATGGTTGGACTAGATGATCTCCAGAGGTCTCTTCCAGCCTCCACCATTCCATGATGCCATGGTTCTATGACTGGTTGGGCACCAAAATCATCTCATGGAAGAAGAAGCAATCCCCCACTCCTGTGGAAGTTGTCTACTTTTAAACTTCTGACCTGTGCTTCAATAGCTCTGCCACAGAGCATTCCCAACAGAATGGCATCAAACCTTCACCAAAATGCATTCAGTTCTCTCTTTTTCTCATTTGAAGCCCCAAAACTCAACTAGAAGCTCCTACCCCACAGTAAAGATGCAGCACAGTTCAAGTCCAGATGAGGCTATGAAGATGCTCAGAGGGCAGCAGTAGCTCTGCTATGAGGACAGGCTATGAGAGTTAGGGCTCTGCAGCCTGGAGAAGAGAAAGCTTTGAGGAGACCTTGGAGTAGCCTTCCAGTATTTGAAGGGGGCTACAGGAGGGCTGGGGAGGAACTATTGACAAGGTCTTGTGATGACAGGATGAGGAGTAATGGGTTTGAACTGGCAGAGGGGAGATTGAAAGTGGATGTTAGGAAGAAGTTTGCAGTGAGGGTGGTGAGAAACTGGTACAGGTTGCACAGGGAGGCTGTGGAACACAGAATCACCCAATGTGATCTCTGATCTGTGATTCTGTGCTCCACAACCTCCCTGGAGGTGCTCAAGGCCAGGTTGGATGAGGCCTTGAGCAACCTGTTCTAGTGGGAAGAGTCCCTGCCTATGGCAGGAAGTTGGAACTGGCTGAGCTTTGAGGTCCCTTCCTACTAAACCATTCTCTGACTGTATGGTTCTGTTGGTTTGTACACTAATATGCCACTCCTGAACTCAAAGAACTCACCACCTTGTTTTCATTTCATTTTTCTTAATCCCTGGTAGAAAGGAGGTACAAAACCCTTTGCTTTTATATTAAATTAAAGCCAACAGCTCCTGCAATAGTACCTCTGATTTTATGTGCAGAGGGCATGCAAAGCCACATAATAAGCAGAACTGCAGTGCTGATGGTTTTCATCAAAGGAATAATTCCACATGGAATGACACCAGAGTTCTAACTAATGCTTCCTCATTGGTTTTAGGCCAAACAACAAAGAAGTGCAGTGAATTGATTTGTCCTTATATTTAGTTGAGGTCCTCAAGAAACATTTGATGACGTCACAGATCAGACCTGAGCTAGTAGAAAACATTGGGTGGAAATTGGTAAATGAAACATTCACTGCCCACTGTCATGGAAAACACATTTTTCCTTGAAGAAAATCCAGGTTTAGTAATGTCCCTCAGAGGGATTCAAGCAACCAGGATCTAAGGAATTTCGGCAGAGCCTTTTAAATGAACCTAAAAATTCAGGGTATTCTTAATTTCAGGGAGAGTTGGAGGGAGAGGGGGTGGGTGTCTGCATGCAGTGGAGATCATAGAATCACCCAGGTTGGAAGAGACCTCCCAGCTCATCCACCCCAACCTAGCACCCAGCCCTGGCCAATCAACCAGACCATGGCACTAAGTGCCTCAGCCAGGCTTGGCTTCAACACCTCCAGGGATGGCAACTCCACCACCTCCCTGGGCAGCCCATTCCAATGCCAATCACTCTCTCTGCCAACAACTTCCTCCTAACATCCAGCCTAGACCTCCCCTGACACAACTTGAGGCTGTGTCCCCTTGTTCTGTTGCTGGTTGCCTGGCAGAAGAGCCCAACCCCACCTGGCTACAGCCTCCCTTCAGGGAGCTGCAGACAGCAATGAGCTCTGCCCTGAGCCTCCTCTTCTGCAGGCTGCACACCCCCAGCTCCCTCAGCCTCTCCTCACAGGGCTGTGCTCCAGGCCCCTCACAGCTTTGTCGCCCTCCTGTGGACACCTTCCAGCACCTCAACATCTCCCTTGAACTGAGGAGCCCAGAACTGGACACAGCACTCAAGGTGTGGCCTGAGCAGTGCTGAGCACAGGGGCAGAAGAACCTCCCTTGCCCTGCTGGCCACACTGTTTGCTAAATGTTATTTTATTTTTTGAAGTGTGTAACTGCTCTCAAATTCTGCTAAACTCTACAAGTAACCCCTGTGTGGGACTGGAGAGCATGGACAAAAGCAGGAGGGAGAGTCTTTTGGGAATGCTGCTGTGAATCAGGGGAAATACACGTTGCTTGCCATGTGTTTAACTCCATGAATTTACATACTGAATGAATTCCAGCAAACTCCCAGCCCTGCAGACCCTTTCCAGTCATAAGTTCTTCATCCCTTGGGAGTAGCAGCCATAAGAAAATCCCCTGGCAATTGTCTCACTGGAACAGCTTTGATGGAAAAGACAAAGCAGATTTAACATAACCTCATTTGCCTTCCAGAAAGTGAAGTAGTTGTGTTCTTGGGGGACCTTTTTCTTTAGCACCAATTTATTTGGAAATCAGAGCAAGAGCAAGACAGTTCCTATGTCCTCATGGACATGGAGGACAAGAATGCAACTAAGGAATGCAATTTAATCAGGATTTGAGCTTCTGTCTTTCTGTAGTGAGGAAAATAAATGGACTACCACCATGAGGGGAGATTTAGACTGGATCTTTACAGTGAGGGTGGTGAGACACTGGAGCATGTTGCTGAAAGAAGTTGTGGATGCCTCACTCCCTGGAAGTGTTCTAGGCCGGGTTGGATGAGATCCTGAGCAACCTGGGCTAGTGGAAAGTGCCCCTGACCAGGACACCAGAAAGCATTGGAACTAAATGATCTCTTAAGGTCCTTTCCAAACCAAACCATTCTGTGAAGCTGATGGTGCCACACGTAGTAGTGGATCTGCAGAGGTTCTTGAGAGATGACCCTGTGGATGCTAAAACTTCACAGGGCTTCCAGCTGAAATGCTCACATGAAAGCAGTACTCTACTGATGGTCCTATATGTAGTAGTGGATCTGCAGAGGTTCTTGAGACATGACCCTGTGGATGCTAAAACTTCACAGGGCTTCCAGCTGAAATGCTCACGTGAAAGCAGTACTCTGGTACATGACAGACAGAAGCCAATCCAGCTCAGGAGGCCTCTGTGCTGAAATAACTAAAGCCTCAGAAAGTACAAGAGAGGAATATGGCAAATGCTTGGCCTGCTTTTGCACTTTCTTAGACAGTGATGTAACTGGGTGCTTATGGACACAGTGGGGTACTGGATGCTGAGCTAAATGGATCACTGGTCTAAGCCAGGATGGCTCATTTTATTAGCATGAGAGAAGGAAGAGGGAATTATTTAACAGGAGGAGGGTGGGAAATAAAATTAGCTTGGTTTATGATAGTGAATTCTTCTGCTTCACTTCAACAGACAAAAAGTCTCCATCCAGATGTCTCTTTACCATCAAAATGTCACAGATATTCAGGCTAGAGACACCAAGAGAGAATCAACATTTCACAACATCTTAGCCTGAGCTGCCACTGATTTCAAGGGCTCAGCAGTCATCACATCCTGACTACAGGACTGCAGAGGTAGGAAGGCACTCAGGTTATTTTCTACAAATGTACTAGGAAGAGAATCATTATTTTACTTGGACAAAATGGGAGTTGTCTCATCAGGAATCTCTACAAACCCCAGGTGCTTTCTGGCTACCCTCCTTTAAAGAACATGTTGTGAGCCTGTACATTAACAAACCCAGGTCAGAGCCTTTCCCAGAACTATTCTCCCAGATTGATTCCTTTCTGGCAGGAGCACACAGGACACTGCTTGTCTGCCTGGGACAGATCAATGAAATCCTTATCCTGCAGGGGGTTTGTTCAATACCAGGAAGTATTTATTAGCTTTCTGCATTTTTCATCTTTCAATAAATGCTACCATGTCTATACTGTCTAGTATTTAAGTAGTAAAACTGTACATAAGCCCTTTCAATTCCACAGTTGTATAAAAGGATTGTGTAGAGTATTAACTACTTGGAGGGGTTTGGAATAAATCATAAATCCTCTTGTTAACAAGATAGCCATCAGCTATCTGGACATGGTGCCAGTGGGTTGGCACAAAATAGAGCTGTCGGTGGTCTGGGCAGAAAGAAACAAGAGAAATTGCCAGGCTCAGCTCTAATTACTTCATTATTAAAATAACTGCAAAGGGAGACTAGCATGAGTCATTTTCTTTGGGGCCAAATTTGTCTTGCAGTCACGTTGAGCAGTGCCATGCAGCATGCGTGGTCCTGCAGAAACCCATCTAGCCTTAGTCAGAGCATCTGCAGGTGGCTTGTAGAGTTTGGGAGCCAGCTCTGAAACCAGCTTGGGATGAGGAAATACATCACAGCCTTTTCTCCTTCCAGTCTTGGGACTGGAGAGGGTTGAGATCCTATTGCTAACCCTGCCATTGCTTTCTAAGACTACAGATAGTCTCCTGAGTTTGCACAAGACTTAGATCTGTCACACCAAGCAAGCCCTGATCCTGTCCTGAGAAAGAGACTTTGACACTTCTGCTTTTAAGAAATTAGAAGAGAGAGAAAGGGGCAAGCTAATAACTTTTTAAGGGAAACAAAATCTGCAGATTGTTAAACATTTGGCACTCCTGAGCCTTTGGGGAGAGAAGGGGGGATAAAAAACTGATTATTTGGTTTAGCATTAAAGTTTGCTGGAGTTCCTGTCTATGCCAGAGACAAGGAGTCTATTTCATGCAGTCATAGAGTCACAGAATCATTTTGGTTGGAAAAGACTTTCAAGATCATCAAGCCCAACCATTATCAGATCTACCAAGTTTGGTGTTAAACCCTGCCCCTCAACACCACTTCTCTACATCCAGGGATGGGGATTTCTCCAGCTACGAGCTGAAGTAACTAAACACTCAACAGACATTCATGTAGCACGGCAGAAAAAGGTCTCTAATACTTGTCAGTGTGGCAAAAGTTACATCCAAAAGGTCTGATCTCCTTCTTTAAGGCACCACTGACAGAGATCTGTGCTGGAATGATGTGTCCAATTCTGGGTTCAGTGTTCTCTACAGGCAATAAGAAATGGAGAGTCTGCAAGAATTATTTGAGAGTTAAAGAAAATCCTTGACCAGACCAGTCCAGACAAGACAGATCTTAACAGCTCATTTGAAAAAGTTCATTTAGAAAAGATCTGATTACAGTGCCTAAATACTGCCCTGATAGGAAAGGCTGAGCAATCCTGCAGAAGAAGGATTATAAGGATCAAGAGTTGAATCCTAAGCAAAACTAATTTAAATTAAAAATGAGGCATCAGTGCTTAATTATTGAGGAAAGAGGTTAATTACTGGGGGAAAAAAAGCTATGAAAAGAATCTGAGCATTCTCTGTCTCTGGATCTCTTAGAACAACTTGCTTCTTTGCTTCATCTAAGTACAAGATGCTGGCCTTGTAACAGGGTAACTGGATGAAGCTAAATGACCTCTGATAAGAGGACAAGACCAGTCTTAATAGTCAATATTGGTCTTAAAATCAGCAGAACAAAAATGTAAATAAATAAATGGAACCAAACTAAAATTAATCAAAATGTAGAAGGCTTTAAAAAAAATTTACCCTGCAGACTTGATGGAATTCACTCCCAATTCAAGTTCTGCACTTGGAGTCCCACAGATGATCACAGAATCATAGAATGGTTTAGGTTGCAAGAGAGCTCAAAACTCAGCCAGTTCCAACCCCCTGCCATAGGCAGGGACACCTCCCACTAGAACAGGTTGCTCAAGGTCTCATTCAACCTGGTCCCAAACACCTCCAGGGAGGTTGTGGAGCACAGAATCACAGAATGTGATTTGATCACATTCTGTGATTCTGTCTTGAAGTAAACCCAAGATGGAAGGAGTGATGGATGGGAAATAATCTAAGATAACCTTAGTCCGAGCAAGCCTTGCAAACTGCAGCTCCAAATTGTTTATCAGAGTTTGCAGAGTTTGCCTTGGGTTTGACAACCGTAGGCATAGCTTAGGCAAAACTCTGGCTGCTGTAGCTGAAATCTATAATCACATGTATTTATTCTTTACTTTGTCTGGTTTGCATCCTGCTGCCTCTCAGTTGCTTCTGCTAAAATGAATAAGTTTGAGATTTGTGTTATGAGAAGCTGATGTGTTCTGTCTCCCTGTCCCTGAACAGTAAAAGACATGATTGTCTAATCAATGGAAATAAAATTTCATAGCCATGACGCTCCCAACAGCTTCTCATACACAGCTCTCTTCTTTTCATAAACAATTCCTGTGACAGGCAGTTAACATTTGCTGATCATTATCTGCCCTCACCTACATTTTTAAAACTTGTTTACAGAATTGATTTGGAAACTTCAAGAAACTGAACTAAGATTTTTCCCTATCAACGTGAAGCACGAGGAGGAGTTTGTAACAGAACCAGAGATGCTGCCGCGTGACAAAGAAAGCCTCCAACAACAGAATCACAGAATCAAAGAGCCAACCAGGTTGGGAGAGACCTCCAAGATCATCCAGTCCAACCTAGCACCCAGCCCTGCCCAATCAACCAGACCATGGCACTACGTGCCTCAGCCAGGCTTTGCTTCAACACCTCCAGGGATGGCAACTCCACCACCTCCCTGGGCAGCCCATTCCGATGCCAATCACTCTCTCTGTCAGGAACTTCCTCCTAACATCCAGCCTAGACCTCCCCTGCCACAACTTGAGAATGTGTCTCCTTGTTTGGTTGCTGCTTGCCTGGCAGAAGAGCTCAACCCCACCTAGCTACAGCTTCCCTTCAGGTAGTTGCAGACAGCAATGAGGTCTGCCCTGAGCCTCCTGTTCTCCAGGCTAAACAACCCCAGCTCCCTCAGCCTCTCCTCATATAGCTTATGTTCCAGGCTATGCAAATAGCTATTTAAATATCAAAGACTGATTCAGAGTTTTTATATAGGTATTATTTTATACATACTATATATATGCAACCTTAATTCAGCAGGATTAAAAGTGCAGGCAGAACCTGCAGCACATGAGTTTTGTGTAGGAGACAACAGAAGTCCTTGAAATGTGTATGCATCAGCACCTTAAAATATGGCCACATAAACTGTGCTTTGACAGCAAAAGAAATGATTGTCTGTTCAATAATGCTGCCTGAGATGCAGCAGTTTAAATGTTAAATGGGAAATGTCATCCAAGAGGACAAGGAAAATGGGAATCTCAAGGTTCTGATCTTCTCACTACTCATGCACAGGCTTAAAGCAATGGATAATCCCTGTGAGACCAGGTTATGAGGCAAACCTGAGATCACAAAGAAATGTCACAGTCTTTGAAAGGTCACCCTTGAAATGCTTAGCTCTCCAAAGCAGACCTTCAGGAGATGATCACCTTCCTCCATGCTTTTAGAGGAGAAAACTGACAAAGTAAAATCAGCAAAGTTCAAAGCACAGAAGAGTGCACAGAAGTAAGAATGGTACATGGGGGAGAAAGAGATAAACTGATTGCCAAGGAGGCAATTAAGATAACATAGCATCAGTAGGAGATGAGACAGATGAACACATTCATTCCTAAAGCACACAGAGTGCTGTGTCCAGTTCTGGGCTCCGCAGTTCAAGAGAGATATTGAGATACCAGAACATATCCAGAGAGCAGCAATGAAGCTGGTGAGGGGCCTGGAGCACAGCCCTGTGAGGAGAGGCTGAGGGAGCTGGGGGTGTGCAGCCTGCAGAAGAGGAGGCTCAGAGCAGACCTCATTGCTGTCTGCAACTACCTGAAGGGAGGCTGTAGCCAGCTGGGGTTGGACTCTGCTGCCAGGCAAGCAGCAACAGAACAAGGGGACACAGCCTCAAGTTGTGCCAGGGGAGGTCTAGGCTGGATGTTAGGAGGAAGTTCCTGACAGAGAGAGTGATTGGCATTGGAATGGGCTGCCCAGGGAGGTGGTGGAGACATCATCCCTGGAGGTGTTCAAGCAAAGCCTGGATGGGGCACTTAGTGCCATGGTCTGACTGACTGGCTAGGGCTGGGTGCTAGGTTGGGCTGGGTGAGCTTGGAGGTCTCTTTCAACCTGGTTGATTCTGTGATACTGCCCTCACAGGGATGAGACTTACCTGCTTATTCAGTGCAAGTGCTTCAAGATACTTGGATAGGAAGTGTATAGATACTTAAAAACAGAGCAAAATTGCAGTGGCCTGTAAAAGAAATCGAATTTTACTACATCCTTTTAAGATAAGTTTGGCTTTGCCAATAGTAACAGAACTGACCAGGTCTGAAGCAAGGCTTATCTGCAGTATACAAGGGGTAATGGGTTTAAACTGGCAGAGGGGAGATTCAAACTAGATGTTAGGAAAGGGTTCTTTACAGTGAGGGTAGTGAGACACTGGCACAGGTTGCCCAGGGAGGTTGTGGAGCACAGAATTACCCAGTGGGTGATCACATTGGGTGATTCTGTGCTCCACAACCCTCCTGGAGGTTTTCAAGGCCAGGTTGGATGAGACCTTGAGCAACCTGTTCTAGTGGGAGGTGTCCCTGCCTATGGCAGGGGTTGGAACTGGATGAGCTTTGAGGTCTTTCCAACCTAAACCATTCTATGAATCGCTGTAGATATTTATGGGTTTATAGGTACCTTCTCAGTGCAAGGAAGGAAGAGGTGAAGTGACCTTTCCTAAACATCTTCACTGCACTGATAGACTGCTCCCCTCTGCATAATTACATCACCTGGCTGAAAATAGATCAAGCACTTGGGGTGCCACCACCTACCTCATATGCAGCCTAATTTTGTGGGATCCCCCTGAGCACATTTAACTATGCTAAAAGGTTTTCCTGAAAAGTACATCAGCTGTTAGCTCATTTTCATGTCACTGCTCACAGTCCTGCATCTATCTTCTTCTTTTCTGACTGTTTTTTCTTTCGAATAAAGCAGTCATAAATCATTGTCTGTAATGGAATTAAATCAAATGATGCATAGCAACTAAAAAGATCAGTGCCATAAAAGCTGGCAGGCTGGAAAAATATTAACATGAGTACATGACACACAGACAAGGAAAAGTAGTTTGGAACTTCATCTAGAATACAAAATGTGGTATTGCTATAGCTACATGAATCTGGCCCAGCCAAGATGCTGGCATTAAATTTCTAAAGGGTGATACTTTGTGCTCCTTGGCCACAAAATGATTCCTCGTGGGATCAAGGCATGGGATCTTAATTCTCTGGTAGAGATTAAGTCATAATAAGCAAGGAGATGCCTCCGAACGTGGAGCACTGAAAATCTCTGATAATTTCCTGGGTTGTTTTATTAAAGAGAGAGTTAAATGCTGGGAATCTGAGGCTATTCAAGATGCTCACATAACCCAGCATGACAAATTGTCTGTATCTTTTTTCCTCCAGCTCAGAAAAGGTGGAACAAAAAGGGAAGACTAACCTGGAGATTAAATATCAGCATGGCTACTAATGCCATGAGTTTCTATTCTATCACATATTGTAATTGCTTTCTATTTTCAGTTGATGTTCAAGAAGCAGTGATCCATAAAAGTAGCAATTAATACTTAGATCACTGCTCTTCAGTTACTATTTCCCCACAACTTTCACATGTTCTCAGCTAACTGCACAACAGATACTAATCACATCTCAGAGGGAAGAGCTTCTTTTTCACAAGATCAAAGAGGCAGTAGATGATTAAAACTGAACCTCTGTTTTAAACCACTTTAAACCATTTTAAACTCCTTTATAGACCTCATCTTCAAAGTGAAGCAAAGCAGCTGTGCAACAACACTCAGCCCTAGCCCAAGTGCTGAAGCCAAGAGCTGAACAACCAAACTGGTGATAGCGGTCATCCTTGTCTAGAAGTGACCTGACCTATGAGGAGAGGCTGAGGGAGCTGGGATTGCTTAGCCTGCAGAAGAGGAGGCTCAGGGCAGACCTCATTGCTCTCTACAACTACCTGAAGGGAGGCTGCAGCCAGGTAGGGCTGGTCTCTTCTGCCAGGCAAGCAGCAACAGAACAAGGGGACACAGTCTCAAGTTGTGCCAGGGGAGGTCTAGGTTGGATGTCAGGAGGAAGTGGTTGCCAGAGAGAGTGATTGGCATTGGAATGGGCTGCCCAGGGAGGTGGTGGAGTTACCGTCCTTAGATGTGTTCAGGCAAAGCCTGGATGAGGCACTTAGTGCCATGGTCTGGTTGATTGGCTAGGGCTGGGTGCTAGGTTGTCCTGCATGATCTTGGAGGTCTCTTGCAACCTGGTTGATTCTGCACACCCCATGCTGGGCATGCTATAAACAAACATTTCTACAAAGTTTGGCAATTGTATGGTTTTCTACAGACATCCTCAAAAATGGGCATGTGGTCTGTAAGGTCTTTTACCAGCACTCCTTGATTTTTCTTTTATCAGTTAGGGATTGGAAGGGACCCAAAGAGATCGAGTCCAACTCCCCTGCCAGAGCAAGACTCTACAATCTAGCTCAGGGCACACAGGAACACATCCAGACAGGCCTTGAGAGTCTCCTGAGAAGGAGACTCAACAACCTCCAAGTTTATGAATGGACCCATTCTACCTGAATGCCTTCTGTACTTGTAAATAGAATCTCCCTTTAAACTTCCAATCAGTGTGCAGCATCTCCCCAAAAGGCAGTAAATATCATTTCTGGCCTCCAGTCCTGGGTAGCTCATGGCACTAAACTGACGCAGGAGGTCACATGTGCTATGTAAAAGGTGGCTGCCAAGAAGATGGAGAGTCCCTTTTAACAAGGACCCACATGGAAAAGACAAAGGGCATTGGGTGCAAGTTACTGCCAGGGAGATTCTAACTGGACTCCAGAAGAAGCTTTTTGACCACAAGAACAGTGGTGACAGTCAGACATCGGAATCATCTCCCAGGGGAAGTAGTGGATTGCCCTGCATTGAGCACTCTTAAGACTCAGCCTGAAGGGTCCTGGGCCAGCTCATTTCAACTAGACTATTACCTAGAAAGGTTGGACCAGATGATCTTTGAGGTCCCACCCAACCTGGCATTCTGTGATTCTATGATTCTATCCAGGTCTCTTCTCTGGCACACAAGCAGAAGAGGGAGAACACACATGGCCCTCCACTTCTCCCTTCATGGCCTGGAGTCAACATGAGAGAGGTCATTCCCACCCCCATGGCAGGACTGGAGAGAGCTTGGTGCTTGGCCATAAAACATTCCCTGCTGGGATGCTGGAAATGAAGGCAATCAATGAACCACTGTAAAGGATGTTTCTGAATTGCCCCAACTAAGGGAGTTTCAGGTCACCTCTGCCTGCCTGCAGCACCAGGCTGTTCCCTATGAGGAGCAGAGCCAGGAAGGAATCCAGCCAGCCTTTTCCCTGCCCTCATGGCATGCGTCAGGCTCCCCTTACAGCTCCAGCCTGAGAAAACAACTTGCTTTGAAACGTCGTGCTAAAGTGTGAGCACAGCACTCCCCAACCGGGCAATAAAATACTAGCAATGAGCATGCAAGCTCCCAGATTCTGCTGGAAGAATGAGAACATTGGGAAAACAGATGAAGCTTGCACTGCAAATGTATTGTTTAGACTCTGCTTGTTTGTTTTTCTTAGCATGACTGAAGTGATTGAAATCTCTCATTTACAATTTTCAGCTAATCCTTCCACATCTGCATCAGACACTGCAATGCTTCTCCTAGATGGAATCTAATACTTCCTTTGCAATTCATGGATGAGTCTTCTTAATTTAAAAAATCAGGATAATCACTCCTCTTACATGGAGTAGTTATCATCTTAAATAATAATCAGCATGCCTGGACTCCATCACAATTCATTTTGCTACCAAGCACCCTGTTTTCTTCTTCTTTTGTTAGCAATACCCCTCCCATGGCCTCTGTGGAAATGAGCAACATAATGGGTTGGTAACGAATTCAGATCTTGCACAGTTTGTTCTAGTTGCTCTGCAGCACATTCTACTCACTGCAGCTCAGGTCTGGTCTCAGAAATCTTTGAGTGGACAAATTCATAGCCCCTTGAGAAACAGAGAAGCAGGTAGTAAAGTGAACCTCCATCTCCACAGAACAGGATCAACTTCTCTGCTTCGTTCTTGCCTTGCCTGATACAATTGCAGGCAAACAAACTCACCAAGAAATGTATTTGCTGTATGACTACTCCAAATGTCACACTCAAAGTAGCACAACTCCTCCTTCCCCTTGAAAAGCTGCGTATCAACAGCTGAGAGACAGGGGCAGTAGCTGGCAGCGCTCTGCCTGTGCAAGCATCTCCCTATCATCATTAGTTCTGCACATTATTTTCCTTCCAAAAAAATACGGTTGTTGTTCAAGGGTAAAAGTGTTGAGAAGATCCAGCTTAGTTCTGAGATGAAAAGTTCAGCATTCCAGTCCTTCAGACAAAAATTGGCATTAGCAGCTGTGAGCAGAAATGTCTGCAGCACTGATACCTTTCTTGGTTCTTCATCTCTTAAATGATACACACAGGTGTATCCTAAGGGATAGAGAGAGAGATGGGAAGCACTGGAGCTGTAAAGGTATCTTTTAGACAACTCTGTCCTGGAAAGGTAGACATTGGGCAACACCATATCAGTCATACACTGAGTCTCTCTCTGCATTGCCTCTTTGCTTGCATCAGACATCATTTAACAAGGCTATTTTACCAGTAGCAATGCATTCTTTGCATCTGTAGGTAAATATCTCACATCCCTGAATTACTTTGATGATGTTTGGTATAGGAGAGCTGATCTACAATGCCTTTCTCAGCTCTGATACCAGCTCTATACATTCCCATTAAAAACTAAGCCCACTTAGGCTGAGCTAAATGGAATCTCAGTGTTTGGTCTTGAGAAAGGCTGCAACCTTTTGCACCGAGATGAAGCAAATGATCAACACAGAATCACAGAATCACAGAATGGTTTAGGTTGGCATAGGGCCTCAAAGCTCATCCAGTTCCAACTCCCCACCATAGGCAGAGACACCTCCCACTAGAACAGGTTGCTTATTGGCCTCATCCAACCTAGCCTTGATCAACATGCTGGTTTACATCCCCTGTTCCTCATTTCAGTCCTGCCACAAAGGCTCTGCATTGTGTGAAGGGTTGCTTGGAGTGCTAACAGCAGGTTTACTTCTGAGTTCTGTAAATCCACCTTCATTTAATGATTTTGTATCAGCTCAATTAGCATGATGAGTAGAGTTTGGAAAGGAAAGCTGGTCCTGTGGGGGTTGTGGTCTCTTCTCCCAGACAACCAGAAACAGAACAAGGGGACACAGTCTCAAGTTGTGCCAGGGCAGGTCTAGGCTGGATGTTAGGAGGAAGTTCTTGACAGAGAGAGTGATTGGCATTGGAATGGGCTGCCCAGGGAGGTGGTGGAGTCGCTGTCCCTGGAGGTGTTCAAGCAAAGCCTGAATGAGGCACTTAGTGCCATGATCTAGCTGACTGTATGGGGCTGAGTGCTAGGTTGGACTGGATGATCTTGGAGGTCTCTTCCAACCTGATTGATTCTATGATTCTGTGGTAAAGATACAGATGTGAAACCCAAGAGGGATTTTGTGTCTAACTCAGCTGCCTGCTTTTGGCAAGACTTTAAAAGCATTCAGACTGTGCTCTCAATCAGTAAAGCGAAGATGATTTCATCCTGACTTCATCTTCTTCTAGCTTAAGTCTGGGATCCTGGACAAAGTGCAAGACAACAGGGCTTTTGGGGCTGCAAGCAGTGCTGAGATACAAACAGATTTCTTTTGGCAGGTGTGTTTTGCTGGCAGGTAAAGAGCAGTTGGTGTCCGTTGTAATTCTGAGTTAAATAAACGCTGATTTTTGTATCAACTAAAATACATTTTTATTACAAAGTTACGAGGGAGCAACAAAGTAGCATCTTTACTGATGTGAAAAGAGTTCTCTTGCTTTTTAAGCCCCCCTCTTTCTTTGTTTCTCGGTCCTCTGTTGCTGAGGGTACATTATCCTCCACTCCTACAGTGAGTAATTCTCCTGATGTAATTCTTGCTTTGTAGTAACAATAGCAAATTGTAGAATTTTCCAAATTCCCTCCTGCTTTCATCCTCTCCCTGCAAAGAATACTTACCCCACACAAAACTGGACTCAGACTGACAATTACAGAGCTTTCATCTGCTGACACTGGTTAAAAATGAGCTCTTCAAGAAATATTTTCTTAATTACTTGTTATTTGTATTGCTGCTGATTCTCTGTGTAAATTAGCATCCCTGGGGAGGAAGGAAAAGACTGTGTAGCCAGCACTGCTACACCTAGAGGAAAAAGGGCAAAAAGAGAGCCTGGCTGGAACCTTCTTCCTGCTCCCAACCCTATCAAGCCCTGGGGACACTCAGATAAGGACAAGAAGGATGCAGAATTAGAACCAGTGATAAAGATGAGCTACCCAAAGACTCAAACAACAGAGGATATGGGGAAGAAGATGAAGCAAAAACCAAGGATATCCACCAGCCATGGCTGGATTTCTTTTGCCCAGTGCTATCCATGTTCAAACACCTCTTTTCTCTCTCCTACAGTGTCCTTGCACATGTACATTTCACAATCAATCTCTTTACATCTCTCCCCTCTTCCCCAGTCCTCACCAGCATCTATTAAGACTATTCACTGTGAAACAGTCCTTCTCCTCATCACTCCTCTGCTGCACAGAACATACATGCTTTTTATTTGGTCTTTTTATATCCTAATAGTCTGTATTTCATCCAGAGGGACTATCTGCACCTCTGCACACAGTGCGATCTTGACACTGGCTGGGTTTTCATCACGACCAGATGAACCACAGTGACATTAAACAGAGCACTGGAGGACACAGTAGCCTGAGCAGCTGAGTGGGCAGGCTAAGCATGGATGCTGCTGAGCAGGACCACAAAAGCAGGAGCCAGTCAGCCTGGGGAAATGGGATGCATGCTGCAGCAGGAACGATCGGCAGGCTACTGGGATGTCTGTCCCTTCGCACCATGCTGTTCGAACGCAAGCCAACAAATGGTGGTGGAGCTGAGGGTTGGTAATTGACCCAGAGGACTGATCTGATGATGTCCACCACAAAAAGCTCTGACTCTAGAAAGCAAAACAGGCACTAAATGTGTCTCCTCCGGAGTTAGACAGTGCTTCCCAAACCATCTTAGGAAACAACTTCATGGCATTGCTGCTGACTCGGTGGTTCACTGCTCCAATGCTAACAGAAATACACCCACTGGGATGATTTTTTGAATGTCTACCTCTTGAGGGTTCATTTACAAAGTTGGCTGATATTACTACACAGGGAGCCTGATTCTCTGCTCATGTACACTGATGATAAGCAAGAGCTTGAATGGATGTATTTCTGGCAATCCAGACACACATTTCAGTGTCCTTAACCTTAGTCAAAGAGCTGACGTAAAGAATAACAGGTGGCAGACAGCACAGTTGTCATACAATAGTGGTGCAAGATTTTTGTCCTGGTCCTGAAGGATCAAGATCTGGCTGTACCTCAGCTACCAGATGTGCGGCATCAATGTACTGCAGCATTAGGAAAGGAGGAAGTGTAAACTGAGGTGTCTTCCTCTTCCAGGGGGGATAATTGTGCATTAATGCCCTAATGAAATTCAAGCAATGTACTGTGAGCTGTTCCCATCACACAGGCTCAGAAATGAAGTCCAAGAATAGCAAATGCAGAGTAGACATTCGCCTTAGAAGGACCCATCTCAAGACAGAAAGCTGAGAAGCACAACTTGTTCAAAGTGAGATCTAGGGAGAAAAATTCTATCCCAGAAACACACCTGGAAGAAGAACAGAGTCTGGTGGGTTCTGACACTCAAAGGAACACAGCTTTGCACAGCTGTGGCAGAGGCCTCTACAAACAAGAGGCGTCAGGGATCAGTGTCATCACTCCACACCGGTTCCCCAGGATGTCAAATGGAGCAGAGCAGAGTGAGCTGCCCCAGCTGATGGGGGTGAAGTGCAGAAGTGCTTGAGGGTTTTCTTTGCCTGGTTCCTTCACATTCATGCTTTGCAGATCACAAACAAACCCGTGAAAATCAGGCAAATCCATCCACACCTGTGAAACTCCAGCATTTTCAACTGAAACCTCTTGTCTTTCTGCTCCCTCCTCTAAAACCTGCCTCCTCCAAGCTGTTTCACACTGGAGGCCCAAGGAAGGAGGTAGAACTCATGCAGAAGGACCCTCAGCACCAGTAACCTGGGGGAAGGGGCAGGATGGCAGAGAGGGAAGGCAACAACCAAATACACCCCCACACCCCTTCTCCCCCCTTAAACCCTATGCAACACTGAGGTCACTCCCCCCTTAGGAATAGGGTTGCCGCCAGCCCCGGAGCTCCTCTTCTTCACCCCCCACATCGTGACTCAGGGCGATGGCTCATTCCTGCCCACCCCCAGTGAAAACTTCTCCCGGTAACTTTCACGGTGCAGGTCCCCCGCTCCTCCCGACGGCAGGAGCACTCTCCCCCGCCCATCCCAAACGCCGTTAGCGGGGCAGTGGTGCCGGGGGGGGGATGTCGTAGGTGCTGCGTCAGCGGGAGCCCGACGGCGATTGGGGGAGGCTGCGCTGTCCCCGCGTTCCCTAATTATAAAGTGCCGCCGCCCGCACCCGCTCGGCTCGGCAGCGGGCCCTCGGCTCGGCATCCCCACGCCGCCCTCACCGAGCCCAGCAGCAGCAGCAGCCGCGGACTCCCCGTTCTATCCCGCCGGGCTCTCTCCAGAGGCTGCTCGGCCTCGCTAGAAATAACCGCGGCTCGTACGCTGAGGCTCCTGCAAGGAGCAGCCCGCTCCGCACTCCGGCGACTCCAGGGAGCCCGGACGGCAGCCTGTGTGCGTGAGTGAACCGGCAGGAAAGGGCAGCCGGGATAGCTCTGCCGGCGCTGAGGCACGGCGTCGGGGCAGCTACTCGGGGCGCTGCGATGGGAAAGGCTTCCCGGGAGGTGCTGCTGTCCCGTCTGAGACGGGCGGGGGTCCCCGTAAGGCGCGGGTGTTGCGGGAAGGGTGGGATGAAGGGGTTTGGGTCGGGGACTTTCACCGGACGGGTTGTTTCTGGGAGCTTTATCTTTCGGGTCTGCTCCTCTCCGCTGCGCTGCAGCCGCTAAGCTGCGGCTTACTTTAAGCGCCGCCGTACCTCGCAAGCGCAACCACTCCGCCTCCACGAAGCGAGTGTTAGCGGAGTTCTGTGAGACTCTGGGCATAGTTTTACGCAGCGGTGCCTAAGAGTTTCTTGACACCTTTTCCTGCCCCGAAGCTGGAGGAGGCAGTGCCCGGGGTGGGAGCTGGGGGAGGCTGCAGGCTGCTGACCTCTCCGCCGAGGCAGCACCGGGGATGGGAACGAAGGGAGGCGGTTCCTAGCTGACCTCTCCTTCCTGCAGCCCCATGGCTCTGCTCCTGAGACTCGGCTGCTCGCTGCTGGCGCTCAGCACCTGCCTGCTGCCGCGGGCACGGGCAGACTGCGGCCGCGACTGTGCCGCCTGCGCCTACCGTCTGGGACCCCGAGCCGGCATCCACCCCCTGGTAAGCGGGAACGGGGCTTGCAGAGGGTCTACGCGGCTGGAGTGGGGTCGCTGCCCTGCCTTACCTTTGAGAGGGAGAGAAATAACAAAAGTACATAGTGAAGCAAGCGGCCGGGGTCGCACGAAAGACCTGATTTTGAAGGGGTAGAGAAGGAGGAGCGGCCCCCGGAGCGATGGTCACAGGATGAGGAGTGGGGAGTAGTCCCGAACAGATCTCCCAGCCCACTGCCCGACAGCGGTCGGGGGGAGACAACCAGCTCCGGGCAGCACCGAGGAAAGCAAGGAAAAGCCGAGTGAAAAAGTAAAGGAGAAGAGAAATCCAGGCGGAAAGGGCGGCCCTGCGGGGAAGGGAGAGGTTACTACCGGGCACTGCAGCCCCGGCAGGGCAGGGGGAAGCCAGGTGGGACGGGAAGGCAGCCTCTATCCCTGGTTGTGGGATCCCCGGCAGGATGAGCTTGCTCCAGGCAGCTGAAAAGTGACAGATCTGCCTGAAAACTTGGCTGAATCTCACTGAAAGTGACGTTCAAGCCCAGTTTGAGCAGCAACACTTCCTGCAGGTCTTCCTCGTCTCACGGTGCTGCGGACTGTTAGGGATATGCCCGAAGACACCTTTGGCAGTGTCTCCTGCGGCAAATCATGCCAAGAAAACCCCAGAATACCTGTAATTTTTAATGATACTGAAACTATTTTGAAGTCTAGTGACAGAGGTAACTAACTTTGAAATTTACGGATCGAAGGTAGTGGACCCCTGGGGTCCCTCAACCCTCCCAGCAGACAGTGGAATTCGGGCGGCCGAGTCTTATGCCAGCGTCACCTGCGCTACCTGACCTCCGAGAGGTACTGAGGCACTGTGCTCTCAGCACATCTAAATGGTATTAAAAGTTTGGTTTCTAAGAGGCCAGCGATTGTTTGCAAGCACACAAAGGGAGGACTGGATTCTTGCATGGAATTAGGAGTCACTGAGAACTTGTGCTTACTCCAAAAACAAGGACGTGCTCTCAACATCATGTTCCTAGGGGCAGTGCTCTTAGGGTAACTGGCAAAACAGGTGCCTATACTTTTGCTTATGTTAGCTTTCAATCACACTTCAGTGTGAACTAAAGGGGGAAACAAAAACAAGCATTTTGGAAGGAGGGAGTCTGTGTTGTGGGTTACTGATTTTTCTCTCCTGTACATCTTCATTCAAGAGACAAAGTCCCATTCTGTAACAATACTTGAAATGGGGAAAGAAGCACTGTGCTGTACCATATACTTCCTATGTACATACAAACAGCTTTTAAGAACGAATGTTTCTAGATACTAGCATCTAGTAACATCATAACTGATTTTATCACATTATACCTTTAAGATACAACACATAGCACATTGTACCTGGTCATTCACACCTATGAGAAATGCTGATTTGGCCATAGAGGGTTGTTTAAACTAATTGAGATGGGATCAGGAAGGAAGAAACCCATTCTTAGCTTCATTCAGAGCAATGTCTGTCAGACAAGCTGAGATCTCACTCTCTGTACAGCATAACTATAATATATAGCAATGACCATGCAGAGCCACTTATTGCATTGAAAATTAGATAAACCACTTAACATTTTCTTGTGATTGTATAAAAACATCAAATATCATTTTTTTTTCAGGCTAAATGAAGCTCAACAGACAGTTGAGGCTAGAGCTGGAGAGCTGATCAGTTAGATATTAGAGAAAAGTCTGCTGTGGTTTAATTTCATATTTTAAAAGCACATCCAGATCTTTAGAAAACATCATCTTTAGAATCACAGAGTCATTAAAGGTTGGGAAAGAACTTCAAGACCACCAAGACCAAGTGGTAACCCAGCTCTGCCAAACCAAACAGAATAAGTGTTTCTCTTATGGAGAATTACTTATGTTCCTTGTTTTCTTGTTTAATTATTTTAGTATATTTTTGTTTAATTTTTATAGTATAAAATTATTATTTTCTTGTTTGTTATAGTATAAAAACTGTGTGCAAGGGGCGGGGGGGGAAACCAACACTAGATTCACTTTTTCTCCCAACTAAGAAGTGTGACTGCACAAGAAGTAAATTCTCACGACAGAAAAGAGCAGGACTATGTATGTTATTGCTTTTACATGACAGGTTATGAGATACACATCTAGGTATTGAAAACTTTTTATCTGTTAGCCTAATTTTTTTCCTTGCAGTCAAAAGCAACACAGCTTAGGAGTTTTTCCCTTTTTCTGATGTATGTCTGTCAAACTAGCAACAAGTTTGATCGTAAGAGAGCCTCTATTTCTACATTTAAATTGGTATACACTTGAGAGGTCTGTTTCATGAAGGGAAACTAATGGTAAGGGGCAGAACTTAAGCCTTCAGGGCTATGCAGGTGCTAAGCAGTACAGTCAACTATCTGCTTTGCAGTGAGAATGCCTAAAGTTTCTGAATTCCTAACGTTTCTGATCGTTACTTTTGACTGTGAAGATTGAATATGCCTCCACAGTGAAGATTGAATGCACTTCTACACTTCCATTATGAAGGAAACAACCATTGTTTTTTAGCTCCCAAGTAATAAATATGAACAAAAATATATTAGAATGCATCTGAGCATAAAGGGAGGTGCAAGCACACTATCTGTGGCTTCCTTTGAAACAGAAGGTCAGCCCTGACATACAGGACCCATGATCCATCTTGTCCAGTCTTCTGTCTTTTAGAGTGGAGACCACTATGTCCTTCAAGACCTTCAAAACACACAGATACCAAATCAACTGCTCCCAAAGAGCAGTCCTTCGAAGCCACTCACACAGAGATGCTCTCTGGTGGTCTTTTCAAAACAAGCAGAACTAAGACAAGGTGGCAGTGAGGTGCTTGTTGCTGATAAATCTTTCTCAGTAAACTGCATCTGTTTTTGCAGGCATGTACACTAGAGTGTGAAGGAAAGCTGCCTTCTGCCAAAGCCTGGGAGACCTGCAAGGAGCTCCTGCAGCTGGCAAAGCTGGATCTTCCCGAGGATGGCAGCATGACTCCAGGAGACAAGAAAGAGCTGGATGACAACCATCTGCTTGCAAAGAAGTATGGAGGCTTCATGAAAAGATACGGGGGGTTCATGAAGAAAATGGACGAGCTCTATCGGGTGGAACCTGAGGATGAAGCCAACGGAGGGGAAATCCTGGCTAAGAGGTATGGAGGGTTTATGAAGAAGGACTCAGATGATGATGCCCTTGCTAATTCCTCTGATCTGCTGAAGGAGCTTCTAGGAACAGGAGATAACCCTGAAGCGGCGCATTACAGAGAGCTAAACGAAAACGACGGGGACGTCAGCAAAAGGTATGGAGGCTTCATGAGGAGCGTAAAGCGCAGCCCAGAAATGGAAGATGAAGCCAAAGAGCTGCAAAAGAGATATGGTGGCTTCATGAGAAGAGTGGGCAGGCCAGAGTGGTGGCTGGATTACCAGAAACGATACGGAGGGTTTCTTAAGCGCTTCACCGACTCCATTCTCCCTTCAGAAGATAATGGGGAAACTTATTCCAAAGAGGTCCCAGAGATGGAAAAGAGATATGGTGGATTTATGAGATTTTAATACCTTTTCCTTTATCCCTTTTGTCCTAAATGAGAAAGACTGCCTTATTGGTCATAACTTATTGTAACGTGTTGCTTGTACTGTACAGTTTTTTACTGTCCTTGGTTGATGATGCGACCTGCGGTTTGGTGTTTCAGGTTATGTGTTCTTTCGAGTCAAAGAACTGATTTCTGTTTCAGTCCAGTTTCAGTCTGTATTGTAGTTCCCATGCTAGAACTATTTTGATTACTGTATTCATTTTCTTTAATGAGGAAGTACATCTACAGTAGAGTTGCTTAACTGTATATACAATAAATTCTTCATCCTAACTGCATAAATTCTGAAATCTCATTTATTTTCTCTCAGACATCTAATCAAACTTCATTTCCATTTATCTTTAAGCCATCAGAGCGATGACAACCTCTTTGCTGTGACTTGCCCTGCACACACAACAGCTGAAACACATTTTTGTCTTTAGCTTTCCCAGTTTCTTACAATACTAGAATAATAAATATGCTCTAAAGTGAATATCTCCGTATTTGCTCTAACTGCTCTCATTTTAACCAGTTAACAGAATAAATGTTTAAAGCCCAGATTTATAATTCATAGTGTTCAGCCATCCACATGAAAAAGAAATCCTAAGTGTGTTTGAATTAAAGCATTAAAAACACGTTTCCAGTGCACGAGACGATGCCCTGTTTCACTGGTTACACATTTTCTAGCCATCCAACACAGGATTCTACAGCTGCTCTTAATGTTATAAACACTAAGTCAGAACAATCAGTTTGTGCAAAATAAAGATGACCCAAAGTTGCATAAAAATACCCTTCCAAATCCTAATTTTACAGAGCACCTGACAAACGGTTTTCCATGGAGCAGCTTTGTGTTTGCTTCCTCAGCTGGTATAAATCACTGAAATATGGGAAAGTGCTGCTCAGACTTTTCTGTTTAGAGCAAACAATATAAGTAAAGCTAAGAACAAACAAAAAAGACCCAGCACTGGCACTGTAGAACCTTTGACATTTACACAGGTGGCACTTACATCAAAGGCCAGCTCCCATCCCATGATCATCACTGCTCCCCACATAGAATTATCACAGAATGTCTTAGGATGGAAGGAACCTAAGATGTTATCTACTCCAACCTCCTCACAACGGGCAGGGACACCTCCCAGCTAGACTCAACTGCTCAAGGCCTCATCCAACTTGGCTTTGAACACCTATAGGGAGGAGGCATTCACAACCTCCCTAGGTCCCAGAGTCTCACTGCCCTTGTACTGAAGAACTTCTTCTAAGATCCAGTCTAACCCTACTCTCCCTCAGCCGTTCCCCGTGCCCTGTCTCTAGACACCCTTATGAAAAGTCTTTCTCCAGCCTTCCTGTAATATCCCCTCAAGTATTGGAAGGCAACTCTAAAGTCCCCCTGGAGTCTTGCCCTCCAGGCTGAACAGCCCCAGCTCCTTCAGCCTGGTCTGAGCACTTCTCTCCCATCTATCACTGCAACTTATTGGTTACTTCCTGCTTAAATTAACATGGTAAAACCCACCTCACTCTGAGGCCAACGACCAGATTCTGCATTTCCTTTGCCTGGCTTTTCTCACTGACCTATCATTGTTACACAGCAGTCACTACTCCAGGGTATGTTCCAATACGGTGTCACTGTCTGAACAATGAGTGTCATAAAACCTGAATATGAACAAGGAGTACTGGGAGGGTCTGGACCAGTCAGAGAGATCTGCATTAGGAATAGAAGGAGGGGGGGAAAGTCTAGCCGAGGTTAGGGAAAGATGAGTTGGACTTTTTAATAGGAACTAATTAAAGACAGGAAAGCAGGAAGGAAAGGAGAAAGGAGAGGAGAAAGGAGAGGAGAGGAGAGGGGAGAGGAGAGGCACAAGGAAGGAAGCAAGGAAGTAAAAGTATTTCCTAAACCCAATGGAGTTTACATACAGGAGCAGATCATGAGGGAGAGAGAAGCTGATAAATGCAGTGATTTCTGAATACCAAATGGCACGCAGCTGGAGCTCTGCCTGAAAACCTAAGCTTAAATCTTTGGATAATGAGGAAAGGTCATAGCACCATTCCCACATCTCTAATGAACTTCTATGAGCTGAAATATGCAGAGCACAGCTACGAATTTCATGGTTGTTGGGTTTTTTTCTGGTAAATGAATATGTAGTATGGTATGAAACAAATATAAATAACTACAATAATGATTTTGTAATTATGTCTGAATAATTATTATCATTTGCTTCATAATTGTTTATAACCATATCATAAATACAAGTAATTATAACATTAATGTTGTTGGCTGCTTCAGATAATGTTTCCCAGGATAGAAGCTTTATAAGAACAGAAACATGTTCTAATTTAATAAACCAAAATAAGTATGATTAAATGGAGTTCAACATAGACTCTAAATATGCACTGGCTCATTTTAATTCTGAAGGGAACTTAATTAACATGAATCAAAGTTTTCAATGTATGCTGTAGAAGAGCCTCTGTGTCCTTAAGGAGGCCTAGATAAAAAGTAGGAGGACAAACCCACAGCAGAACTCTGCAGTTTGTGTATACATCCCAGTGCCACACAAAGTTTCCTTTACAACCTTCTTCCTCAAGCTCAGCCGGACACAAACAGGGAGATTCCTTCTTATGCCACCAGGAAAATCCCAGAATTCACAGCTTAGAAGGCAAATGACTGGTTAAGTTCCCTAATTCCAGGTTGCTTTGAGAATGAGGAAATCCTTGGTATGGGTTAGCTAGCGCTGAAATCTGTTTTATTCATAGCAATGTCCTGGGACAGCCCCAAGGAACGTTCCATATTGCTGGCCTTTTAAAGCACTGCAGTGAGATGGGAAAAGTCACACACAGAAGGATGTAGCCATTTCTCTATCAGTCTTAAAACTTCTATGCTTCTCTTCAGTTCCCACCAAGATGGGTGAGTGAAGCACCACCAAAGAAATACCCCCACCTAAGCAAGCTTTGCAGGCAGGTGTCTCCAAGAGCAGCCACTTAGTGCACAGACTTCACCTCTTCTATTTCCTCTCTGACAAAGACCCCTTGGCCATCTTCCACTCACAACCTTTGGATGTCATTTCACCACACAAAGCACTGCAGTTTGTTTTCCCACACAAGGCATGAAAGACACTTGCATACATTTAAGCTGAGAACAACCGAGACCTCCACTCCCAGGTCTTAACTGAAGAAGGTAGGTGGCTATTTTTAGATTTTCTGCTTTCAGTATTTAGATCAGAACCCTTTGCTGCCCACAGCATTAAAACCAGTCGTGTGTATGCAGAGGAGTGCACAGATTGCATCCAATCTTTATCAGAACTGTATTTCGGAACATCACAGCTCTACTGCAGATCCAGACCACCACTCCACACACCCCCGAGAAAGGTAAGGAGCCAGCAGGGACATAGCTATAAGCAAGGAATGGGGTAGCAAAGCCAGCTATAAATCATTGATCCCAGCATTCAATTACTAATCCCATCAGCCTCATTTAAAGCATTTAAACTGACAGTCACATATCCAATTAACTGTTGCTATAGAAATCGAAAACGCTTAGAGGTATTTGACAGGCAAATCTTTACTGGCCCAGCAGGGATTTAGGCTGAATTTGTTTAATTAGATTGTGACTTTACCTAAATGGAGCGTTTACTGTAATCCCTGCTGGAACTACGGAATGAAATCCCTCAAGGTTAAACAGTCACCACAAAAGCGCATCATCACCCTGCTGAATGCTGCGCTAACAGCGCTGCCCTGCACCTCATCCCCCAGGAGAAGGCTGCCACGTCCTGGTACTCACACAGGATCGCAAGCTCACAGGATATTAGGGGTTGGAAAGGACCCAAGGAGATCATCGAGTCCAAACCCCCTGCCAGAGCAGGACCACACAATCTAGCACAGATCACAGAAAGGCTCCAGAGAAGGAGACTCCACAGCCTCTCCGGGGAGGCTGTGCCAGTGCTCTGGGACCCTTACAGTAAAGAAGTTCCCCCTTGTGTTGAGGCAGAACCTCCTGTGCTGCAGCTTCCATCCATTGCTCCTTGTCCTATCCCAGGGAGCAGTGAGCAGAGACTGTCCCCCCCTCCACTCCTCCAATATTTATAAACATTTATCAAATCCCCTCTCAGTCTTCTCTTCTCCAGACTAAACAGCCCCAGGTCCCTCAGCCTCTCCTCATAAGCCATGCCCTCCAGTCCCCTCATCATCCTTGTAGCCCTTTGCTGGACCCTCTCCAGCAGATCTCTGCCTCTCTTGAACTGGGGAGTCTAAAACTGAACACAGTATTCAAGATGAGATCTCACCAGGGCAGAGTAGAGGGGAAGGAGAATCTCCCTTGATCTGCTGGACACATTCTTTTTAATACACCCCAGGATCCCATTGACCCTCTTGGCCACAAGGGCACACAATTGTGCCATGGGTAACTTGTTAGCCACCAGCACTCCCAGGTCCCTCGCCACAGGGCTACTCTCCAGCAGTCACCTCCCAACCTGTACTGGTGCAGTTTATTATTCCTTCCCAGGTGCAGGACTCTGCAATTATCCTTGTTGAACCTCATTTGCTTCCTCTGTGTCCAGCTCTCAGACTGCCCAGGTCTCACTGGACTCAGACTAGCACTGCTGAGCCCTTCATAGCTGTAGGGTTATGGGGGCACATGTGAACTTGCACCCTGCCTTTCTGTCATTACTCCCATTTTCAACAGTGTCTCCTCCACTCCTTTTCTCAATACAGTCTTCTCCAACCCTGTTAAAGTGGGTCCAGAGGAGGGCCACAAAGATGATCACAGGGCTGAGGCACCTCCCCTATGGGGACAGGCTGAGAGCTGGAGCTGTTCAGCCTGGAGAACAGAAGGCTCTGGGGAGCCCTTAGAGCAGCCTTCCAGTACCTGGATAGGACCTACAGTAAAGCTGAGGAGGGACTTTTTACAAGGGCTTGTAGTGATAGAATGAGAAAGAATGAACTTAAGCTTGAGGAAGGCAGATTTAGACTGGAGATTCTTTATACTAAGGGTGGTGAGACACTGGAACAAGTTGCCCAGGATGGTCATGGATGCTCCCTCCCTGAAGGTATTCAAAGCCAGGTTGGACAGGGCCTTGAGCAACCTGGGCTAGTGCAAGGAGTTATCCCTGCCCTTGGAACTAGATGGACCTTTAAGGTCCATTCCAACCCATACCATTCTATGAATCTATGATTCTGTGATGGACTCCATGAACAGTGAGTGCTGGCATAAGATCCTACCAACCCTCCATTTTCATATTAAATTTAAGTGTATACCTTGACTTGCACTCCAAGGGCAGTGGGACCTCAGTGCAGACCTCTGATCAGAGCTCGTCTTGCTTCCAGTCCATATAAAATTACAGGACACTGAGTTATAAAAACTCTTCCCACACTCCTGAGAGATCTGCACCATAACTCTTAGTGCCTGTGGAAAATATTCTAGAACCTTTAGCATGGTACTGCTTTTTCTTCCTCTCATTAGCAGAAGACAATGGTGGCAGCAGTATAAATAATAGGTGAATTTCTCTCCTAAAAGCAGCTGAGGCAGATAAGCCACACAAGCCCTCTCAGAACATGTACAGCAACACTTTACAGTCATGGCCTGCAGTAGAAATAAATTTTACAGAGAGATTTTCACATTCCCATCTTCGTCTCTGCAAATAACAAGCTGACAAGGGTGGCAAACGGGGCTGAGATTTCACCTGCACCACATTTCTCCATCTAGAAAAATATTCCACAGAAGAATGTCCTTTTTTGTTGTTAATGTGGCATAGCTGTCATGCTGTGACAGCTAATGACAGAGTTGATGTGACAAAGTCATTCTCAGAAAGTGATTAACTCATTCTTTGCCCATCAGCCAGAAAGTAAGCTGTCAGCTTCCATCTGAGCAGAAGCAGTGGAAAGCAGTCAAAGCAAAGAACCTCCATGGGAGCCCTCACATGCTTAAACTGCATCCTGAGCTGCAGAGCAGCAGACTTGAGATACGGAAGGCATTCCACTCCCAGGTATCCATCACACTGAGCTTCTCTGTAGTAACTGAGACAAAAAATACTTAAAGAAGGCTCTCAGGCTAGATTAAGAGTTCAGAAGTACTAACTTCTCCCTCTGAATTCTTCAGACATCTCTTAGACTGCCTGCATAAAACGGATCAAAGGCAGGTTTTGAGACAGACAATCTGATGACTTTAGAGGTCTTTTCCTGATGATTCTATGCCTCTACAAAAAGTACTTTGAGAAGGAAGAGGGATTCACAGAGAACATTTACCATGCACTTAGTGGCCAGCCCAGCCCTAACTCCTGGCACCTATATAAACCATGTCCCCAAAGTGCCTTGTCATTTACCATGTGTGCTCTCTACCTAAAGCTGGTAATGAGTTGTAACCCTTCAGTGCCACATCAGAGCCTTCCATTTAAGTATATGAATTATTAACCATCACTGTCCTCTCAACTACTTACAGAACAGTAGTCACTGCTGTTTGGGTCAGTGGAGCGCAAGAGCAAGGAAGTTATATATTAGCACATCCAGGCACGTCCTTTGGAAAGAGGCTCCTCCTGCCACCTTACAGCTTGCACATTCCTTACCAATGTTGTTTACCTTGGAATGTTGTCCTAATAAACACTTATCACCTCTGGGTTTGCTTCACAACCACAAATTCACATCTGAATCATTTCACCATCTCATACGCCGCTGGTTTTGCCATGTGATTCCTGATTATAGCATAAGACACTGGGGAGTTGCCTTAACCACCTGTTTTGTTTGGAGCCAAGTCCCATGAGGCTTTGAGATCTGGTATCAGCCTCAGTGGATATATTTGAGCCACCCCTTTTGCTGGCATTTAAACAGAATATGCAATAGTTACTTGTGCCTGGAAGTGCATCGCTCCTATAGAACTATTAGCATGGACAGCACAGAACTTTCTACAGTGTTTCTTGGTGTAAATTACATCAAATTATGTGAGCTACCACTCTCTAGAAGCTGAAATGATTCCTCATCATCTGCAACCTGACTTGTCTTTACAACATAGGTGTGTGGAGCAGAGTACACCATGACTTTGCTTCTGTGACTTGTCTGTAAACAAGATCTTTTGTATCACCTATTCCAAATGCAAAGTGCAGCAATAGTGCTCCCTTCAACTGCCTTTTAGCGTAAGTGGTGTGTGGAAGATGTCACAGTGACAGAGAAGACAGGCTGGGGATATAGCAGGAAGACAATCTTAGGAGGCTGGGCAGGAACATGGAGAATATTGGAGTTAAAAACAGTGACTCCACAGTGTGCAGGCTGTGGATTTAAAGCTGGATACTGTGTGTATGAAAAACTGAGAGACCACAACTGTCATGTTCAAGATGTGAAGCAATGATAACCAGGAGGACCACACTGATGATCAGCACCTCCCTCTCTTTATTCCCATTCCGGCAAGCTGGAAAAGAGCAGTTTATGATAAAGTCATAGGAGTGTTCAAGTTCATAGCCACCATAAAGCAGCAGAAAAGGAAGGGAAATCCTCGGCCAGGTCGTTCCTCCTCAAGTCCTAAGCGAGATGCCAACCCCAAACCCAGCCCCAGCCCCGCCGTGCCCCTGGCCGCATCCGCCCCAGCACGGAGTCACCTCCCCGGAGGCGGGCAGCAAGGGGCAGGGCAGGACCGGTCGGGCAGTGCCAGGTAGCCCCCGGGCGGCGGCGGACAGGAGGGCAAATCGAGGCAGAGAGGCCGGCGGTGAGCACGGGGAGATCTCACCGGCTGCGGGCTGCGGCAGCGGGCTGGGGCGGCAGCGGGGCGGCGCCGGGGGCAGCTCTCGATGCAGGGAACACTCAAGCGTGCCCCGGCAAGGACACGGCGGCGGCGGCGGGACCGAAGTCACCCCAGAAGGGTGCCGGCGGAGGAGCAGGAGGCAGCGGGGCGGTGATAGGAGCTCCTCTTCCTGAGCCTCGCCGTAGCCGTCCGAACGCTGAAGGCGAAAACTGGCTCGGTGAGGGGTTAAAAGGCAGGTTGGAAACTGCCGGCGCCGTGCCTGTCTGCGGGGGTGGCACTTTGCTGACAAATGACGACACTTGGTGTGATTTTCGGTCACACAGCACTGGAACATGTACCCGGAGGGGTCGTGTGTTCATCCAGCCTGCCTTTCTTCTGCATCTTCTGTTCTGGAGAGCAGGTCTGGTGAGGCGCAGTGAGGGAACTGAGGCTGTGCAGCCCGGAGAAAAGGAGGCTGAAGGGAGACCTTCTGGCTCTCTACAACTCTCTGAAAGGAGGTTGGAGCAGTTGGATCAGTCTATTTTCCCAGGTAACAAGTGACAAGACAAGAGGAAATGGTCTCAGATTGTGTCAGGGGAGCTTTAGATTGGATATTAGGAAAAGAAATTTTACTGAAGGAGTGGTCAGGCCTTGGAACAGGCTGCCCAGGGAAGTGGTGGAATCACCGTCCCTGGAGGTGTTCAAGGAACACGTAGACATGGCATTTCAGGACATGGTTTAATGGCCATGGTGGTGTTGGACTGATGGTTGGACTTGATCTTGGAGGTCTTTTCGAACCTTAATGATTCCATGATTCTACTCTATGACTCTGCAAAGAGGACAACTTCCCTCCTAAGACTGATACCACAATAGTGTTTTCAGTGCCTTATGTCTCAATCCGCTTCTGCAGGAGAGAAAACTCTTTTAAGGTTCTCCCAAATGAAAGCAAGAAGGAACTGAGCACTTGGTTGATAAAAACAGTTGAATTGCATTTCTCTTACATACACAGGGAGAAAAGTTAGAAATACAGAACAGAAAAGGATAAAAAGCAAGAAATGCCAGAAGTATGTGGTGGAGGAGCTCCAAATTTCCCTGTTAGCTTCATGGCTTTATACTCTTTCCGATCTCATATGTGGTCTGTGATAGTTTGAGGCTAACTAGAATATTTTAATGAGAAGAATTAGATGCTAGGCTGTGAAAAGGAAACAATGGTGATGTCTGCTGCACTCATAGGCTTGATGAGATGTATAAAAACAAGAACACAAACATAGATAAGACAATCAGTGTGCGTCTGTCGCAGTTAGTGCCTGTGCTTTTTTTATCCCTGTGTAACCCAACTAATTCTTCTTCTAACTTCCCTTGTCAATCCTCCAAACTCACCTTGCATGTAAGGCAAAGTCTGGGATAAGGCAGAGCGGTGGAAAGAAGGTGGAAGGGTGGTTGGGAGCCCCTCCTGGGGACTCTGGTTTCTGGCAGGGCTGTTGTGTTTCTGTATTATCTTTAACTTGTCTATTTCTGTATATAGCTGTAAATATTGTAACTATTTGCTTGTATATTGTGCTAAGCTGTAAACATAAAGCTTCATTCCTGACCTTCCAGCTGGCTGAGTCTAGTCTGGGTGATTTCATAGGGGGGGTGGCAGGTAACTCCCAAGCCACCAGAGTGGTCATACTTGCACAGCAAGCTCCAGCTTGCATGACAACACTCTTGAGTGTGGAACTTGTGGTTCTGAGAGCTCCAGCTTGCATCACAGCACTAGATTGCAGTTTGCTCAAGTTAGCAGTTGCTATAGTCACAGAGACAAGTTTAGGATGAGGTACCCTGTCCAGTTTGGTCACTGTCTTCATGGGGCAATGTTGAGACACACATCTGAGTTCAGCAGCTTTCACAAATTCACAGATTCACAGATTGCACCAAGTTGTAAGGGACCCTCAAAGGTCATCTTGTCCAACATGTCTACAGTCAGCACGGACCTATCCAAGTAGATCAGGCTGCACAGGGCCATGTCAAATCTGATCTTAAATGTCTCACAGGGATGAGGCCTCAATCACTTTCCTGGGCAACCTGTTCCAGTATTTTATGACTCTCATTGTAAAAAAACTCCCCCTTAAGTCTAATGTAATTCCTTAACTCCTTACACCTTATTGTTCAGCTGACAGCACCTTGCTGTGGAAACAAAGCTCTCTATAGCCACTGCCACAAAGTACATGAATAAAATGTATGCAAAACGGATGTAAAAGGGATGTTAAGTCTGTAAAAGGCCATTAAACCTCTTTAATTACCTGGGAAGCTGAGGCCTCTGAAACAAAGCTGCAGATGTTTAAGATCTAGCAGAATATATTTGCTTTAATCCTGCTAGTAAGACAACAGCAGCTTCCACAAAGCATGTGTTTAGTGATCTATTCTGTACCTGCACAAAGAGACAATCTCAAAGAAATAGCTGCTTAAAAATCGATTTCTTTTTGTAACTTGATTTCTTGTTTTCATCACTATCTCCGTGTTTTGAAGGACTAGTAACATTTTCCCCTCCTAGGTTTGTACAGCAGAAGAGCTGTGTTTGTGCCTGAAACATGTTCAACTGCAGAAGCATCCTGAAGGTCCTACAGGTCCTGAAATCGATCATTGTTTGTTTGTTAGAGAAGTTAATCCTCTTAATAATTCCTCGGCGCAAAAAATCTTTTATTGGGGAAACTGTGCTTATTACTGGCTCTGCAAATGGAATTGGAAGGCAGATTGCCTTAAAATTTGCTCCAACGGCAGCAATCTTGGTTCTCTGGGACATTGACGATGAAGGCAACAAAGAAACAAGCAGATTAGCCCAACAACTCGGAGCTAGGAGAGTGTTTACCTACCACTGTGACTGCAGCAATAAGGAGGAGGTCTATAAACAGGCAGACAAGGTAAGATACAGCTTCTGTCTTCTGCTTTGGCTTCCTGGTTCCGATTTCCTTTGCTTCTTTTTAATAGTATATGCTACTGAAGTTGGCTTTTAGAAACTGGATTATTCACTAAGGGGAAACAACGTCAAGCAATTACTTTGCCTTTTGGATAAGTAGCTTCTGGATCAAACTTTAACTACATTTTCAACTAAGTAACTGAATTTCATCTGCTTTGTCAAGGTTTATCCATTTCCAGTCTTTGTTGTGAGATGGAAACTTCTCTAAGAGTGTGGTTTGACCTATTCCTGTTAGCAGTTGAGGCATCTAACAGAGGCAAAGATCATGGTAAAACATGCCACAGAAGCCTGTGTTAGCTTGTTGGGGCTCTAAAGTTTCTTCAAGGTATCAAGAAATAAAAGCAGTTAAAACAAAACCACAGTGGAAGTTGTAAGGGAGGATGTCCTCTGTCCATCTGCTTAGGAACTTGTAGCTCAGGTGTGACCTCATTGATGTCTACAACTACCTGAAGGGTGGGGTTGGTCTCTTCTGCCAGGCACTCATCAACAGAACAAGGGGACAGAGTCTCAAGTTGTGCCAGGGGAAGTATAGGCTGGATGTTAGGAGGAAGTTCTTCACAGAGAGAGTGATTGGCATTGGAATGGGCTGCCCAGGGAGGTGGTGGAGTCGCCATCCCTGGAGGTGTTGAAGCCAAGCCTGGCTGAGGCACTTAGTGCCATGGTCTGGTTGATTGGCCAGGGCTGGGTGCTAGGTTGGACTGGATGAGCTTGGAGGTCTCTTCCAACCTGGTTGATTCTGTTCTACTCTATTCTCTCTAAGACTGGTGTAAACTGCAATCATGGTTTCAGAAATACCATCGGGGTCTGGCTGGTCTCCAGTTGAACTCAATCTCAGTTTATTTTCTGGTCAATCCATTTAGAAAATAAAGTAGATAAACCCTTCATTTTAAATAAGAGTTTACAGACCTGCACTCCGTAAATTATTACTTTCTAAATTAATTTCTAATTAATTACTTTTCTAAATTCAGATCCACAAACTGGATCTTAAATTAACATAATTAATTTTCATTTCACAGGCTCACAGGATGTTAGGGGTTGGAAGGGACTCAAAGAGATCCTCGAGTCCAACCCCCCTGCCAGAGCAGGACCATACAATCCAGCTCAGGTCACACAGGAACACATCCAGACAGGTCTTGAAAGTCTCCAGAGAAGGAGACTCCACAACCTCTCTGGGCAGCCTGTTCCAGTGCTCTGGGACCCTTACAGGAAAGAAGTTCCTCCTTGTGTTGAGCTGGAACCTCCTGTGCTGCAGCTTCCATCTGTTGCTCCTTGTCCTATCCCAGGGAGCAAGTGTCCTTAAACTGATTTTTTTTCCCAGTATGACCTCACTTATAGTCCACTTCTCTGTCTTCTTACAAGGATGAACTCTTCTTCTGTTTAATTCTATCTACTGGTGTACAAGACCCTCAAATCACCTTTTTGACATTCTGTGTCTGAAGGCACACATCAGAGAAATCAACTAAAACATTTCATGACACTTGAATGTTGACAGATTGTTTTGGAATGGCCTTGAAATGTAACGTTAATTTTCCATGATTTGCTGGGGGGGGAGGCTCTTTGTTTTGTGGTTGTTGCTTTGAATCTTAACCAAAGCAAATGAATTCTTTCTGAACATGACTATGAAAGTTTAAAATCATTTCCTTCATGAAAAAAAGAAAAAGGGCACTTCTAAAAAGTTGGTTAGATTCAGGGTTGTGGTGGTAAATTCCAATTTGTTGAAGTTCAAATCCAAGCCACTACAAGGATCTGTAAGTATCCAGAGCTCAGATTTCCATGTTTGCAGTCAGCAAGATATTGTTTGACCTGCTCTTGTTAGCAGCAGTTGAGGCACAGCCAACTAACAGTGCACAGAAGAAAAATGCTGTTTGGGGCCATTGGTGCTGGATGTTCAGAACCACAAGTGGTAGAATAATATCACTTGGGCATGGTGACAAGAAGATATTGGACTGTGATGGCATGGCTGCAGGCAAGCTGTCAAGTGTTCTGACCTCTGCTGACCCAAACCACAGTGTTCAAGAGATGACCTCTGCTAATGACTTGGCTGTACAAATGACATGATCCTCCCTGTGTGAGGCACTGATTAGAACTCCTCGAATTTGGGAGTAGGAACCCCAGCGATCCCAACAATCTCAATATCTGTTGTCACTCCTCAGCAAGATGAGAAGTCAGCCTGAACAATCTGTGGTCAGTAAAGCAAAAGGTGACACCTAATCTTTATCCACAGTGACACTATCAATCAAACAGCAGTTCTTTCAGAATCCCATTTTTACACGGAAAAAAACCCAATCACTTTAAAACTTACCAAGATCAAATCTCTATTGAAACATAACCTTTCAATTTGGCATGAAATCCTTTTTCCCTTAAATGCTGTCTGCTTCTTGCAAAGGCATGCACCAAGATGGTTAGTTTAAGCTTACATGAGTGATTTCTCTGCAGGACTTTCCTGTCCATGCTGAACATTTTCAACTTCATAGTATCATAGTATCATAGTATCATCAGGGTTGGAAGAGACCTCACAGATCATCAAGTCCAACCCTTCACCACAGAGCTCAAGGCTAGACCATGGCACCAAGTGCCACGTCCAATCCTGCCTTGAACAGCTCCAGGGACGGCGACTCCACCACCTCCCTGGGCAGCCCATTCCAGTGTCCAATGACTCTCTCAGGGAAGAACTTTCTCCTCACCTCGAGCCTAAACTTCCCCTGGCGCAGCTTGAGGCTGTGTCCTCTCGTTCTGGCGCTGGCCACCTGAGAGAAGAGAGCAACCTCCCCCTGGCTACAACCACCCCTCAGGTAGTTGTAGACAGCAATAAGGTCACCCCTGAGCCTCCTCTTCTCCAGGCTAAACAATCCCAGCTCCCTCAGCCTCTCCTCACAGGGCTGCTCTCCAGCCACTCTGACCCCAGCCTGTATCTCTGCATGGGGTTGTTGTGGCCAACAACTTATGTGTTGGTTCTTCATAGAACAGAGCTCAGAATGTTTGTTTTGTGCTCTCCAGTAATTCTCAATCTCCAAACGCATTAACTGGATCAGCCGCAGGGCTTCCAGCCTGCCAGATTTGCTGTGCCCATATCAGCAAAGAATACTCTGAAGAGCACAGCAGAAACTCAAAGGGCTGCTTGAAATTCAGGAACTGCTGTGAAGATGTTAAATTACGGTTAACAAATCCAACATCTTTGTAGGCATTTGCATGAGCTGAGCGGTCACGACAGAGCCAGAAATTAGTTTAGACCAAGAGCTAGAGGCCTCCTCTGCTCTTGGAATTACCTGCACCATTTTGGTTGATAGTATTAAAATTCTTCAGCTTGGACACAGAATATAAAGCAAGAGCAGGGAAAAAAAATTGTTTTGGTGTATTCACTGCAAAAAAAAAACCCAAACCCTAAAGGTTTTCCCAGAATGGATGCCTTTTTTTATCCAAGAATCAAATCAGATCACTGAAATCCCTAAAGAAGAGGTAAAAGAAACTGGTGGACAGCAACTCATTTTCAGGATCAGAGAGGAATTCTGAAGGAAGTCAGATATTGATCTGATGAGCTAGAAATACATGTGGGCTTGTTTTGCTCACTATAACAGGTGTCCAAGAGCAATCTGGTCTACTGGAAGATGTCCCTGCCCATGGCAGGGGAGTTGGAACTAGATGATCGTCGTGGTCCCTTCCAACTCAAACCATTCTATGTTTCTACTTCTGTACTCAAAGGGATCTGTGCTGAATTCCTTCCTGTCCAGTAGAAACAAACTGGGAAAACTTTTGATCAGGCTTGGATGATCAGATCCTCAAAATACCAGAAACAGAGGACAAGAAATGTTTGAGCCGTGATTAAAGCATGCTCACAGTGCACACTAAAGCTTTGTAACTCACTGCTTTGGGTTCCTGTGGAAACCAAAAGTATTCTGGAGATCAGAAACAGGAAGCAATTAGACAAATTCTTGGGGAGTGTGGGGAGAAAATCATGGAGATATCTTAAACACAAAGACACAGATATCTTATCTCTCTCAGGAAGCTCCTAAGCTGCAAAGCGTGAGAAGCTGGGGAGTGAACTGGAGGAGTTCTTTTTTTCCTGATTTCCACCATGGGACAAGGGCATGATGCTAAATGGACCTTTGACCTGATGCAGTACAGCAGTTCTTGGATGTTGTAAGGACAAGTTCTTGACCATGAGGGTAGTGGAACACTGCAACAGGTTGCCCAGGGAGATGGTTGCTGCCCCATCTGTGGAGATACTCAGGGTGAGGCTTGACAGGGCTCTGGGCAACCTGATCTAGCAGAGGATGTCTCTGTTTACTGCAGAGGGGATTGGACTAGATGATCTTTGGAGGTCATTTCCAACCCAGATCATTCTATGATTCTATGACTCTATGATTCCATGATTCTATGATTCTTACACACTTGTGCTTTCAGCTGAAAGATAACTAATTGCAAATAACACTATCATTTTCACAAAGGAAGCAGGAGAGGCAAGGAGACTTTCTAAAGCTTTCTGTTCATCCTTTTTTTGTTACTTCAGGTTAGAGAAGAGATTGGAGATGTTACTATTCTAATCAATAATGCTGACATAGCAATTGGGAAGAAGTTCCTTGAGCTTTCAGATGCAGAATTTGAAAAAACTATGAGAGTCAACTTCCTCTCTCAAGTCTGGGTAATGTATGCTTGGTTTATTTCTCACCTGGGTGACCAAAAGGTACAGACAAGTATAGTGATGCTGAAAACCCCTATGGTGACATCTCACTGGGGAACCCAACATGGAATGAGGATGGAATGGAGGAAGAGAATTTGTTTTTTTTAATCATCCTGTAATTGCAGACACACCAAATTGGCAGCATCCTCAGCACGTCTGAGTCATGTTGATACAAACCTGCCTGCCACTCTGGTAAATGAACTCTGGTAATTAACACATCTGTGCCTGCTGTGGCTGAAGTTAGTGCTGACATGATGGCTTGTGGCTTCTCTTCAGCTTGGAGAAGCTTACTGCAGCCCTGCAGTACTTAAAGAAGACCTGTAGGAAGAATGAGGGCAGGGCTTTCAGAAGGACCTGTTGTGTTAAGACAAGAGGTGATGGTTTGAAACTAAAGGAGGGAGATTCAGACTGGATAGAAGGAAGAAAGGTGGTGAGATGCTGGCCCAGGTTGCCCAGAGAGGTGGGAGATGCCCCATCCCCGGGACCATTCCAGGTCAGCTTGTCTGGGGCTCTAAGCAATCTGATCTAGTTGAAGATGTCCCTGCTCACTGCAGGGGAGTTGGACTAGCTGAGCTTTAAAGGTCACTTCCACCCCAAACCATCTGTGATTCTAGGACTTTCCTGCTCCTTATATTTGCTAATATCAGAAGATTTTGTCTAATAGACTTGGAGCATCCAAGGAGACACATCCATGGTTTAGTGGTGGACTTATCACTGTTAGGATTATGACTGGACTCAATGATCTTAAAGGTCTTTTCCAGCCCAAATGATTCTGTGATTCTACATTGCTATGTTGATGTCAGTCTTCAGGTTTTGCTTTCATCCCTAGTCACCACATGCTTAGTGTACATGGACAACTAATCTGCATCACATGCACTATCTGTGGTGTTATTTGGGATCTCAGTTCACCTTTAAGAGGTTATATTGGGAGGGTTATCCCTGCCTGCTCTTTCATTCCTTGTATATATGCCTGAGTGAGCAGCCTGCATCAAGGGCAAATGTAACCTTGCAACCTTCTTGCTTAATAGCATCTCTCAACTGCAAACCCTTGAGACTAGCAGAGATGCTCCTCCTGACAGGTCTAAAGAGACTCAGGACAGGGGGACAGTGACTGTGGGGCCTCAATCAGAAGAAGATGCACTAGGCACACATCCAGAGTAGAACAGACATGGCAGGACATCTCAGCTGTTGGAAACTATTAGCTACTACTCCTGTCTTTTTGTCGTCTCTTCCCCTTCATAAAACACTAACGTCCTTCTTCTGGAGCTAGCATCACCCACAGGGGTGGTCTGGGGTGGCAGAGCAATCAGACAGTTCAGCTTGTAACAAATAGAGCCCACAGTCAGCTGAGCTCCCTTTGATATGTTGGCTTTTAGCTCCCTCTTGTGTACCAAAGCTTTGGTGATAGCCTCGAACACACTCAAGCCACGAGGAGGCAGGAAGCAGAGGAAACACAAATGGAAAGCTTTTAACAACATGATTTTAATGCTGAACTTTTAATGCTGAGTGACTACTCAAGGAAGTGCTGTCTCATCTGTGAGTTCTTACAGACATAGAAGGTCAGTTGGTCGGTTGTATTTTGAAGCCCCAGAAAGCAAACTGAGCTCTAATGCGGAACACAACAGGTTTGGGTATGTCTACTTATAAAAGGTTTTCTTTAATATATATACAACTCTTAGACTTGCAAGACCTTTCTTCCAGCCATGATAACTCAAAACCATGGACACTTGGTCACCACAGACAGCACAGCAGCACTGATGGGACTCTACAGATTTTCAGGTTAGTATCATCAGGTGCTGGTACAAATCAGATCCAGATACTTGTCTTGGAGTTACCTAAATGCTTGGTTTAAGCAATTCAGAGTGAGTTTCATCTGGAACACCTGGGAAGAGCCTGCAAGTGCAAGCAGCAGTGCTGTACAGAAGAGGGTGGTGGTGGCATAGCAAGCTCCCTGCAGACTGTGCTGTGGGACTGCAGCCTGTCTTATCTCCACAGAAGGGCAAAACAGCTCCTAAGTGAGCAACAGAAGGGAGCCCTGCATGCAGGCTGTCTGATGTTTTCTACGGAGGGATGTTCAGAGTCCTGAGCCTCACACTGGTAATACCTGGAATTTTATACCTTTAGTTGAAAAAAGGTCTTGAAGGTGCAGGGCAGAATTTTCATTAAGATTCATTGGAATCAGTTGTGGTTTAAGCTATTTAACAGCTCCATATCCTCAGCTGTTTCCCTCGAGAGAGCTGTCTGCTGCAGTCCTATTTCATTACCCTGGGTCTGCTGCCCAGTCTCTCCTTAAGTCTCTCTGACAATCCTGACCATATCTCTTAAGTCACTCTATGAGAATCTGAACTTCAGTACAAAAAGTATCCTCATGGCAACCTGGCCTGGATCAGGAGCAGTGTGGCCAGCAGGACAAGGGAGGATATTCTGTCCCTGTGCTCAGCACTGCTCAGGCCACACCTTGAGTACTGTGTTCAGTTCTGGGCTCCTCAATTCAAGAGAGCTGTTGAGGTGCTGGAACATGTCCAGAGAAGGGCAGTAAGGCTGGGGAGAGGCCTGGAACACAGCCCTGGCTCTGCAGCCTGGAGAAGAGGAGGCTCAGGGCAGACCT
The DNA here is from genome assembly GCA_013400475.1 of Tricholaema leucomelas. NCBI lineage: Eukaryota > Metazoa > Chordata > Aves > Piciformes > Lybiidae > Tricholaema lacrymosa > Tricholaema leucomelas. Next base: position 209,589 of record WAAF01019573.1, read on the forward strand.
GATGCCTACAACTACCTGAAGAGAGGGAGGCTGTATCCAGGTGGGGGTTGGTCTCTTCTGCCAGGCAAGCAGCAACAGAACAAGGGGACACAGTCTCGAGCTGTGCCAGGGGAGGTCTAGGCAGGATGCCAGGAGGAAGTTGTTGGCAGAGAGAGTGATTGGCATTGGAATGGGCTGCCCAGGGAGGTGATGGAGTCACTGTCCCTGGAAGCATTCAAGAAAAGCCTGGATGGGGCACTTAATGCCATGGTCTGGTTGATTGACTGGGCCTGGGTGCTAGGTTGGACTGGATGATCTTGGAAGTCTCTTCCAACCTGGCTGATTCTATGATTTCTCCTGCTGATGTGTTTATTTGCCACCTGTTATCACTGGATCAGATTTGGTATTGATAATAGATCATATCATTTGACTCTAAAGCTTACAGGAGTGGAGCTGCACGTCCATGAACTATAACTTCTCACACCTTAGCCATGCATTTTAGGCTTTATGGTTTCATCATCCTCTCTGGGTGAATTGCTGAAGAATTCCAGAGTGTCTCTGATGCAAGTTTTTGAAGTTACTCTTTTAGCAAAACTGGATTTTGTTGCACCTATTTTCACACACCTGAGAAAAAGCCTTAGGAAATCACAGATATTAAAATAAGGTTCTTACAGCTGCAAAACTGTAGAATAATTTGGCTTGGAAGGACTATCTGGAGGTCATTTAGCCCAAAGAAAAGCAGGCCCAGCTTAGATCAGGTTGTGCAGAGCCTTTTAAGTCCAAGTTCTCATTATCTCCAAGGATGGAGTTGCATACATTCATCAAACAATAAAAATGAGACAAGATTCAGTCTTCCTGAGCAAACAACCTGGTATTGTAGTTGCAGGGCACATCAGAAGAATAAAGCAACATTTATAAGTAGGGTATTTGAATTCTACCACTAGAAATAGCTCTTACTAAAATGTAACCTGGGATAGGGGCTCAGAGCAACCTGCACCAGTTGGGGATGCTCCTGCTTACTGCAGGGGGTTTGGACTAGACGAGCTTTAAAGGTCTCTTCCAACCCAGTGTATTCTGTGATTCTATGGATCCATACTAATGGGTGAAGCTGATTGGAATGGAAAGAATTCCTGGCTTGTGTATGAGTGCCTGGAAAGGCAGAATAAACTCACCTTCCTCTACTTCTCTATCATGCACTGGAACAAATCCTCTGGAAAAGATTAATCTTATCTTTAGACAGTTGTGCATCAGTCACAGCAAGAGCCACTAACCTTCAGAGCTGACAACCCTAACGTGCACAGCAACCTTAAAACACTACTTACAAGGCTGCTAATTATATAACTAAATAATAGCAGGGCTAAAATAGTATAACAAAACCTCGATTCCTGTCTTTAACATTTAGTGTGGACTAAATCTTGGACTTTTCTTTCCTTTTCAGATTATTCTGCCAGTAAATATGCAATCATGGGAATGATGGAAGCCATAGACTGGGAAGTGTCTCGTGCAGGAAAAGATGGCATTAAAACCACAATTGTTTGCCCTTATTTTGTAAACACAGCATTAGCTAGAGGTTTTGAAAGCAAGTAAGTAAAATTCCCTGATCCAGACATTAAAAATAATCACTGCTCACCAGATGTGCCACATCTAGTGATGGCTTTGGAGTAGTCCCTAGACCACTTGTAATCTTTAATAATTATAAGGTTAATTTGCTTCTCAATTTTTGCCCTGCTGGCACACACAAAGACCTCTTGACATAAGAAGACCAAGTCTTGTGTACAATCAGTAAGTGCAACAGGGACTGTGTAATAACCTCACAGCCAAGGAACTGTTGGGATGCAGAGCAGTATTTAAGGCAACCTCATTTGCCAGGAGAATGGGCACTGCTGAGCTTCTCTGTCCCAAGGAATTTAGGCACTGAGGTGACAGTTATGGCTGTCAGGAAAGCCATGGGCTGTCTTTATTAAGTCTGCCCCACTATCTATTAGCAGGCATTGCTCTTCTCTGGGTGAGAACAGCTGTGATGTGTCTGTATGGTTGTAGTAGTGGGAGAGGCTGCAGGCAGGCACCCAATTAGCCACTGCAGTAGCGCAGTTCCAGTGATGTTGGGCTTTTAGTGCTCTGCTTCCACCATTCATCACCCTGTAGCAGCACATACTGTGCTTCCAGCCTTTCTCCTGGCTGGAAATAGGCCTGGCCATGGTCTGATTAGCTGTCACTTCAACATCAACAGCAGAAAAATGGGAGGTGAGTGGAGGGCAGAACTCTTACCCACAAAACAGCTTATACTGTGGGTTAAGTGCAGAGTTTTGAATGCCTCAGTCAGTATGGGCAGTAATTCCATGAGGGTCTGAGCAGGTCTGGCACTAAAGGTTGCTTATTAGTCATTAAAATGCACAATATCACCAAAGTGATTTTTTAACTTGCTTTTGACAATAGAAGGAGCTAAGCTGACTAGAGAGTCCTTGTTAAGAGTACTTGAGGGGATGGGAAACATTCTTAAATGATTTCATTGGGTTTGTGTTAGAATGGATCTCAACAGTAAAGTTTTACCATTCTCAAATGCTTGTCTCTTGTTTCACCAGGTGCCCTCTTCTCCTTCCTGTCTATGAACCAGACTATGTGGCTTGCACAATCATGGATGCAATCCAAAAGGACAAGTTTTATGTAGTGATGCCTCCAACTTTATACTTTTTGGGTATCAAAATGTAAGAGTGTGACTCCTAGCATGGCCTCTCTTCCTTTGCCATGTGCCTGCAAAATAAGCAGGAAAGCTCAGTGAAAAGAATCCCTTAGTGTTCCTGCAGTGAATCCAACTATGTCCCCAGTTATGAAGAAACAGTGGTTTTCACTTCACAGATCCACAGATTGCTGGAAGGGATCCTCAAAGGTCACCTTGTCCAATCCCCTGCAGCCAGCAGAGACACCTCCAACTAGATCAGGCTTCTCACAGTCACATCGTTCTGATTTTGGACATCTCCAGGGATGGGGCCTCAGCCATGTTCCAGGGCAGCCTGTTCCAGTATTTTACCACTCTTGTACAGAACTTCCTCCTTATGTTCAGCTTAAACCTACCTTGCTCCATCTGAAAACCATTGCACCTCATCCTATCACAGAAACCCTTCTAAACAATCCCTCTCCAGCTTTCTTGTAGGTTCCCTTCTGATACTGAAACGTAGTTCTAAGGTCTCTCTGAAGCCCTGCTGTCTCCAAGCTGAGCCCCAACTTTCTCAGCCTATCCTTGTACAGGTTCTCCAGACTTCTAATATTTTTTGTGGCCCTTTTCCTGGCCAAATTCATCAGGTCCATGTCTCTCTTGTGTTGGGGATCCCATAGCTGGACACAGTACTCCAAGTGAGATCTCAGCAGAGTAGAATAGAGGACACAAATCACCTCTCTCCAGGTGCTGACCACACTGCTTTTGCTGTACCCCAAGTGAAGAGCATTCCTCTGGCCACTTTTGTCTCTAATACACATCTTAAGCTATAGCTGACTACAGGAAGCTTAATTTTTTTCCTGGGATGATACACTGGGAGCAGTGCCTGGGCTAGAACTGTCTGCTTCCAGTAACTCTCCACAGCTGGCTGGGCTTTCACAAAATACCTTTGTCTGGCATTCCTTTCATTCAGAACACAGGAGCACCAAATGGGTTACTGCCAGACATTACAACTGTTGAGCACATATAACACAGTTATAATGTCTTTATTTATAGAGTATATTTTTACTGGGGGGGGGAGAGGGATCTAAAAAGCTAACTCTGTGTTTGTTTCATCAGGTTAATTCCTAGAAAAATAACACTGCTCTTGCTGTCTTGTCTGAAGATAGCAGACAGCATGGATCGAGCCTATGGTCGGAAGAAAAAGGATGAACCCTCAACATTATGAAGACCTCAAGTGTCACCTGACTGAAAATTAGCAGTAAAGTTTGATCTTGGATCATGTTTATTCTTCGACCAAAACAAACCAAACCAAAAAACAACCCAAACTTTGCTTCTTTTATGCTATTTGACATTACTTAGCCTGCAATTTGATTCTTCTTCTCTTTTCATCGTTGAGGGTTTAGCTATAATTCTCTCTCTCATTACATAAATGCATTTTGCTTTTAGCTGAGGTCTCAGTAGAAGTCAGTAACAGCAGGTGGGAATGTTGGACTTCGTTTCATACTCTCATTTCTCCATTTGTGAGCAAACTCTCAAAGCACAGGATAAACACACTACTGTGCATGCAGAAAGAAGGGGGGGGAACCACAAAGCATTTAGCAGAAAGTTAAAAACAAAAACCAATCCACACACAGAACAGTTCACAAAGCAGCAGTGCATCTAACACAGAGCTGACATGAAGCAGGGTGCTGTGGTATGATCACAGGATCACAGGCTCACAGGATGTCAGGGGTTGGGACAAGAAGAGATCATCCAGTCCAACCCCCCTGCCAGAGCAGGACCATACAATCTAGCTCAGGTCACACAGGAAGACATCCATATGGGCCTTGAAAGGCTCCAGAGAAGGAGACTCCACAACCTTTCTGGGGAGCCTGTTCCAGTGCTCTGGGACCCTTACAGTAAAGAAGTTCCCCCTTGTGTTGAGCTGGAACCTCCTGTGCTGCAGCTTCCATCCATTGCTCCTTGTCCTATCCCAGGGAGCAGTGAGCAGAGCCTGTCCCCCCCTTCTTGACCCCAGTCCTCAGATATTTATAAACATTGATTAAATTCGATCTCAGTCTTCTCTTCTCCAGATTAAACAGCCCCAGGTCCCTCAGCCTCTCCTCATCAGGCAGTGCTCCAGTCCCCTAATCATCCTCGTAGCCCTCCCTTGAACCCTCTCCCTGTGCCTCTTACACCAGTGAGCCCAAAACTGAAGGCAGTACTCAAGATGAGGTCTCACCAGGGCAGAGTAGAGGTGGGGGAGAGCTTCCCTGGATCTGCTGGACACACTCATTTTAATGCACCCCAGGATGCCATTGGCCCTCTTGGCCACAAGGGCACATTGCTGTGCCATGGACATGATGTGCTCTGGCTGCTGAGCAGCATGGGCAGCCTACGGCCTGGAGGAGACTGAACCACTGTCAGTGCAGGTCTGTGCTGCTCACTGAGCTCCTCATTAGCCTCAGTGTACTTCTCTAAGCACAGCTCTACAGGTTTGAATCCAGGCTGACAGCAAATCATTGATCTTTAGAAAAAGCATTTGTGAAACTAGTGGTGGCAAAAAAAGGGAAGATGATGAAGCTCCACAACCAGAAGAAGCAGACAGGGGAAAAAATCCTTGATAGAAATTACCAATGTGGAAATTAATTGCCTTTATCAATTTTGTAAAACACTCCTGCAACAAAAGAGTCAGAGTATATAAACACAGGCTCTGCTGTGAGCAGCTGCTGCAGGCAGCTGCCTGGTGAACACTAACAAACTGTAGAACACTAATGAACTGTAGAACCATAGAATCATAAACACTTTGGGGTTGGAAGAGACCTTCAAATGTCACCTAGTCCAGCCTCCCTGCAGTCAGCAGGGACATCACAGTATCAGAGTATTACCAAGGTTGGAAGAGACCTCAGAGATCATCAAGTCCAACCCATTACCACAGAGCTCAAGGCTAGACCATGGCACCAAGTGCCACGTCCAATCCTGCCCTGAATCTTGACACCTTCAACTAGAGCAGGCTGCTCAGACCCCAAACAACCTGACCTAGGATGGTTCCAGGATGGGGCTCCTACCATCTCTCTGAGCAGCCTGGGCCAGTGTCTCACTGCCCATTTCTGCCTTCCACCCAGCCATCAATAAAAAACTGCTATGTCAGAACAAAGCCCTTGCAGCCCAAAGAGCACACTCCAAGGGTTCTCTTTTCAGTGCTCTTTTCAGTTTCTTTCACTAAAATATGTCAACCTTACCCCTGACATTTGGAGTTGTCAGTTACCATCTACATACACAGGACACAAGAAGATTAAGACTAATATAAAGGAAAGTGCTTTCTTTTCTGAGCCTTATCTCACCTCCTCTGTACAGCCTTCCTCTGCATAGCTGCAGCCTCAGCCAAGGGCACGCTTCTGCTAATCTGCTTGCCTCAAGAAGGAATTTGTAAAGCTTATGCTAAGTCTCACAGTGAGATGACAGATCTTCTTATCGGCCCTGAAAATCTGCAACTCCTTCTTTTCTATCAAGATATCAGGAAAATAGTTCATTTTTTACTTGTACAGAAAAGAAGTGTGATGGATCCTGCAAGACACCTCCCAGACTGCAAACCAAGACCTCCCTATTAAAGTTAAGAGATGCTGCCAGATGCTGTTCTTCATTTTTAATCTAAAGTTATCTTTTCTATTCTTGGGTTTTAATCTAACATTATCTTTTCTGGTTTGAAATATAATGTGCCACTTAAGAAGGATCTTAGAGCTACAAGGGCACATTGCTGTCCCATGGTTAACTTCTTATCCACCAGCACTCTCAGGTCCCTCTCCACAGGGCTGCTCCCCAGCAGTCACCTCCCAACCTGTACTGGTGCAGTCTCTTATTCCTTCCCAGGTGCAAGACTCTGCACTTGTCCTTGTTGAACCTCATTTGGTTCCTCTGTGCCCAGCTCTCAGTCTGTCCAGGTCCTTCTGGATGACTGCTGTATCAGCCAAGTGAACCCAAAGAGCTCAGTTATCACCAGATCACACTTTTGTGTTGATTGCTAATATGGATTTTTCTGCTTGCTTTCTCCAGTCAATACAGTGCCTTTGCAGTTCAGATACTGCAGGATGCCACAGCCTGGATTCATTGACAAAATAATGATGCAGACCTAATTGCCATTTCACACTACACAGGCCAGATAACTGGTGGGGAACATCCATTCCATTAATTGCTGGCAGCACCACCTGAGGCAGCAGTGATTTAAAGTCACGAGGCACTGCTCAATCCTCTCCCAAACTCCACTCTTCCCAAATGTGCACTGATCAAACATGTCAGTGGAAGTGGCATCCTAGTGGTGGTAATACCACTTCCTCCTCTTCCCTGACATCCCATAACAAATGGACACACTCCTATCTCCAGCAGAAATTTTGGATGCTGTTTAAGTCACCATACACCTTGTTTCTAATTGCAGTCTGGTTTAGATGAATTCCACTCAAGAATGCTTTCTCTGTTGTATTGTCATTACAAGGAGCCTAAGAGGCTTGTAGCTACAGGTGTGTGTGATGTAGATACCTGCATGGACCAGCTGAATTCCCCAGAGAGCAGGGCAGCTCTTCTATCTAATGGAGGGAAGGCTCAGAAATCTCAAATGGTAGTTTTTTGCCTGCATTTCTTCACATGAAGCAAGTGGAGGGCTGATGATTAAAGGAACTTCTTCATGTGATTGTCCTACACAACGCATTTGCTGCTCCAAAGCCTTCATTCACAATCTGGGAAACACAAAAAACCCCAACCCCAGTGTAAGTGACAACTTAATGTAAATGTGTTTTTGATATTTTTCACTCATGAGAGATGATGAAGGACAGAAACTCTTGCTTTATTCCTCCATTTCTCAATTCTTCAGTCAAAGGGCTCAGAGATTTGAAAAATTCACAACTGAAAAGTATCTTTTCACTTGCAGCACTTTCAGCTGCAACTTTAAGTCCTTAAATAGTTTTTTTTGTAGGTATAGGCAAATCATCAGTTCCATATGAAGGCCTCCTGATGTTTTCCTTTTCTGCTGGAATGGGCTAGGTGGAGCAAGCTCAAGAGTCAGCAGCATTGCCTGTCTGCCTTGGATGATATGCTAGGAGGTAACAGGAAACAAGGAATAAAAGAGATACACTTCCAGAACAGGAAAAGAGTTTGAAAGAAGCCAGCCAGTGTGATAGTCTTGAAAAGGTTTTTGAAAGCTGCTTGGAGTCTGACAACAATCAAGCTTAAAGTAGGAAAGCAGGCTAGACCTGATGTCTACTTGCTTATCTCAACTCCTTCGTTATCTCTACCTTGCTCCTCCCTAGGACCTGAGGGAACAGCAGTGCCTAAACTGCTGAACCTGAGTCCTCACAGGCATTAACAGCTGTCGATACACAAAAGCCATGGTGCTAACCATGCCCTCCAACACAGGAGGGCCCATGGGGAGTGGAAATAGGAAGAAAATAGTTTCCCTTCAACACTGAAGCCACAGTCATACAGGACCAGGCTTCCCTTACAGAGATGCATTTGTCCCCTGGTAAACTGGTGGTGTTCATTCAACATACATAACTCTTTAACAGATATCATTTCATGACTGATAATTGCCTCCTAAGCAATCACTTTACTGTGGGCTTTCTAATTAATTATTTCCTTCAGTTTGCACTTTTTGCAACCTCCTTTCCCAAGCAGGCACATACTTGTACAGGAGAGTCAGAAGTCATTGCAGTAAATAGAGCAAGGAACAGAGATTTGCATTTTGTGTATGTATTTTAAATTGTTCTATATCAGCAGAAGCAACAGTCAGAATTCCCATGGAAGAAACAAACTCCATGATTCAGGAAGGGACCTTCAGGTGGAAGGGACCTTAAAGATCATCTAGTTTCAACCTCCTCTCCATGGGCAGCCTCATCCAACCTGCCATTGAACACTTCCAGGGCATTCTGTTCCAGTGCCTCACCAACTTCATTTCTTCCTAATGTCTAATCTAAATCCAGCCTCGTCTAGTCTGAAGCAATTCACCCTTGTCTTGTCACTCCATGCCTTTATAAAAGTCCCTCTCCAGCTCTCCTGTAGACCTCTGGAAATATCAGGAAGCTGCTACAAGATTTCCCTAGAGCCTTCTCTTCTTCAGGCTGAAAATTCCCAACTCTCTCAGCCTGTCTACATAGCAGAGGTGCTCCAGCACTCGGATCATTTTCATGGCTACCTCTGGAGCTGCTCAAACAGTTCCATGTCCAGAATCACTGTACACTTCCCATGGTGTAAAACTTAGGTGACTTTAACCACACATCTCAGCACCTGATGCATTGCTGGGATGCATTCCCAGCAGACACACTCTGCAGATGACATCATACCTAGAGACATCAGTGGCAGCTGATTAGTTTCAGTGGTTTCTATCCCAGAAAATGCAAAACAGCTCCTTCATTCTCATTCCAACACTGATGCATTCCCATAGTTACTAACACAGCCTGTTAGAATCTCTAACAGGAAAGAGCAGAAAATGAATATTAGGAGAAGCTGATGATACTACAATTGCAGCATTGTGGCTTTGTTCTTCTCTTAATAGGCAACACCATCCTTCTGGGAAAAGGAGGGAAGGATGGCCATGAGCCAGCAATGTGCTCTTGTGGCCAGGAAGGCCAATGCATTCTGAGGTGTATTAGAAGGGCTGTGGTTAGTAGGTCGAGAGAGGTTCTCTTACTCCTCTTCTCTACCCTGGTGAGGCCTCTTCTGAAGTATTGTGTCCAGTTCTGTGCCCCCCAGTTCAAGAAGGACATAGAACTGCTCTAGAAAGTCCAGCACAGAGCCATAAAAATGATTAAGGAAGTTGAACATCTTCCTTATGAGGAAAGCCTGAGGGAGCTGGGGCTGGGAGCTTGGAGAGAAGGAGACTGAGAGGTGACCTGATTAATGTTTGTAACTATGTAAGGAGTGCCAGGAGGCTGGAGCCAGGCTCTGCTGGGTGATGCCCAGCAACAGGACAATGGGCAGTGGGTGGAAGTTGAGGCATAGGAGGTTCTATGTGAACCTGAGGAAGAATTTTTTCCCTGTGAGGGTGAGAGAGCACTGAAACAGGCTGCCCAGGGGGGTTGTGGAGTCTCCCTCTCTGCAGATATTCAAGAACCATCTGGATGTGTTCCTGTGTGATCTGCTCTGGGTGATCCTGCTCTGGCAGGCAGGTCCCTTCCAGCCTCTACGATTCTATGACATATGAAGAAGGACTTAGCATTAATCAGCATTTCATGCAAAACAGAGAGGGGGAACATAGTCAGCTCGTAAGTGCAGAAGAACCTTCATTTTGTCCTAGTATTTTGATGTTTCAATGAAGCAACTTTGCTTCTGGTTTGTTTGCTTTCTTGATAGAGAACTATCTTTGTGGGTTTTATCTATGACTTTAACGTTATCTCAGAGACACTTCAGTCCCTGGGAGTGTTCTTTGAGGCTTTTCTGTCACCCAGATTTCCTCCAAACACAAAGAGCACTACTGAGGAAGCAGAGCTTCAGACGGAGATGTGCTGACCTTGCTATTTATACTGAAATGTATTAGCTCACCTGAATGATTCCACAGCAGGAAGTGTGTGGTCAGTCTCACTTAATTTTGGTGATCTGGAAGCAAGGTGACATTGAGTGAGTGATTCTTGACAGTATGAATGACTTTGCAGCAATTTATTTCTACCAGCAGATGAGGAAGTTTGGATGAATTTCCTATCCTGAGATGTTCATTTAATTGGCTAAAGTGGGGTAAAGGAATTCCACTCTATATCCTTAGTGACACCAGTTCAAATACTTGGACAAAACACAAAAGAGGCAGGAAGGATAGAGCTAATTTATACCCAAGATTAAACTGGTTTTAAGCAGTATGCATACACCATACCTATCTCTAGTGCCAAAACATCACAGTGCTGTTGAGATGTTGGATTATTCCTTCTTTCTTCACTTCAGAGATTAGCTCTTATTTAGAACTAATAAACCTGTAATTGGGTAAGCTGGAAATAATAGATGGCAAGTGGAATGCAGCAAGCCATTAAAACACCAGATGCCTTTCCTATGACTATTGAATTAGCTACAGGTGTTCAGTTCAGGGGGTTAGGTAAAACATGCCTCACATCACCTATTCTCTGTGGAGATCAGTGCTGACTGCAAGGGGTTTATGCTTTATGGGATAGTAGTCCCAGAAATGCTGTAGAGGTTAGGAATTGAGTACCTCTTATCTCTGAAATTACTTCAGTGAGCATGGCCTTGGCTACAAGCATCACTTCCCATTCCTTATTCACCGCTTCAGAAAGCCAAACGTGGCATGAAAAACACTGATGGAGAAGTGAAGTTTGGGTTCAAAATCTCTCTTCTTTTTTTTTAAAACCTTTTTATTGTCATGCAAATTGCTAGGGTACCTTGTAGATTGATCTTAGGGAGGAGTTCTTCAGTACCAGGGTGGTGAGACTCTGGAATAGGCTGCCCAGAGAGGCTGTGGATGCCTCCTCCCTGGGGATGTTCAAAGCCAGGCTGGATGAGGCCTTGAGCAGATGAGTCTAGTTGAGAGGTGTCCCTGCCCATGGAAGGGAGGGTGGAGTAGATGATCTCTGAGGTCCCTTCCAATCTAGGCCCTTGTATCACTCTATGATACATTAACTAGAAGTGCTGTCTTTCACTCATGACAAGTAAGGTGCCACTGAACAGAAAATTAGGGTCCTCGTGTTGGTAAAAAAACTGCCTAAAGGGTAAAGACAACTAGGAATAGAGAAGAGCTGATTTCCAGAGTGGAGGTGGACTGCCTGGGGAACCCCAGAGAGATCTGTGCTGGGATGTGTGCTCATTTCATGCCTTTGTTACTGCTCTGGAAGAGAGGCTGCAGTTACAAAAGCACCTGATGATGTTAAAGATAATTAAGGACACTTTAATCAGTTGTTTCAGCCCCTCCTTGGCTTTGTACCTTTGTACCTTAGGCATCCACAGTGCAGAGGTACTAGCTAGCTACAGCTAAACTAAGGTAAAGCAACTGTTTGCTGTTTGAAAGAGTGCTCAGGCACTGGACCAGGCTGCCCAGGGAGGTGCTGGAGCCACCATCCCTGGTAGACAAGGCACTTGGGGACATGGTTTAGTGGGCATGGTGGTGTTGGACTGACAGTTGGACTCGATAGTCTTGGAAGTCTCTTCCAACCAAAACAACTTTATGTTTCTAGCCTAATATGGTCCAGGTGTCAGCAGACTGTCCTCATGGTACTGCTAATCAGCCATGAGCTTCAGCTCTTCACACAGAGTGTTTAATGAACTTGCTAAGAGCTGCCAAGCACAGTTGCAGGCCTGTGCTCCCCACACTGCCAGTGACAAGACTGAAGGCAAGTGTCTGGGCTGAAGGAGTGCTAAGATTCTGAACCCTTGGTGTGTACACGAGTGTGTGAATTGGAGCCTGCCCTCCCAGAGAAGTGTCACTGCAGGAGACTGTGCATGGAGAGTCGCCTTCAGCTGGCCCAGATTAGGCATGCAGGGACTGAAGTACAGCCCTGAATATTTATCCAGAGCATGAGTTGGTAAACACTGGAACCAAGCAGTTAGTGTGGGAAAAAGCCCTATAAATTTCAGCAGGCTCTCCAAGAAGTGTTATTTATTCATTGTTAAAATCTCACAATGTCTGCAGCTGTTCTTACAGACTTTATTTGAGAGGGGACTCTGTGAGGCTGGAGAATCAATACTGAAATCATTTGCTTTAAAGAAAAAAAAAAAGGAAACTTGAATGTGAAACTTTACCTTTGTTGTTTTTTTAATCCCTGTTTCTTATTTTATCAGGTGCATGTTTGCAGTTTCTATTTTAGAGGTGGAGCACACCACCAAGAAAGATCACTCTTGAAGTTTGAGTGGAAAAACACAAGCACATTCTTACTTAAGCACTTAAGAATGTGTCTTTACTCTTCACAGTCTCTTTCTTCTCTCTGCCAGATATTGATTAGCAAATATTGATGACTACAAAGCTGGTGAAAACCTGCAATAAGACTGACTGGCCAGCTCACAGTCATTACTAATCTGAACCACCAAAAAGTGGTTTCAAATCCCATTATGCACTAGCTGAAGAGGATTCCTATAGAAACACATGCTTCATATATATTTTTCCAGCCCCATACATGCATATATTTAGTCCAAGAATTTCCATGAGTCTCAAGCAGAATTCTTTGGCAAAATGCCCTCTGAGGGAGGAATCAACAATTCTCAGTCTCTGAAGTCTCTCTTACTGCCTGTTCTCTCAATTTAAAAGGGCTCAACTGAAGAGCAGGTTTTCCTTCATCTGCAGCCACAGAAGGTCAGATCACAAAGAAGAGAAATGGAAACATAAGATTGTCATATTTTTTACTAAATAAATACTAAAGGTCTGCACAATCCCAAACACAACTCCAGGCTGGGTGGGGAAGGGCTGAGAGCAGCCCTGAGGAAAAGGACCTGGGGATCTGGGATGGTGAAAAGCTCAACAGGAGCCTGCAGTGTCCACATGCAGCCCAGACAGCAACCCTGTGCTGGGCTGCAGCAAGAGCAGTGTGGGCAGCAGGGCAAGGGAGGGGAGCCCCTTGGCTCTGCTCTCCTCAGACCCCACCTGCAGTCCTGGCTGCAGTTCTGGAGCCTCCAACACAAGAAGGACATGGAACTGTTGAAGGCTCAGAAGAGGGCCACAAAAATGATCAGAGGGCTGCAGCAGCTCTGCTATAAGGACAGGCTACAATAGTTGGAGCTCTTTAGCCTGGATGAGAGAAGGCTTCAAGGAGACCTTACAGTGGCCTTCCAGTACCTGAAGGGGGCTACAGGAAGGCTGAGAAAGGACTACTGACAAGGTCTTGTAATGACAGGACAAGAGGTAATGGGTTTGAACTGGCAGAGGGGAGATTTAAACTGGATGTTAGGAAAGGGTTCTTCACAGTGAGGGTGGTGAGACACTGGCACAGGTTGCCCAGGGAGGTTGTGGATGCTTCCTCCCTGGAGGTGTTCAAGGCCAGGCTGGATGAGGCCTTAAGTAACCTGTTCTAGTGGGAGGTGTCCCTGCCTATGGCAGGGGGTTGGAACTGGATGATCCCTGAGGTCTCTACCAACCTAAACCACGCTGATTCTATGAAGATGGTGTTATAGTTATATCTAAGGAGTGTATGGCAATGATTATATACTACTATGGATTGTCGACTTTATTACTAAATAAATATTAAAGATGGTATTATAGTAACATCTGAAGAGTATACTGCAATAATTATATATTAATATGGATTGTCACATTTATTACTAAATAAATGTATAGAATCACAGAATTGTCAGGGCTGGAAGGGACCCCAAGGACCATACAGCTCCAACCTCCCTGCCATGGGCAGGGGCACCTCACACTAGATCAGGTTGCTCAGAGTCCCAGCCAGCCTGGCCTCAACTTTCAGAGATGAGGCTTCCACCACCTCCCTGGGCAACCTATTCCAGGGTCTCATCACCCTCCTAATGAACTTCTTCCTAACATCCAATCTGAATCTACCCACTTCTAGTTTTGCTTCATAATCAATCACTTTCTTTGTGTGTTCTTGTGTTTGCCAAGTCTAAGAGCTCCACGTGGATAAGGGAGCTGTAAGCCTGACAAAAATTTTGGCATCTGGTGGAGGGAATGGAAGCTGGAATTCATTGGGCAAGGAATTTGTGGAGAGGAGAACTAGGGATGTTTTTGTAGGGTTTAGGGCTCAATCATAACAACTTCTACAAGAGAAAAATGCTGACTATGTACAGTTTGTCACGCCTCGTGGCAGCAAAGGGCAGACCCAGATGTGTTTGAGGAAAAGAACACCTTTACTTCCCCAACTCCACGTACAGGTTCTTCAAAGAGGCAGGTACCAAAGTTGCATTAAGACCAGCTTACAGCATAGGAACCAGGCAGCCTTCTGCTGAGCTCTGCAGGAGTCCTTACTACATCACTGACTAGCATGGCATCGGAGAGTCATTCCAAAACACATTAAGCAGCAGGACTTTTTGCTTGTTGCATGCTGTTTGTTCTCTCCCTAGTTCCCAAGGGGAGATGCTTGGGCAGTGAAGTGATGGCCTTGGTAGAGTTGGGTTTACTATAAACATGTATGATGCCCCAGTGGTTTTGCCTGAGAAGGTCACATAAATGTATCTTGTGCTCTGAATGGCAGGTTGAGTTTGTGACTGTCCTTATATCCCAGGATATTTATTTCACTGTCCCACAGTGGTCTCCAAGAACATTCTGTCTCCTGAACAGACAACTTTTTTGACAGCATTTACCCCTACTGAGGTGGAGATAGGGAGCAAAGGCAATGGTCAGCAGGGACAGATGAGTGTAGTTGTCAATGCTAAGCTGTGGATGCTTTTTGGCCATTGTGGGAAACTCCACTGTGATGAGAACTAAATCTTCCTTTTGACTTCTTTGCAGGAGGAGATTGTAGACAGCTGAGGACAGGTCTGATCATACAGTCAAAATAAACAGCCTGGCTGAGGGCTTTTTATTCTAGGTGAATTGTTCTAAGTGCTGAAAAGCCTGCTGACCAAACACATCAGACTCTTGTAGTCCAGCCAGGAAGCAAGTGAAGCATGAATAACTGAGTAACGTGTCACTGTCTGCCAGCATGGGATGGGGTCTTCTAGCCAATCAAAGGCCATAGAAAGTATTACTCAGGGGTAATGCTATGTCCAGACTTAGCCCAATCAAGGAACACACAATCAAGGAATGCAAAAGGACTTTTAAATTATAGATTCAGTTGATCAGTGACAGATGTGGATCGACAAGCTCTGAAGCAGACTGCAGTCTGCACCCCTCACAAAGGCTTTCCTCACATCAGGATTCTTGCCTGGGTTCTGCTTCACACAGCTGGTTTTCATCCTTGGGCTAACTTTGTCCAAGTACAGAGTCAACCAGACAGAAACAGCAGCATGGTTGTATAGAGTGATAGACAGAGCAGTGCATCATCTACCTGTCTCTGGTACTTGACTTCACACCAGTTTAGCCAGTTTAGCTTGGCGATAAAAAAGACCCAAGAGAGTGTTCTTGAACTCCACATGTGAACAGTCCAATTGCACCTAGCAATTATTCATCACTGCAAGCCCTGCAGAAAGGATTCAAAGCAGCTTAGCACATTCTCCAGCAACCTTCCCTTTCATAGGAAACAACTTCTTTCCATGGCTGACCACTTCAAGTGCTGCAGGAAGATATGGGAGAGTGTGAACATGCTGCTTCTCCATATACAGTCATTTCTGTTAAGGTTAGTGACATTTAGCCACACAAGCCAAATGGCCCTACAGGTCAAGCAATCCTATTTCTTCTGTAGAGTAAGTGCTTAGAGGGGGCTGACTTGTTGGTGACACCTGAGATCTCTAATGTTTGCCATTTCATTTTCTTCAGGTAATTATCACAATGAAGACTGCAGGTTTAGTGACTGGGCAATTAAATAGCCTGTCAAGATATTTTGTTCCAATTCTTTTCCAGCCATGAGCACCCTTTACTCCTTCATTTGTAGCGCAGAACAAGCTGGCATTTGGACCAGACATTCTGTAGCATTGCTTTGTGTTTTGCAATGGAATAAGAAAATAGAGTAATAACTGTTTACTAGTGAGTAGTTTCCTGTTTTGATGGGAAATGCTGGCTTGCATCAGCAACACTTCTTGACTGAGGAAACCATGAATGGTAAATGTGCAATGTATGCATCGCTGCAGTTCTGCCAGCAGCACAAGTAAAGCAAACAGTTTATATCTTCCAGAACTATTTTAGCTGCATGGTTTCATGTGCCCATTCCCATTCATATCATTCAATACATCTCTGACTTTACCAAGCAGAAGGCTTCAAGGAGACCTTGAAGTGGCCTTCCAGTATCTGAAAAGGGCTACAAGAGGGCTGGGGAGGGACTACTGACAAGGTCTTGTAATGATAGGATGAAGAGGAATGAGTTTAAACTGGCAGAGGGGAGATTGAGACTGGATGTTGAGAAGAACTTTACAGTGAGGATGGTGAGACACTTGCCCTCAGAGGTTGTGGAGCACAGAACCACAGAATGTGATCAAAGATCACCTCCCTGGAGGTGTTCAAGGCCAGGCTGGATGAGGCCTTGAGCAACCTGTTCCAGTGGGAGGTGTCCCTGCCTATGGAGGGGGGTTGGAACCGGCTGAGCTTTGAGGTTGTGCTAGTTTGAGCCTAGCTAGCATGTTTTGGTGAGAAGAACTAGATGACAGGCTGTAAAATGAAAACAATGGTGAGGTCTACTTCCCTCACAGTCTTGCTGAGATGTATACAAAAGAAGAAAGGCAAAACAAAGATTAGGGCATTTGCTTCTTCTCCTCGCTGGGGAACTTTGCCTGCTGGGGAGCTCGTGGCTGCTGGCTGGACTCCATCTTGCTTTCTAACCTCACCCTCCTTTGCTTGGCTGCTTCACCTTGCTTTTAATCCTTTTGGCCGAACCTCCATTCTTCCTTGGGACTGGGGTAAGGTTGAGAGGGGTAGGGGGAAGGTGAGGGGTGGTTGAGAGCCCCTCCTGGGGACTCAGGTTTCTGGGAGGGGAATTGTGTTTGTATTACCTTTTTTCCCTTGTCTATTTCTGTCTATAACTGTATATACTGTAACTATCTGCTTGTACATTGTGCCAGCTGTAAATATAAGCTTCATTCAAATTTCCAGAGCCGACTGAGTCTAGTTTGGGTAATTTCTAAAAGTGGGGGGGGGGGGGAACACCCAAACCATCACAGAGGTCCCTTCCAACCTAAACCATTCTATGATTCTATACTATCTGTTTGCTGAAAATGACTAACACCAGCCATAAAGCTATAATTTCAGATGCTTTAGGGAAGCTATCGCTTGGCCTCACAGATCTATTGTTCTTTGAGGGAATGAAGAAGCTTACAGACAAAGAAAGAAAAGGTTAACATTGTCTATACAGTCTTAAAAAAAAAGGACATTTGACAAGCTTAAAAAAATACACTGACAAGGGCAAGCAGGAAAAGCCCTTCTGTTCCTACAACTGCTAAAAGAAAATAGCAGACACTGGAGTAAATGCCAACTGTCACAGACTTCTAGAACCTGTGCTCAGATTCAAAGTGTTCATCATCATATCCAAAATGACCACAGAATAGCGTGACTCAGAAGGAGATGTGGTGTGTTACTAGTGCTGTTCAACATGTAAGAATGAGGGCTGAATATGAACGACAGAAGAGCCTCAAGAGACTGAGTTACTAAGTATGACAGTGGCAGAGGAAATTGCATTTCTGTAAACAACTGTAAAATGATCCATGAAAACACAACTCTAACTTTGCAGGTACATCTAATGATGGCACCAATCTCGCTACTACTACCAGGGAGTGAGATGTGAAAAGCAAGGGTGATAGAGCCCTGGAACAGGCTCCCCAGAGATGTTGTGGAGTCTCCTTCTCAGGAGACTTTCAAAACCCACCTGGATGCATTCCTGTATGGCCTGTCCCTGATCCTGCTTTGGCAGAGAGGTTGGACTCAATGATCTCTGGAGATGCCTTCCAACCCCTCATAGGCTGTGCTTCTGTGAATACCAGTGTTAAATAATGATTAAATTTCTTTTGTCAAAATGAAAGGAAATGCTAGGAATTATTAGGAAATGAATACTGAACAGGACAAAAATGTCACAATGTTGCTGGGTAAAATCAGTTGCATTTATTGTGAATGCCAAGAGCAGGACTGAAAGAGCGTAGCAGAAATTAAAAGGTAGAGAGAAACCCAGCAAGGATAATTTTAAACCACACAATGACCTTCCTATAAAGAAGAGGTAGAATAGATTTGAATCACTAAACCTGGTGAGGAGACAGCTGGAAACACAATAAGAAGTCTAGAAATCAAGGGCGGCACAAAGAAGGTGAATAGAGGATCTGTTCTAAAACATCTGGGAGACATCAAATGATACTAGCAACAAAGAGCACTGCAGACACAAATGTGTAGAGAAGCAGAGCTTTTCTTTTATCAGAAAGACAGCTGTAAGCTCTTAAATACTCTTAGGCATGAGACAAGAAGGTTTTACGGTACTCAAATCTGCCAGCAACACTTCCATGTTTGCCACCAACTGAACCTTTTCCATCTCTAGAGTGACCTGAGAAACTACATTCTCTTGCTTCACTCCTTGCAGATGCACACAACTTTGGACATTCCAGTGTGACAAGCATGCAAATAATAAGCAGGATGTCAAGTCACTGAGTCTACAAACTTAAGTTCTCTTCCTCTCAAAAACAAAGTGGCCCCAGGGAACCATCCCTGACATGTACTGTCCTCAAAATCATAGCCACGGTACAGATGACCACGGGTGAGTGCTCAGCCTCTGATGCTGTTTTCTTCACCAGTACAGATGCAGACACTGATAGATGAAAAGGAAAACCAAGGATATGACACATCTTTGCACAGCCCCGGGGGAGCCAGGGAAGGCTGTGGTGACTGATCACTTCCTTCTCGTGATTCATGGACAACTTGCTGTAGAGCTGTTTAAAAACCTCAGCATGCAGAGGTGTTCTCTGTTCTTGCTTATGGAACACATATCTGCAAGTAACCTGGGACAAGGACTGAGAGGGCTTCATGGATGTTTCTGGTTTAAATTAGTGCCACACAGACATCTACCAACAGCCAAAGAACGATAGCAGCGCTCCTTTGTAAGCACTGTACAGTCCAGAGCTGTGTGAATGATGTCACTGTGTTTGGAATCATTCCTAAATCACATGAAAAATACTCATGGGCTGTAGTAAGTGCAGCTGAACTTTGCCAGCTTTCATTTCAGGCAGGCAGAATCATCTTGGGTTTGTTTTGGTTTTTGGCTGTTTTTTTTTCCCACAGAACTTAGCACAGACACATTGACTGGAAGGTATCTCTGGAGGTTTCCAACCCAGTTTCCCACTCAATACAACACGATCAGCCAGAGCTTTGGCTCTCTGAGCCTTGAAAACTGGAAGGAGATGCCTCCATCTCCCTGGACTTGTTCTCTAGTGCTGCACTATCAGTCTAATAAAATTTTTCCTAATGTCATAAAATCACAGAATTGCTTCAGTTGTGAAAGACCTCCAAAATCATCAAGCCCAACACCACATTAAACCATGTCCACGCATTTCCTGAGCACCTCCAGGGATGGTGACTCCACCACCTCCGTGGACAGCCTGTTCCAACGCCTGACCACTCTTTCAGGAAAGAATTTTTTCCTAATCTCCAACCTAAACCTCCTCTGGCACAATTTCAGACCATTTCCTTTTGTTCTATCACCTGATACTGCAATGTCTATCTTAAACAGCCCCGATCAAAGCCCATGGTTATTGCACTTTGTCATTAGATAACAGGGTGAGGACAATCACTTCCCACAACCTGCTGGCTGTGCTCCTTCCAGTGGAGCCCACTATGTCCAGCACCTTACTGCCCACCACAACATAGGCTTGACTCAAATGTCACCTGTGACACCCAGGTCTTTTCTAGCAGGGCTGCTTCCTCAGCTTGTAAATAAAAACCTCTCTGCTGATAAAGGAACATGGGTTTGTGTCCATGAAAAGGGAGAGGTTTCTCTTTCTACAACATAGTCAAGCACTGAAAGTTCAGATGAAAAGAAAATGAACTAATCAATGGGTCAGAGATTAGGATTTCATTTAGCTAGCACATGTGTCAGGAACCCAAATGGGGGTGACATTGTAGACCTCATCTGTCCTTGCCTTCAACTGACGACTGCACAGGGAACAGCTCAGAATAAAAAAGCATAATTCTGTTCTTTTAACATGTCCTGTGCAAAGAAAGAAAGGGGGGGAAAGGATAAAAAGTAGCTTTCTGACAACACTGTTCCTAAGCTGGATGTATTCACGTAGCCCTACTATCAGCTTTTTAAACAGAGAATGAATTTCCCACATCAGATGTGTGAAGTGGTGTATTCTCCAGTGCCTCAAGGTATCAGATGGCTTCTCACTGCTGTTACAATCTGTTCTTTACCTGGGTCAGACTGATAAAAACCTCTGCTGGAGATGGTATGTTTGGTGACACTGTATAAGGCTGTGGCTATGTGATCACTTTGATGGCTCTCTCCGGTACATACTCAACAGCAAGTATGCTAAAAGCTGCCTTTCCTCTTGCAGACTAGTTGAAGACTGGCACATCATTTCCAGAATGGAAGAAAACAGAAGAACTTAAACCTCCAATCCATTCCCTAAGAACTGGAAACTTTGCTGAAGCAAAAAATGTTCACGGAAGATCAGCAACATACTGAAGCCATCAAAACAAAAATTGAATACATCCCTATAATTCAGAAGCCAAGTTTACTGACTATAAATCTGCAGTGAAATGCCTGGAAAACCACACAGCAAACTTGCAGCCTTGATAGTGCTTTTCCTCCCCTCTGCTGTTGCAGCATCAGCAAATACAGGGCACTGCTGGGATGCTCTGAGTGAGCAGTGGTGCCTCTCCCCTGTCGCTTGTGCAGACAGTGTGTGCTTCACTCACACTTCTCACCATTACCACGCCTATGGCATCACAGAATCACAGAATGAGAACAGCTGGAAGGGACCTCTGAAGATCATCGTCCAATCTCCACCTAGAGTAAATCACATGGGAATGCTTCCAGAGAAGGGTTTGGAATGTTTCCAGAGAAGGAGACTCCACAACCTCTCCGGGCAGCCTGCACCAGGGCTCTGCCACTCTCAAAGTGAAGATTTTTTTCCTTATATTTATGTGTGACCTCCTGTGTTCCACTTTGTGCCCACTGCCCCTTGTCCTGTCACTGGGCACCACTGAGGAGAGTCTGCCCCATCCTTCTGACACTCTCCCTTCAGCTACTTGTAAGCATTAATGAGATCTTCCCTCGGTCTCCTCTTCTCCAGACTAAACAGACACAGGTCTCTCAGCCTTTCCTTGTAATGCAGATATTCCACTCCCCTCGGCATCTCAGCAGCTCTCTGCTGGGCTCTGGTCCTTGTACTTGTTACTAGAAATCCCAGAACTGGACCTAATACTCCAGGCAAGGGCTTATAAGCGCAGTGCAGAGGTGGAGGAGAACCTCCTTTGACTTGCTAGCCACACTCTTCTTCACGCACCCCTGGATGCCTTTGCCCTTCTTGGCCACAAGAGCACCTTGCTGGCTCCTGGTGAACTTACCCACCAAGACTCGCAGGTCCTTTTTCCCAGAGCTGCTTTCCAGCAGCTTTCTGTTTGGCTTTGAAAGGGCTTGTTTGTTGATTTGCTTGTTTTTCTTGCCTTTTTGTTGCCGTTGCTTGGTAGGTTTGGTTTTTAACAGGAAGAGAGATCTCTTACTCTCTTTTGGCCTCTTGCCAGTTGACTCTTGCAGTTTTCCTACCACAGGCTCTGCTAATTCCACACTACCCAGTAGGTGGCCTCCGTGCATAATGAATTTCCTTACTCTTTTTTATTCATTCTGCCTTGCTTTTCTTTATTGCAGCGACTCTTGTATTGGTTTTTAGTTCGAATGTCCCGCTTTTGATCACTTATTTTCAACATCTGAGCACCAGCTATTCGTTAAGGACTAATCTCTTTTTAAATGACTCTTCCTTTGTTGGTCTAAAAAAACCCATTCGATTTCTAGCGTGAAGCTGATGATATGGGAAAAGACCAGACAAGATCCACAGGGTTCTGCTCTGGTTTAGAAATGTCACCCACATATTTCTTGATCCTTCCTCTACTTCTCATTTGACATTCCTCAAGGCTTAGAGAAACGTCTTCTGTCAAGACCATAACATATCACCCAGGTCCAGACAGATGGAATACAGAGGTAGACAAACATGGCACATCTCCAGGGTCTCCTTCTCTGGATCTTTCAAAGAGCTACTCCTGATGTTTGTTCTCCCAGCCTCCATCTTCAGAACTCAATTAACTCTTGGGATACAGTCAGCCCCTACTTAACAAATCAGAGTGTTACCTGTATTTGCCATCCAGTGGGAATGCTTTGCCACATAGGCAGAGGTAGGTCCTTTGGATATGAAACAGATTAAATGGATTCTTAACTGATTAAAGATCTTAATGATCCTATTTCTAGTTCTTATGCAAAAACATCTCTTAGTTTCTAGGTAGGTAAGAGTACCTCTAGCTGTGATCACTGGCAACACATTTGTGTGTACCAGTCTCTTACTGGTGGTGCCCAGTGACAGAACAAGGAACAATGGGTAAGAGCTAGAGCACAGGAGGTTCCACCTCAACTCGAAGAGACACTTCTTTACTGTGAGGGTGATGGAGCACTGGAAAAGGCTGCCCAGAGAGGTTGTGGAGTTTCCTTCTCTGAAGACATTCAAAACCCACCTGGGTGCTTTCCTGTGTGACCTACCCTAGGCGACCCTGCTTTAGCAGGAGGGATTGGACATGATGATCTCTAGAGGTCCCTTCCAACCCCTACCACTCTGTGATCCTGTGATTTGCAGCTTTTTGTATGTTCAAAGACCAGAATGAATTCGATGAAAGCATTTCAGGTGTATCCAAAGTCATCTATCTACTCATTATCACAAACCAGAAAACTCTGAGCTGCACCACTTAGTGGAGTCACTTCTATAATGTTTCACCTCAACGAGACTCCAATTCATTCCACCTTGTCCTACATCATGCAATAAACCCTGTAACACAAGATCCCTTGTCACATTCCCTGTGACCTTCTACACTGAAAGAGAAGCCAGGATATTTGTGAAACCTACTTGCCCATGCAGTACATTGGTCTATCATGCATCTCTCCAAACTTCCTGACCCTATTTTTCGTAGATAATTGACACATAAATTCCATCTTTGGCTATTGCCAGCAAGCTAATAAGACAGACAGTCTTTTGGTTTCCCTACCATAATGAGGCCTGAAACCAATTTGGCTAGGATCAAGGAAATATGAAGCCTCCAAATATTTCTGGAATTGCCTCACTATAAGCTTTTTTCAAAAAGGCAGATTGAAATGTCCTATAATAGATGTGAGTGTTTGCATCACCAGGCAGATATTTTTAGATCTGTCTTAACAAGGGCTTCCTAAGGAGAAGTTGGTGTCTGGTCCTATTGTACCCTAACACCACCCTCGGCTAAGATTGGGATCTTCACTGCTCAACAACGTGGCCTCAGTACTGTCTTCATTTAAGGCTTCATTTCCATGGGCACACTAAGGAAAGCATCGAGTCAAGATGAATTCGCTGGTCAGTGCACGTAAGTGAGGGCTCATTGCACTTCCCTGCAGGAGAAAGGTAGGCTTCTTTCACAGCAGGCTAAGATACAGTGGGACCCAAATTACAATGAATGAGAGCATCCACACAGAGGTTTAGTGCAACTTAGCATATGTGCATTGGTTTATTTCATTTCAGGCAAGTCCTAAGAAAACAGCCTTAGTCGAAATGAAAACTTGGGTTTGCATTTGTCCTGTCCATAGCCTGCTCTGCTACCATGGAGACAGACAGCTTGGCCAGAATCTAGTAATCTCATCTTCAAAGAAACAAAAACATTCTTGGTGAAAGAGCCTGCAAAGCTGCATTGGCCCTAAATGTGATCTCGCACCCTTCACTGAAATCCCACTTCCTCACAAAAGGAAAACTGTTCTCTTCCACCTTTGTTTTCTTCTCATCTCTTTCCCTCACAAGTAATCAGAGCTTCTCAATCACAAATTGTTCCACGGCCAGCACGGGTAGTGGGCCCTGCACAACACCCTACATCTGCCCAGCAGCACCATCATAGCACCTCTATTCCTTCTCCTGCATCTCTTCTGCTCCTCAGTGCAACTCTCCTAACTGTTTCCCACCATGGCAAGACCCTTCAAAGCCCTTCAGTGCACCCTTGAATGCCTAGCTCAGGCTATTTGGTTCACACCTTTGTTGCCTCCTTTCCTTAGCTCCTAATAGTTCAGCTGGCAACTGAGAGCATCCCCTCCAGATAGCACTGTAGGACCTGCCAAGCGCTGTCTGCCTCCCAGAGCAGGCAGTGACTCAATTCTTCCTGCATTTCCCTCAGCTCAACTCTCTTCTACAGCTCTTCGAAGAAAGTATGGAAATGTAACTTTTATGTCCTTCTGCCAAACATTCCTGATGGAATCCCAGCAGGGCAGCCAAAAGACAGCCTGATTAGCCATGTGTCATTGTGGGCAGGAACCTAGTCTGTGAGATGAGAATCCTGGGGTGTCAGCCTATGTTACAAAGCAGCTTTCCCTGCGCTCCCCACAAAGGGACTTCACCTCACTCCTCGTTTGCCTACAGAACAGAAATGTGAAATGGCTTGTCAGAACCAAGGTCAGAAAGGTGTTGAGAGTTCAAGACACTGGTTGGACATTGGGGGACTGCTAAGGAACCACAGAACATCTTCTGACTCTCAAGAACATATTGAAATGAAGAAATTAATACTACATTCAAGCACACAGGGATAGTTGTATCTCGGGGTTATACTCTGAATACTGAACATAATTTAGAAGGAACTCCAACTATTTTTAAAGACAGAAGTGACACATGGAAGTTATTTTCATGTTAGCTGGAGAGACATTGAAGGAAATGCAAATTTAACCCTCAGACTGGGACAGACAAAACTGCAGCACATTCCACTTTCATGAGATTTAAATGTCTCCTCTCTACCACAGAGTAGACAGAGCTCTCACAAGTAATCACAGATCTCAACTCTGTTCCTTCCAGAAGCTGCTGCCAGAAAATCTTGACCTCTTATTTCTTGCTTTCTTGAAGTATTTTATTCCTAGTATTGTTACACACAATTTGGGCGACTATAGTGATCACAAGCTCTTTGTTAACATGTTTGTGTCATGCATAAATTAGTACAGTCACTGGCCTGGGCTCAACCTGCATCCTGTGTGGTGTTCTACCTGGATCAATGTAGTCATTTACCTGCTTTGTAATCGATTCTCTGCTTTGGTACAGATTTTCTATGCTGAACACTAGAGGAGTCTCATCCTTTCATTTTAGAAGTAAAATAATCAAGCTAATTATCCTACTATAAAGAAGTGTCTCCAGCAGGAACATCAGGTAACACACAACTACTGAACCCCAAACTAATCTCACATCTGTGGTGTGTCCAGCAACAGAAATGTGAGATGGAAAGCATCAGCTCTTTATACACCTGTGACAGCAGAATGAGGAACAAAGAGGATGAGCTGGGAATGCTGCCCAATGTAAGGACAATGCATTTGGGAGAAAGGTGAGCAGAGAAGTGGAAAGAATCATAGAGTCATAGAATCAACCAGGTTGGAAGAGACCTCCAAGATCATCCAGTCCAACCTAGCACCCAGCCCCGGCCAATCAACCAGACCGTGGCACTACATGTCCCATTCATTCTTTTCTTGAACACCTTTAAGGGACGCTGACTCCACCACCTCCCTGGGCAGCCCATTCCAATGCCAATCACTCTCTCTGGCAACAACTTCTCCTAACATCCAGCCTTGACCTGCCCTGCCACAACTTCAGACTGTGTCCCCTCCTTCTGTTGCTGGTTGTCTGGCAGAAGAGACCAACCTCCAACTGGCTACAGCCTCCCTTCAGGTAGCTGCAGACAGCAATGAGGTCTGCCCTAAGCCTCCTCTTCTCCAAGCTGCACACCGCCAGCTTCCTCAGCCTCTCCTCACAGGGCTGTGCTCCAGGCCCCTCACCAGCTTCATTACCCTTCTCTGAACATGTTCCAGTACCTCAACATCTCTCTTGAATTGAGGAGTCCAGAACTGGACACAGCACTCAAGGTGTGGCCTGACCAGTGCTGAGTACAGGCGAAGAATATCCTCCCTCGTCCTACTGGCCACACTGCTCCTGATCCAGGCCAGGATGCCATTGGCTCTGCTGCCCACCTGGGCACACTGCTGCCTCATCTTCAGCTACTCTCTGACAGCACCTCCAGGTCCCTCTCTGCCTGGCTGCTCTCAGCCACTCTGTCCCCAGCCTGTAGTGCTGCTTGGGGTTGTTGTGGCCAAAGTGCAGAACCCTGCACTTGGCCTTGTTAAATCACATCCCATTGGCGTCTGCCCACCCATCCAGCCTGTGCAGGTCCCTTTGCAGGGCTCTCTTACCCTCCAACTCCAATATACTGTCAGGATTGAGAAGATTTGATTTCTTCTACTGGCTCTAACATATTTTAGTTATTTCAAAGTGTGACCATTTGTCCTGTTCTACTACAGAGAGGTGTAGAGGGAGAGGAAGGATCAGACTGGGATCACGTAGAAACTATGAACCATGTTCTGTGTCACTCAGGCTTCCGAAGTCAGGCAACAACCAGTTAAGATCCACACAAAAACCACCCAAGTTCTGCCCTCTTTGAGCAGCTGTAGTTTAATCCAGGTAAATATAATATTCCTGTGAAAATTCTATTGTAGAATGGAGGCTGTGACATTGATTCCATCTCATTGCTAAATCTAATTAGATGTTTACATGAGACACATTAAACCAATGTGTCCCACCCAGTTCTGCACTCAAACTTTTAGTCTGGTACCCTGTCAGTATTTACAACTGTTTATTTCATTCTCAAGCCACACAAGTTTGGTACCTAGAATTAACCCTGTGGAAATTTGCAACCATCTACTTCATTCTCAAGCCACTCAACCCTTAGACAAATTCACACCTTCACAAGCCTGTCATAGACATCCACAACCCCCACTTTCACGCACCTCAACAAACCCACACAAGGAGTCCACCACTGACACATGGTATAAAACTCAGCTTCAGCCATTCTGGATCCCTTTAGGGACCTCTTTCATCTTCTTTTGACCAGCTCATGTCCCAGGAACAGCTCTCTCAAGCTGCTCCAGTGAATCCCCTAGCCCCTCAGTTCAGCATCATCTGAACAAGGGGACACAGATGGATACCAGCAGACAACTCCAAGTGATTACAGCCCATCCCAGGGGAAAGAGCTAAGGTTGCATCAGCATGAACTTTGCTTCCTGGCTCTGTCTTTCAGAGATCAAAGTGTTACTGAAGTGCACATCCTGAAAGCATGAGGCATGACAAAACAATTCTGACAAGGTGTTAACACATTTTTCTGCAGTGAAATCGAAGGGATTACCGAGCTAATGGCCAAGCCTTTTAAATCACAGGCTCATCCACTTCCCCTTCACCCTTCCGCAAGCATCTTCTCTTCAATTGTGTGACCATCCCATTCAGAAAAAATGAAAGAGCTTATCTCTCTCGAGTCTCTGATGCACTGCTGGCCCTGTTTTTCTGGTCTATGAGCTTATGCACAGTGCACTTGTTTGCTGTAAACACCTAACGAGTGTGTTTCACCCATGCAAACTGTTCTGTAGAGTACAAAATCTGTGGGATTTTTTCCATAAATACAATTGCATTTGAAACTGGTGGGGAGCACTGGGAAATAACATCCTGCAAAGGCTGCAGACACTTTCAGTTTTGACCTGCAACTTTGCTTCTAAGTGGTGCAAAAGAGAGTGAAGCCTGAAGAGAGATGGGAGAAATGGGAGAAGTTTTAATGGACACCTTTACTACTTGATGAAATTCTAATGGGTTTGTGCTCAGGACTTGTCAAAGGGTGTCTAATTTTCACAAGTAACAAATAGTACTCTGCTTTCAGAAAGACCTTTCTGCATTTTCAGTTAATAAACAAAAAAACAAGACTGTGCAGAAGATCAGGTACTACAGTAACATGGAGAACACGGATGAGTACATGGATAGCAAACAAGGAAAACCGATGTAAAATACATGCTTAAATTAAAAATCAACATTTTACTTCAAGCACCAACAGAAAGATGATAGAATCACAAAGGCTAGAAAAGACCTCTATGATCAGAAGGGACCTCTGGGATCAGAAGACTCCAGGGGGACTTTACAGATGCCTGCCAATACCTGAAGCAAATGTACAGGAAGGTTGGAGAGCGACTTCTCATAATAGTGTCTAGCAACAGGACAAGGGGAACAGTTTGAAGCTGAGGGACAGCATGGTTAGACTGGATCTGAGAAAGAATTTCTTCAGTATGAGGATGGTGAGACTCTGGAATAGGCTGCCCAGGAAGGCTGCAGATGCCTCCTCCCTGGGGGTATTCAAGGCCAGGATGAAGCCCTGAGCAGCCAAATCTAATTGAGAGGTGTTCCTGCCCATAGTGGGGAGGTTGGAGTAGATTATTGCTGAGGTCACTTCCAATCTGAGCCATTCTATGATTCTATGATCATCAAGTCCAAAGATAACCTGTAAGGGAAAAAAAAAAAATCTTCCCTTCCCAACACACCTAAGTCTCAGAGAAGGTAAGCAGCTCCAGTAGATGTGAAGACAAGCTTAAAACTAGAGAAACATTGCCTTGGAAATTAACCCTTCTTCTCTCCCTTTAACCACAGTGTCGAGATATTCTACAAGTGCACCTGTACAAGACCTTTGCATGTGTTTCATTACTAAACTTAATTGACCTGTGTGAGATAAATAAATCTATCGGCTGCTGATACAAATTTATCTTATCTTGTGTGAGGCAACAAATACATACTGACCATTTCCAGTCCAAAGTGGCATTCTGACTTCTGCCCAGAGCTGACTTGTGCTCATGTCAAGCTCCACTTCATCTTCTGAGCTTTTTCATCTCTGATGTCTTCCACTCACCCCCACTTCTGCCAAGCATTGAGAGACAATCACCAGCACCTGGAGTTGTAGAGAGGTTAGGTCAGTTGAAGGGAGCACGATGACAGTCTTGCCTGCTCCATTTCATGCACGTTTCATTGCACAAATACACAATAAGCCTGGGACTTCCTTAGTACCTTGGTCCCATTTTTTCTTGGTAGCAAATCAGATTAAGGTGTCATTTTATCATGTATTAAATACAGACAGCATTTTTTAGTTTACTCAGGGTCCCTCAATAGTATCATAGAATCAATCATGTTGGAAGAGACCTCCAATATCATCCAGTCCAACCTATCCAACCTATCCATCCAGTCCAAACTATCCAATCAAGATCATCCAGTCTAGCCCTAGCCAATCAACTAGATTATGGCACTAAGTGCCTCATCCAGGCTTTGCTCCAGGGACAGCGACTCCACCGCCTCCCTGGGCAGCCCATTCCAATGCCAATCATTCTCTCTGCCAACAATTTCCTCATAACATCCAGCCTAGACCTCCCCTGGCACAACTTCAGACTGTGTCCCCTTGTTCTGTTGCTGGTTGCCTGGCAGAACAGACCAACCCCCACCTGGCTACAACCTCCTTTCAGGTAGTTGTAGACAGCAATGAGGTCTGCCCTGAGCCTCCTCTTCTTCAGGCTAAACAACCTCAGTTCCCTCAGCCTCTCCTCATAGGTCTTGTGTTCCAGGCCTCTGGTGTGTACCTTCTACTATGGTTGCTACAGGTCCTAACAAATGAAGGAATGATCTAGGAAGCAGGGGTCAGAACACACAAGATGAAGGTCACAGGATACAATGATAAAGAAGCAAGAGCAGAAAGCAAATGAAAGTGGCAGTTTGGCAGCACAGACCTTCTACAAAAGGATGTCAAGATCCCTTTGAGAACATATGGATAAGTAATGGTTCAACTAGAAGGAATTCCTAGGCTGAAAACCAGAGAGCAGTGGCTCAGCTGCTTAGGAGAGACAACTTCTGGCTCAACTGCCCTTTGCTGCATAGATTTGTCACTTAGGATTTCACAGTCATAGGAGATTTAGCCATAATATTAAAATTACACACAGAGGAAGCTGTTCTTTGCTAGTACAAATGGATCTCTCTCTCACAAGGAGAGACTGAGAGACCGGGGACTTGTTAGCTGAAGGAAGTAACGCACAAAATGGGAAGAGCTGAGCATCTGTCCCTCAACAGGTGTGGATGGGAGACAGCCAAATGTCGAAGATGTAATGCTTGGGTGGTTGCTAGAATTACAACACATAGTAAACATGGACTGACTAACAATCTCCAAACCATTCTACTGTAAGCTGGATTCTCCTGGAGAAGGTCTGTGCTCTGATACCAAGAGCTGAGGAAAGCACACCACTACCAAAGGGAAGGCTTGAGGAACACAAGGCATGCCAAGAACTGCAGACGATTTAAGCCTTAAACATCACTGAGGTGAACAACAAAAAGAGCTACCTGCCCTGGCAGCATGGAGAAGCAGGTCTGGTTGTAATGTGGCCAGCAACATTGATCCCTGGCACGGTGAAATCGGGGGGTGGAAACCTGCTCACATGTCAGCATCCAGGTGCTTTTCCCACTCATGGCAGAGTCATCCCGGCGGCACACCTAAGCATTTCAGGAGGATGTTATGGAATCAGATCCTTATCGCTTTATCAGGAATCGTTGTTCAGCAGTCACCATTGACACATGGCGGTTCATCCACCCTCAGGTACGTGCCTGAGCTTTGCGCTGACAACAAACCAGCCAAGGTTTCCCGCTCACTCCGGCTCAACCAGCAGGTGCCATTTTGTAGCGCAAGAGGCCCCAACACTTCACGCAGCCTTCACAGAGGCGGCCCCGGCACTGCCAAGCCGCCTGCGGGGGCTGCGAGCGGGGCGCGGCGGCTCTGCCGCCGTGCCCGTGCCCGTGCCCGTGCCCGCCCGCGGCAGCGCCGTACGGACGCGCTCGGTCCCGGCGGGCCGCGTCCCGCCTGCCCACCACTACATCTCCCAGCAGCCCCGGGCGGGGAACGGCGCCATGGCCGCCACGGGGGCTGCTGGGACAGCCGTTGGCGGGACGTGCCCCAACGGCAGCCCTGAGGGGGAAGAGAGGAAGTTTCGCGTTCCGAGGTGCCCACCGGCACCTGTAGCTGCCGGTAGTACTCGGCTGCTGGCAGATAAAGTCAGTGCTGGTTGTGTAAAGGGGTTAAGAGGGACCGGTGAGTGCGCGGTAGCACCGATCAGCCTCGGTCCTCCACCTCCTGGTTTTCCGGAGCATCAGGGGCTTACTGCTTCGGAGGAAGGAAATCTTTTATTTGGGTACGCGCAGAGCTAGTGGGGGAAGCCCAACAGCCTAAAAAAATAAAGGCAAGAGCAGTTTCTCAGTCCCAGTTCTCCCTGGGACCGGTAACGGCTGTGCCACCCAGCACAGAGGAGGTTTTCAGCTGGTTCCCAGGTAGGGGTATGGGGGAAGCAGCTCCTTCCTTTTGAGGGCTGTGGTACTTCAGAGATCGATTTTTTTTTTTTAATCACTTACTAAATTTACGACTTCACAGACAGCCTGGAGAGGAACGGCTGTTGGAGGCTGTTTATGGGCTGTGGCTGTGTTTAGGGGCATTTGTTCATATAGGAAGTTCAGGCCCTGGCAGGCAGATACTGAGACTGGGCACTGCTACACGGACTCTTGCCCATGGAATCATCGAATTACTAGTTCTGGCTGGAAGAAATTGTTATCAAGCTCAACCATTCATCCATCACTGCCAAATCCACCACTAAACCATGTCCCTCGTCACCGCAGCTCCATGGCTTTTAAATCCATCCAGGGATGGGGACTCCACCTCTGTCCTAGGCTGCCTGTTCCAGGGCTTGACAACTGTGTCCATTAAGACGTTCCTAATACCCCTAACCTTGCTCCAGTGCAACCTAAAGCTGTTTCCTATTGTCCTATCCCTTGTTACTTGGAAGAAGAGACTGACCCCTCCACCTTGCTGCAACCTCTTCAGGGAGTTGTAAAGACCCAGAAGGTCTCCCCTCAGCCTCCTTTCCTCTAGACCAAACAACCCCAGTTCCCTCAGCTGCTTCTCACAAGACTTGTGCTCTAGACCCTTCACGAGCTTTGTTACCCTTCCCTGAACACACTCCAGCACCTCAGTGCCCTTCTTGTAGTGAGGGGCCCAAAACTGGACCCAGTATTTGAGGTGCAGTCTCATCAGTGCCAAGTACAGAAGGACAATCACTTCCATAGCCATTTGCAGCATTATCTCAACTTCTGAGGAATACACAAGAAGCCAAAGTCGACCACTTACAAGACACACGAGTGTGCTCTGGCATTCAATCTCATTGAGGGACAGAGGGTACTTTTCTTCTTGTTGAGAGGCACTCCAGAATAGCCAGAAAGCCTGATGCTTAATAATTCTATCAGCTGGCACCCTAGAAAGCATAGTGCAGTGCTGGGAAATCTCATCTCCTGCAGGCCTATGAAACACAAAGTAATGAAACAGCAGGGAAATGAAGGCAAATTTCCTTTTTTTTTTTTAACTCCAGCTTAAAATGATACAAGTCTGGAATGAGGCTGGACACTCACAGAATTAGTGGCCCAGTGTTAGTGCATTAGAGTCCCTGAGGAGGGATCAGCAAGGCCCTGATTTGTAGCACCACTTGGACACGTATTTGGTATTTGAGGATATGCTGTAACATTTCTTCATGACACTGGCATTACTTGTGGTTTTCTTCCATTCATCTGGCTGTTCTGAATAAAGTGGGTCAGCTTTGGACACAGACGAGCTCTGCCAGCACTGCGTGTTTACATGAGCCAGCCTTCAGCCACCACTCCCAGCTAGGTCATGCCACAGTACGTTGGGGATCAACAGACTGAAGTCTTGGGCACCTGGAGCAGGTCAGAGTGTGACAATTCCGCAGGGACTTCAATACAGTTCAGCACCCTTGGCAAATAAGACTCAAGAGAGGCGATTCTACTGCTGATGCCATCTGTGTTTATACTGCTGGGTGAGGGGAGATGTCAATGAAGCCAGATCCCTGCACCGCACTCACTGCTTCAGCATGACCCAAAGCTGCAGATCTGACAAGGAAATGATAAGCAGATATTTGACAAGTCCTCTGGAAGGTGTAAAATGTGGTTTAGGTCCTTCACACCATCATGATCATAGCCCTTCTACAAGAGTGGCATACATTTCTGTGACTGAGAAGCATACACCACTTTTACCACCAGCAGACACCAGTCACCTGCAGTACCTGATGTAGCCACCTACATCCACAAAGAATAATTGGACTTTGGCATTTGAGGACTAACAAAACAGGCATTCCCATCTGGGTAAAGGATGTAATTCCAGATACATCCCTGCCTACAGTGCTACCTGTTGCCAAGGTTCTGACTCCATGCTTCTGCCCACACCGCACTTTCACATCCCATAGGAGCTCTGACTGAGTTGCAGGCTTTCATTCTTCTTCCCACACAGTAAATTTGATCATGGATATAAATGCAAACCCTAAATATTTTGTTGCTGTTTTACTCATCAGTTTTCACTATGATGCAGTGAAACGCTCAGGTGATGAAAGACAAAAGTGTCATGTCCTGACACCAGCCATCACACTGTAAACACAGCTTAACAAGCTGTGAGCTCTAGGATCTGAGCATCCTGAGTCAGGATAGTACTTATTTAGAACTGAGGATTTGTCCCTTTCTTAATTTGATTTACAAGGGAGAGGAACTTTCTATTGAGTGCATGAGCTCCTGGTTGTTTGCTGTGTAGTTTGTGAATGCCTTGGACAGATGTTAGTGCAGCACATCTCACCTCCACATCCTCACTAACAAAGCCTGGCACCCTCCCCAGATATGGTGAACAGGGCACCAGTGGATAATAGTTCTGCAATTCTCTATTTTCAATCTGCTGATAGAGGGAACTAGACTTCCATTAACTCCTGTTGGAGGGTAAACATGACTTAAAGGAAATGCACATGGTAAATGAAATTCAGAATGCAAGTCAGTCTTCACTGTTCAAGATGATGATCTTTCCTCCTGGCTGGAATCTCCTTTGCCGCAGCTGTTTTTCTTCTGCTGGAATAAGAAGTGAATTTTGGCTAAGGGATGTTTGCCCTACTTCTTCCATAGGCAACATGGGTGGCATTTGACCTCTATTAGCAAGGCACTAATTTTCAAAGTAAGACCACTCCCCTCTGGCAGTTGCAGTATGGGACTAAGGACATGTTTGCGTAGGCTGTAGTTGCAGAGATGGACTTGCAACTGCTAAAGCAGCTGCCACTGGAAGCTTATCAGGATTTACAATTTTAAGATTAAGATGTATGGAATGAATCATAGTTTATAGGCAGCAGTGGTATTGCCTGTGCTTCCTTCCCTGCTTCTTGCCAGTCGGAAGAAAGCAGAAAGCTCAGACTGTTCACTGGCATATTACACTATTCCACTTCAACAGTTGGAGTAGGTGGGAGGTAATTAATGCTTTTATGCCCAAATATTTATCACATTTTGAGTGCTATAGAAATAACAAGAGAGCTTTGAAGAGTGTGGCTCCAGCAGCACACCAGGCTGTTGTTGGGTTTTGTTATGCCAAAGTGAGGATGAGTATCCCAGTCACCATGCAGTTGCATTTATCCAGTTCACACCCACCCTTATTCTCTGTCCATTTGTTGTGACGTGGCCATAATCAAGTTTATCCGGTGGTGAAGTCAGCTCAATGTAATAAAGAATCTACTACAGATTCATGAGAGGCATAAATTAGCAATTTGGCATGCTACTGATTCCACTGTTCCACTAGAGGTGTCGATATCTACCCAGCAACGAGTGCCAAGAGCTTTCTGGAAATTAAAGGAGGCCAAAATACAGTGCAGCCCTTGGTAAAAAAAAACAGCTACAGACTAGCAGTACACTTACACAGCATGAGCACTACAGAGCAGCAGAAGTGAGAGCACTTATAAAGTTCTTCAGGCTTCTTCTGGTGACTTGAACGACCTTGATTTCCTTTGAAAACACCCATCACCACGGTACACAAAACACACAAACAATGCCTGTCCCAGTTCTGAGCTCATGGGGTTTTGCCAGCACTCACAGACTGGTCCAAAAATAACCTGTGGCAAGAGGGAGACATCCTCATCTAATACAACTCAGAGTAGTGCCACTTCTGGTCTTGAGAGTAGCCATTCCATGTGAGTATCCTCTGACCCCACACTACGGAAGACAATTCATTTTACAGTCTTGAAAAGGGTTTCTCTACCTTAAGGCTGATTTTAGCCTTTCAGCATACAGAGAAGCACACTCAGGACACTTGGTGAGGCTTATTTCAGCAAGTTTTACTCAGTGAGTTTATTAGTTGCAGGAAATCTTTGTACAAGCTGTGGAAAGGAGCCAGGTCTCCCACCTTCCAGCCTCCAACTATGATGATAGGGTCAGTCTCAGTGTTACATGTTATTAATTTCCAAAACACATAACTGAAATTTAAATGAGTGGGGTTTGTTGTTGTTTTTTATGCTTCCTTGGTTGAAGCAAACCTCTGTAAACAATACAATCCACAACAAGGAAGCAGCAGCCAAACCCAGATTTCATCAGTGTCACTGTTTGGCTATCATTAATTTACTTTATTAATACGATCATTCACTAACTCCCAATAAATATTTAGTCCAGCAGTTCATTTCTCTTCCATGAGTGGCACTTGAGGATGCAGCAGAGCCTAGATACTGACCCCAAACAGCATTCCTGCAAGAAAAGACCTTTTCACCTCTTTCAACAATACTTTACATAGAATATGGAGAGGAAGCAAGAAAAGCATTTCAACAGCTCAGAACCTCTCAAACCCCTGCTCTTTCTGACTACAGGGAAACATTTGTCCCAAGGCAAGCAGGCTGCTCCCTCATCAGTCGTGTGCCACCAAGTGTCCTCTCGATCCTTCCTCCTCGCAAGTGTTTGTGCACAGGGATTTCTCAAAACTTCTTTGGAGATTACTGGATCAAGCAGCAGATTTTTAAAGCTGCCTAAAGAAGCTTAAGTTATAAACTGCTGTTTCCTATTCTTTATGCGGTATACTAAATCCAGTGTTTCATGAGTGAGTGCTTGCTCAAATCATTGGATGAAAATAACACTTGGAAAGCTGTGTTCTTGTACCTTCTGCATTTGTCTAACAGCAACACAGACATGCCAGTCCAGAAGGGAGACACAGTAGTGATCTCGATGCCAAGAAAATTAATACCTTGAGTCATATTTTTTTCTGGTGGTGCTAAGCATCCTCTCCTCATATGGGCTTTCCTTCAAGTGGTGGATATTCAGCACCTTACAGTTTCAGAGTTCTGCTGCCCAAGGATGAGTGTCAGGCTCAAAAACCCCTCCAAAACAATGCTGCTCTAAGGAACAAAACTAGCAGTGAATGCAGAGCACCTCGCTGAATTAGCAAACTCAAAACATGTTTTGCAATGTCAAATCTCGTTTCTTCACTGGAAGGTCAACCTTCACCCTGGTGAACCCCTTTCTGTGCAGCATGGTTTCACTGGAGGTTTGGCTCTACAGAACAGGCAATCTCTTCATACCCAAAGTGTTCCCTCGGGTGCAGGTTTCTTTATATGGAGTGACAAACACTTCAAATAAATTCCTCACTCGGGCTTCCCTAAATCCTGCATGTCCTAAAAGCCAATACTGTCTCAGAGAGCTCTCTAATCTTCCTCCAACACCAAAATCAGTTCCCTCTTTCTCTTCACTACTTCTCCAGCAGCCACCCACTTCCCTGCTCAGCCAATGCAGGATACTTCCGCATCAGCCCTACAGCACAGTTCTGCACCACTCACAAGAAAGCCACTTTCTTCTCATCACAGAATCACAGAACGGAGAAGACCTTAGGGAGACTCCACAATCTCTCAGCAGCCTGTTCCGGGGCTCTGGCACCCTCACATCTACAAGATGGGTTTTTTTATGTTTAAGTGAAACCTTCTGCATTCATTTGTGCACATTGACCCTTGTCCTGTAACTGAGAACTACTAATAAAAAGTCCAGCTCCATTCTCCTGACCACTGCACTTTAGATATTGACCAACATTGATAAGATCCCTTCTCAGGCTGCTCTTCTCCAAGCTAAACAGCCCCAGGTTTCTCAGCCTCTCCTGATCAGAGAGATGCTCCCACCAATCCTCTCAGCATCTTCATAGCCCATCGCTGGACTCTGCAGTAGTTCCCTCTCTCTCTTGAACTGAGGAGCCCAGAAATGGACACAACACTTCAGATGTTAGCTCACCAGGGCAGAGTAGAGGAGGAAGAGAACCTCCCTCAACTTGCTGCCCATACTGTTCTTAATGCACTCCAAGCTACAGCTGGCCTTCCTGGTCACCGGGCACATTGCTGGCTCATGGTGACATTGTCCACCAGCACTTCACAGAGCTGCTTCCCACCAGGTCACCCCTCACCTGCACTAGTCCTTCCCGGGGCAGGACTCTACTCTTGCCCATGCTGAGCTTCATGAGGTTATGTTAGATGGTGCCATCCCCGCCCGGAGCTCGCCCAGCGGCCGCCGTCGCCGCGGAGCCCGGAACCCTTGCGCTCCGCCCCCAGGCATCCGGTCGGCCCCGGGCCGGGCTGTGCCGCCGGCATAAAGGCTGGGCCGCTCCGGCCCGCCCCGTTGTGCCCGGTCCACTAGCCGCTCCCTTCGGCCTGCTTTCCGTCGCTCCTCTCGGACCGCCGGGTCTCACCGGGCAGACGGAGGTGTGCCCGCTCTGCCCTTCAGCCCGGCCATCAAGGTACCCACCGGCGCGGGGGGACGGGGCGGGGAGCGCAGCCGCTGCCTGCCGCCTCTGCTCTCGGAACGGGGTTCCCGGGGAGGCTGGGCCGGGGAGAGGGCGGTGAGCAGGTCACCGCGGTTGGAAGCGCCCTGTCGGTGTGGAATGATGCGAACCGGGGGACAGACGGAGTGCATCCGGCGAGAGTCTTGCTGTGGTGAGGAAGGTACCACTGCACCGCAGTCCTCGGACTGCCCTAGCTGCGGCACCGCTATGTTTTTGGGGAGCCGCAGCCCTCTGAGTGAAGTGAGCAAATTCGTGCTTGCCAGATTCTGCTCGGCTGGTTGTGTGATCAAGCTTTAGTTGCTTTGGCGAGCAGAGGTGTCTTGTGCTTCTGATGCCAGCCTCAGCCCTGTGCTCGTGTTCCGCGGGCACTGACAGGCTGCAGGAGCCACTGGGCTGGGGACGGAATTGTGCTGACGAAGTTTGTGCTTGAAATCTGCCCGATTAGCCATCGCGAAACCTTTGATAGCCATACTGTGGGTGTAAGCATATTGAAGCCCAATAGCTGGCATCAGAAGGGATCAGAGATCTTTTGGGTGCCAAAGGTACCCTTGGGTAATTCATGTCTAAATAAATCTTTGCTCACTTTTATTTGGGGAGCCCAAGTCAGCCAAACGTGTTGGCTGGACATCCTTGGTTACACTAGCTGCTGTAAGTGGCAGTATTGATGCCAGTACTAATTGGCTCAGCTTGGCCCAGTCAGGGCTGAGTTTGGTGAGAGACCTGTCAGTGGAAATCGTCTCATTGAAGGATGTGGAGTTGGTGTTCTCACAGCAAGTCTCTTGTCGAAAACAACTCTGCTTCTTTAAGAGAAAAGTAGTACTTCTCTATCATCTAATGTGCCTCTGTCCCGTGTAAGCCTAATACCTGATTGTTTCACTTAATGAACTGCTGACATAGCCTAAGCCCAGTGTAGAATTTGTTTATTACGTTTAGAAGGCAGTTGCCTTTCTTGGTGGTTTGTTTGTTCCCATAGGGATTAACTGCAACATCCTTATCTGTCTGGAGAAGCCGATCTCCATTCATGCAAGTGGAGGATGTTGGGTGCATTGTTAGAGTAATCAAATTAAACCCAGGAACTGTATTTGTGTGAAAGATTTGTTGCTTCTGGTTTAGACCCAGTGAAAAATCAGTGTTTCCAAAACCTGCCTAGGTTTTTAATACATGTGAAATTTAGCCCCTTCCCTGAGTAACCCTGGGTTTGTTTGTATCTATAGGAGCTCTGTGAGCTGTGAGAGCTGACAGAAGAAGTCAGTGTTGGCTTCAGAAAGTGTCCCTGTGCTGTTTGCTCTTCCTTTCCTTTCTTGCTGCTGTTTGTGCCTTTTGTCGGTGCCTGAGCCTCTGCACATGTTTTGCCTCTTTTCAAAGAGAATGAACAGACAACATTCACCCTAGGACTCTTCTTCTTCAGAAAGAGGAACTTGGTGCCCTATCTATTATGTTTTTTGACAAAAGTTTTTCTGTTACTGGACTGGTCTCAAGCTGCCCAAATGTTTCTGTCAGGAAGCTGTCTGCAGCGGCTTGCTGTCAGATCCCTGTTCAAGGCTGGCATTGTTTCCTGTGTGCAAAACCTGAGGCTCACGATAACACCTGTACCTTCACATGCTGAGTTTCATGACCTTTGCTCAGAGTAGTGAAGCTCTCAGGAACTTATCTCTTGGCACCTTCCAGACACAACCACCCATAGGCACAGATAGCAAAGTTACCCAAGAGATATGAGCAAACCAGGCATGTCGTGCCGAAGGTTGAAGTGTAAGCACCAGCATCTTCTACCTTGAGTTGACAGGGAAGATACTGATCTTGTATACTGCGGTTAGTCAAAGATTAAAACCTGCTTAGACCCAAGGGTGTGTTTTTTCCTTAGCATTCACCTACTGGGAATTAAATAGCATTGCTTTCAGGACTTTAAGGCCAGCTGAATGTTAGCATTGCTGTGGTGAGCACGCTGTGGAGTCAAATGCATACCTGAGATGGTATGAGTCGAGCCCACTTGCTTAATAGTAAACATTTTCTTTTGTTCAGGTATCTGTGGAGATAGCCTGAAGATGAACTTCCTCCTGGAAACAGTCAAAGTCATTGGACTTCTTTTTTACTACTTGCTGGAGTCATTTGTGTTCTTGATTGTGCCTAAAAGGAAGAAGAGTGTCAGTGGTGAAATTGTACTAATAACAGGAGCAGGAAGTGGCATTGGAAGACTCTTATCTTTAAAGTTTGCCAGCCTTGGAGCCACAGTGGTTCTCTGGGACATTAATGAAGAGGGGCTGAAGGAGACAAGTAAGCTGGTCAGAAAAAATGGAGCAGTAAGAGTGCACAGTTACATCTGTGACTGCAGCAAAAGGCAGGACATCTACAGAGTAGCTGATCAGGTAAAGCTTTGTTGGTCTGACACGGTTCTAAAAGGAGTGAATGCATGTGTGTGATATTTAAGTTTTAGTAACTTCAGAGGAAGAGATTAAAGTTGTCATTGTAATTTATTGTGCACGCTGCTGATTTCAAGAGTACTGCTTTTTAGAGTTGCCTTATGTATCCCTGTTCCTTTCAAATGAGCTGATTCTCTTTTTCTGTAGCAGATTTCAGCTGGGTAGCTTCTCATTCCTTCAGTACTGAGTAAGAACTTACTGCTGAAGTGGAGAATATCACTTTATTGAAGCTAAAGCATTCTTTGAAGTTCTGGCAGCCTTTTACCAAAAGTAAACCCTGAAGACCAAGCATTGTAAAAAGAATTCACTGCTTAGGCTATTGTCAGACAGTTCCATGGCTGTGAATAGAGTTTTTCATGCTGGCCTTATCGGAACTAAGAAATGTATCTTGAAGCCTACTTTGCTTTCTGAAGAGCTTTGTAAATAGAGCATGTGGATATTTTAGGCAGACTAATAGAATTGCCAAAAGCTAAAATTGTTTTAACAGTTTCCATTATAACAACCTGTTCTCATTTGCTTTTAATGTTGCTAAACTTAACTGCTGGACTAGAAAGTTTCCACAGCGAGGGTTTGCCTGAGGATGAATTCTTATTAAAAGAGAAGTTCAGCTGTCTTCAGGAACATCTCTTGGCTGAAATAATGTTTTGGTCCTTTGGTACTGTTTGGGGAGCTCTGGCCTTCTGCTTTTTTCTGTCTGTGCAAATATGATTAGAACAGACTTTCTGATCAGTGAAGCTTATGCATTTCTTGCAGCTTGCTAGAGGCTGGGCCTGTTGAGTTTGTATTCTGGAAATGCTGATCACTCTCTGTCCTCCTTGCAGCTCACTCACAGCAGTTGAGTTGCACATCTGCCATCCCTACAGAGCATGTATCGTTGCAGGCTTGTAACTGCTTCCCTCTTAACTGGGAGGAGTGGAGGAGGAGAGGGAGTATTGCAGTGTGAAGGACACTGGAATGAAGAAGATGGAAACTAACCTTGAGTTTTGAAAATTCAAGGGCTGGTGCTTCAGTCCCATGGAGCAGTGCAGAGCCTTTCTAGCTAAATATACACAAGATAAATGGGTGCAGATGTGTGTGACAGGTTAGGCATGGCAAAAACAGGTAGCCAGAAGAGAAGTGGTAAAGATGCTATTGATATATAATTTGTTGCTTGTAATCGTCTGTCAAGAGTTCACTAACAGCTGATGCACTAATAATCCTCCTGCTGATCTGCATACAAGAACATCCCCTGCAACTGTTGGTTCAGAAAAGTCATGTTCTGACAACTGATACAGAGCCATGCTGACAACTTCCCCGACCTTATTAGTGACAAAAGAGCTTTAGTATTAGTTCTTGGTGCCACTGTTTATGCGATGCAGAGTAGTAGACTGTGGCTCACAGTGTTCAGAATCAGCCCCTGCAAGATGAGGCAACACCATTCCAGGTTTTGTCTTTTTCTCCCCTGTGGTGGCACCCTCACACAACGACTCAGAGTCTTGCAAGGTTGTAGTGAGCTAAATTCACACAGGCAGCACATGGTTGAAAATGTTGTGCTCAGTAAATCTCAGTGATAATGAGATGTGTGGTGAACCTTCCGTAACTGCTTTCTGGTATTTTGTCAGCCATGCAGAGACCAGGTTAAAATCACTTCAGTAGGAAGAAAACAAAGCCCTGTGCATGGTGTCCTTGCTCCCAGGATGAGGGACAGCTTTTGGCTCTAAAGAGCTATAGCTTCAAATTTATTTCTAATGTCCCTGTTCCAGAAGTACCCAGCCCCAAAAGGAATGTGTCCTTCTCTGAGCTACTCCTTCCTCCCTGGAGTTCAGCTAAGCTTTAAAAATCTAGGGCTTTTAAAAAGAGTCCTCCATCAGGCTGTCTGAATGAGAAATAAACTTATCAGAAGGGTTTGATTTGATGGTTTTGGGGTTACTTGGTTTTTCTAAATCGTAATTTCCTGATGTTATGTTGCTTGAATTAGTCAGGATATTTGAATAAATAAAGGTTGTAAGGAGGAAATTAATTTTACAGGTGGTGTTTTCCACTGTGTATGCATATGAGGGGTACTTCTTATCCAAAGGGACAGTTTGCTCATTTCAGTTCCAACAGCAACTCCAGCTGCTTTCCCAGAAAGCTACAGGGAAGTCTGGCCTCATGTAACTTCACTTGCACTCCACAGCACACTATTAGTGAAAAACCACTGTGCAAGACGTGCTGGTGTTCAGTGATTGCTGTCAGAAGAGGAACATGTGGAAAATGGCGTGAAGGATCTGGAAATATTAAGATGCTACCTGTGCAGCAGCAGAGATGTATCCCTGGACTGTTGGGATGCAAGCAATTAACACCACCAAGGGGAAATCCAGTTTTCCTTCTGCTCACCAAGAGACTCAAGTCATGGACAAGCTGGCTTGAGCCTTAGAGTTGTATGGCAGCCCTGCCTCTGCGCTCAAGTCGCTCTGTGGAAAACACAGGAGGGTTTGAGTGTAATGTGTGGAAGGCCTGGATATTGCAGCCCTTGCATGGTGAATTCTGAAGCTGTCTGAAG
The DNA here is from genome assembly GCA_013400475.1 of Tricholaema leucomelas. Lineage (NCBI taxonomy): Eukaryota > Metazoa > Chordata > Aves > Piciformes > Lybiidae > Tricholaema lacrymosa > Tricholaema leucomelas. The sequence goes on from WAAF01019573.1 coordinate 252,368, forward strand.
ATCTCTCTGCTGTGCTTCACCTCATGGCATAGAGGTAGCCCTACAGAAAAGAATTCCTCATTGGCTTGACTGTAGCAAAATAGTTGTTGTGTTAATCTTTCTGCAGAAGAGACTTGCAGGGACAGTTGCAGCAGGAGCCGGAGGGGCTGAAAGCAGAAGCCTGTTTGGAGGTGTTGAGCTCCACACCCTTGAACAAATCTGATTGTCAGTGCAGCTCTAAAAAGGCACTGGATGTGTAATGTGTAAGAACCTGAGTTCACATTAATAGAAATGTGCAGGATTTCTGTTTCTTGTGTTTTCCTGCATGGAACTTGGAAAGCATACTTCTGCATTTATTGCCTAATATCCTGAAGGGGTTTCTTTCAGGTTAAAAAAGAAGTTGGTGATGTTACCATCCTAATCAACAATGCTGGCATTGTCACTGGGAAGAGGTTTATGGATTCTCCAGATTCACTTGTGGAAAAAACCATGGAAGTGAACACAATGGCACACTTCTGGGTAATACCTGCACTTGGCATGCACACACTAAACATCTTTTTGATGTGTTTTCAGTGTTAATTTTGAGGGAAGTACATGAGGATATGAACTCCTTATTAGCTCAGTCAGAAATGAGACAAGAAATTAGTTTCTGTGTCTGGGAATCTGTAAAATCAATAAGAAAGAATGGAGAGATGGATCCTCTGGGAACTTCTGGAGTAGCTTCTTCCCAGTAACTTCTGGGAACTTCTGGGAGCAAAAAGCTTCATATTTATAAGTGCTCTTAAGAACTGAAATTTACCATCTGCTAAGTTCTGAAGCTAGGGGAAATCTTACAGTGGCCTTCCAGTACCTGAAGGTGGCCTACAAAAACATCCCCAGGAAGGGACTTTATACAAGGGCTTATGTGGGATAGGATGAGGGAGAATGGATTGAAACTTGAGGAGGGGAGATTCAGACTGAAGACTGAGAAGAAATTCTTTACAGTGAGGGTGGGGAGACATTGGAACAGATTGCCCAGGGCAGTTGTGGATGCAGCCTTCCTGGAGGTGTTCAAGGCTAGGCTGGATGAGGCCTTGAGCAATCTGGGCTGGTGGGAGGTGTCCCTGCCCATGGCAGGGGTTTGGAAATGGATGATCCTCATGGTCCCTTCCAACCTAAACCAATTCATGGTTCCCTCAATATTAATGTGCATGAAGGCAGGCCAGCCTGAAAGCTGCTGCTGTGGTAACAGAAGTGTTCATTTCTGGTTTGTGTTTATGATAGCTTTAGTAAGAAATACCAGGTGCTCAGACAGCACTCTTAAGCGAGGCATTTGTCCAAAGTTAGTGACTTACTGTGCTGTTTTTCCTTTCCAAGGAAGGCAGGTCACCTATCTGCTGTTCCCATCAAAGAATTGCTTCACTTTCTTCATGAATTTAATCACAATGATGAAATTAATTTAATGGAAGACATAAAATTCCAAATGCTTGCTGTTTTGCAAACTTTGCACTTAGCATTTCATTAGCATCTGACACACTGCAGTGCTGAAAGAAGCTTAACAACTAGTTGAAGCCTTTAGCTTTCAGCAAGTTACCTTCTGTCTTTGGTGTGGAGGAGGAAGTGGTGCTGGTGGGGCCTGGAAAGCCCCAGCTTAGTGGTTACAGTTCCCTTTTTTTTTTGAGAGGGAAAGCTTACTTAATCTGTAGGGAGAATTTCTTTGCAAACATCTAGCACCTAGCTTGGTGAAATGTTTCACTGCAACTCTGACTTACCTTGCAGACTTATAAAGCCTTCCTGCCAGCCATGATGGCCTCTAACCATGGACACTTGGTCAGCATTGCAAGTGCTGCAGGACTGGTTGGAGTCAATCGTCTCTCAGGTAGGGTGTTAAAGCTGGTGCTCATCTGGACCATTAGTTAGACTCTGCAATTAATACTCAGGAAAAAAACTTCCCAATATTGAGTTTCTGGGTCTTTGCCTATAGGTAAAGCCACAAATGGTCCTACCTTCAAACCAGCTGCCCTTAAATAGACCATTCCTTTCCAGAAAGTGTTTCAGATGCTCAGCATTGCTGCAAACCAGGATTTTCTGCCAAAGCAGAGGGTATAGAAGCCATGTAGAACTTTGGAAACAACTACAGTGTTGTTAAAGTTAACCTGCAGGTACTTGAAGGGAAAGAAGTCTCATTTTTTCATGTTGTTTTTTTAATTATTATTTATTTAATCATGTTTTCAAGCTAAGCAGAGTCCTGTACAGGTCTCCCTAACTTAAAGAACTATTGAAATGCAGATGTGGTGCAGAAGCAGAGGTGTAATACCTCATTTTGCATTCTCTGTCCCAGCGATTCCTTCAAGAGGACATGTACAGAGATTGAAAGGAAATGTGGAGATTAGGGCAAACTCAGAAAGCATTTGTGGACAATGCATGCAAAGGACAATGTAATAAGGTGACAGAGCAGGAGAACAACTCTGACTTCAAGGCAGTGATAAGGAAAACAAATTGAGTTTGAAACTGAAACCACATCAGAGACTTGAAAGCCTGAGTTTGATGTAAGAAGCTAGGGCACAGATTTGAAGGTGGTCTGGATTGAAAAGAGGAATTCACTTGCTGGTGTTTGGTATAGAGTGGAAAGCTGATTGCAGGGATGTGGTGGGAGGCCCTCTCTGCTAGTCTGAAAGAGTTAGAGAAGAGCAAAGGAGTGAATGACAAAGACAAGTTTTATTAGTAGCCTAATCCTGAAAACAGTTCCTGCTCTGTTGTAAAGTGGTTTATAATTGGACAGCAATTTGCTGCAGGTACTGTGTATGTATCATTTCTAGAGTGCTGCTGTATGAAAACTCTGAAGCACAGCTTTGCCTTGGTGCTCTGTACAAACTTCTCCTTCTCCTGTGCACGTGGTCAGTGCTAGGACTCGCTGAACCTGTTTACTAGAGTTCAATTAGTAAGTTAAAATGTTTAACTGCAATTAATATCTTATTTATTTCACAGATTACTGTGCCAGTAAATATGCAGCAGTTGGTTTTGCAGAGTCGGTTGACTTAGAGATGAAAGATCTGGGAAAGAATGGTGTCAAAACCACAATTGTGTGTCCTTTTGTCATAAACACAGGAATGTTTGATGGCTGTGAAGCCAAGTGAGTAAACTCTCTTGTCCAGTTTGCATGTAAACCTCACATTCAGCACGCTTTGTACCTCGGTTTCCTTGATGAAAATCACAAGCTAGGATGTTCTCTGCTTATGTCATTTTTAGGGCCTCAGATGGGTGTTTACAATGCTGTCCAGAGAATGGGCAACCTAAATGGCAATGCCCTGGGTGCTTCAGAATCGTGGAATCACAAATGATTTTGGTTGGAAAAGACCTTTAAGATCAATGAGTCCAACCATTATCTCACTCCACCAAGCCCAGGGCTAAACCGTGTCCCTTAGCACATCTGTCTTCTAAACACCTCCATGGATGGGGATTCAACCACCTCCCTGGAAAGCCTGTTCCAGTGTCTTAAGAACCCTTTCAGTGAAGGAATTTCTTCTAATATCCAAACTAAACCTACCCTGGTGCAACTTGAGGCCATTTCCTCTTACCCTGTTATTTGTCAGGAGGGAGAAGAGACCAACCTCTAGCTCACTACAACATCCTTTCAGCATTATTGTTCCATTGAAACTGAAACCTGGAATGTAATTGGTGTTCTTGCCGCTGCAGAAGCCAAATGCTGCAGTTATTATCTCTGCTTTCTAAGCTTATTTTCACCCAAAATCAGTGTAGTTTTGCTCAGTATGCTTGGACAATTACTCAGCTCCCAGATTTTGTCAAAGCCTGGTGTGGCTTCACCTGAGAACTATGTGGCTTTGTTTTACAGAGGGGAAGGAGCAATGGCCATTCACTCCCCAGCATGACGAAGGGTCTGTTGTTCACAGGAGTGCTCATGGTTATTCTTTTAGTTGAATAACTGCAAACATCTTGGAGGAAAACCTAAGTCTGAGGAATATCTTCTTTTCTAGATGGCCAACTTTGCTTCCCATCCTGGAGCCAGAGTATGTGGCTGAGAAGATCGTGACAGCAATTCGTCGGGACCAGGAAATTCTGGCACTGCCACGCAGTGTTTATTTTTTAATAGCTTTGAAACAGTAAGTTCTGCCTTTGCTTTTTCTGCCAAGGGAGGTTTCAACTGTCTTTGACTAAATGTGCAAATCAAGTTTCTACCTGTTGGTGGGAATTGTCACGTTTCCGGAGCGTGTTGAGTTTCTTTTTGTTTCTAAGGCTTCAGTCTAGCCTTGGAGCAGCCTTGGAGAGCTGTGACTTGCTGACTTCACTGGAGTGCAGTTTTACTGTGGGCTGTAGGAACTAGTCCTGTTCCTCAGACACTGCTTATCTGGTGTCTTAGCACAGCATTAGAATGCTTCTGATCCTGTTGCAAGCCAGGATGAGAGGTTGATCTAATAATTCAAGCTGCCAGATGAGTGTAGTGGGTATTTTGAGGGGAGCAGTGGCACTATGGAGTGAGTGCTGTCTTTGCCAGTGACAGCCAGGTAGAATTAATTCTGTGATAGAACTGCACAACTCTTCTGATGTCTGTTTTGTGGTTTGTTTTTTTTCCTCTCCTTAATTCCCCTACTTGCAGTATGTTCCCAGTGAAAGCAGGTATTCTCATCATGGATTATATAGGAGTCTTCCGTTTAATGGACACCTTCAGAGGTCGAGCAAAGAAGAACTGAAAGGGGCAGAATTCAGACCAGCAGCTTTGAAGTGGACCTTGTTAAAAGTGGTGGTGGGAAGTGTCTGCTCTAGCAGCTGCAAACTTCACGTGCCTCACTTGTCAGCAACACATTTTAATGCAATTGCTTTTTAATTGGTTCTTATTCAACAGCTTTCTCTCAAACTATTTTTTTTTAACCAATGAACTGTTTTCACCTTATGATGGAAATACATTAATTGAAATTAGTTCCTTTTGGTTATGTCTGTTGTAATGCCTTAAATATGACCTTGCATCACAAACTTAACAATGGGCAACTTGAGGGGGGAGAAGGGACCAAGAAACCACATGTACTTGTCAAGGAGCCAAGAAAGCCTCACATGGACCTGACTTCTCCCTGCCATTCACTGAACCATGAGGAAGGACTGCACTGCTGGTGCCTTTCCCATTCCCTGGGAAGCTGAAGAACTCCAGAGCTTCCTGAAACAACAAATTGGAATGAAGTTATACAAATGGAAGTCTTGTAAAATGGAAGTATTTGCTGTGTGGTGCAAACCCAATGAAACACAACAATTTTCAGGAGATGATCTTGGCACTCACTGTTAACTGTGGATGTAAATTCAATATTTATGCTGCTAATCTTTTTGTCTAATTTATTTCAAAAGCTAATACTACAACATTTGTAGTAGAGGTCTTTTGTATTTTCTAAGTGCACTATTATAAGAACAACTGGAAAATTTCTTCTCCTGTGCAGAATAAACTTGTAGCTATAAAGCATAAGACTGCCAGTCTAAGTGGGCTGTTGGGCATCCTGCCAAGTTAAGACAATGACCTACCAAAAGCCAAGGTGTTGTATTTTGCAGTCAGGTCTTCTCCTGGGATTATTTCAGATGGGACTGGAATGAATGGAATCATTACAACCATAGCATTATGTTGTGCTTTTCTGAGTTGGGTGTCATATTGCATTGTGGCTACAGACTTTACTTTCCCTTTACTTTCAGTCCTGTTTATTCCTTTTGGATAGATGCTGAGCAGGCTTTGCCCTTTTAACAATGGCCACCTAGAAACCTGAAAGCCTCTTGGACTTCTGGTAAATCCAACACAAGGAGGACTATGTATGAAATACATGTTATCTGTGTACATGCTGGCTGAGCCTTCCTCGTGGTGGATGTTAGGAAGAAGTTCTTCACCAGGAAGGTGGTGAGACACTGGAACTGGTTGCCCAGGGAGATGGTAGAAGCCTCATCCCTGGATGTTGTTAAGGTCGGGCTGGATGGGGCTCTGATGAACCTGATCTCTAGTGCGAGGTGTCCCTGCCCATGGCAGGGGGCTTGAAGCTGGATGCTCTTTAGGGTCTCTGAGCCCTGACAATTCTCTGATTCTATGTTACTCTCCTGGCAGGTGGTAACACTTGCAAACTAAGCCTAAGGTGCAGCAGCCTGCGGTTAAGGGCGGTATGGAGGAAAAGATGATTGTTAACAAAGTGGTTTTTTCCATAATGGCCTAGAAACTACCTTAATTTCCCTTCTCTCTGCAATTAGTGAGGTTTCCCCACAGTTTCCAAAGTGGAAAACCACCTTTAGAAAAAGCTAGAGGACAGATGAAGGAGTTTAATTCACTGGTTCAAAGGAGAGTCCACTAAGCATGTGGGGGGATGCACAAAAAGGGGGGAGGTAGTACTGGTGATATTCTTGATGAGGAATTAGTTGGCACATGGTGTCCTTATAGCATAGACTAGAAGACATCTTTTTGGGGCCACAGGTTCTTGGAGGCTGAGCCTGTTTTTACTGTTTTGGAGCATTTCCTGAGCTGAAGAAAGGGTATGGTAGTGCCACGTCTTGAAGCCTCAAACAAGGTGTTTTGTTAAGGGGCTCGGCAGAAGGTTAGGGACTTTGGAATAGCAGAACATAGGATCCAGTGGGAGGTGGAGACACATCCATATAGATGAAGTACAGTATTGAAGTTTTGGTTGGACTCTGTAAAAAGAAGTGGATCAGAGCTGCTGTGAGTGAAGGAGCAATGTCTGCTTCCTGAGGCAGGAAAGCTTCCAGCTCCACTCCCTTTTCAGTCTCTTTAGTTTTTGCAGTTTGATTTGTCATAGCAGGCTCCAGCCTTGCACCCAAGGCCATGTAGTGACTTGCCTGTGCAGTGCTTTCCCTCTTGGATTAAATAATCCCTTCAGAAAGCAAGCAGTCTGGGGGGTAGCACTCCCAATGCTAAGAACACAGAGTAAGGAGTTGCTGGCATATTCACAGCTTGGGGTTTTTATTCACCCAGCCCCAGGGCTGCCCTCTTTGCCATGAGTTTTTATTGGGGGGTTTGTTGCTTTTTTTTTTTTTTCCTAGAAGATGACACACAAATAATCTCTCCTGTGAGGCCAGGCTGAGGGAGCTGGGATTGTTCAGCCTGCAGAAGAGAAGGTTCCTGAGACAACTAATAGCAGCTCTCCAGTACCTGAAGTGGGCTGCTTCCAAAGGCCTGCAGTGACAGGATGAGGAGAAATGGTTTGAAGTGAGAGCAGAGTAGATTTAGATTGGATCTGGGTGGCAACAAGTTGCTCAGAGAGGTAGCTGTGCCTGATCCCTGGAGGTGTTTAAGTTTAGGCTCTGAGCAACCTGCTGTAGTGGAAGATGTCCCTGCAGACTGCATGGGGATTGGAGATGACCTTTGGAGAGCCCTTCCAAACCATTCTATGATTTTCCCCATGCAAAGGAGGAGCTGTTGCATTATTTTCACTGTGGAGGTCTGTCCTGTGCTCTCTTGATGAAGAACAACTTGAGGTGAGGAAGGGGATCAGAAAAGGTGGCAGCTGAGAAATAGCCTATTGCTGTCAGAGTGCTGAAGGGTTGTGTTTGTTCCTAACTGGGGAGTAATGAGCTGCCTGCTGCTGCTGCTGCTTTGCCCACTGTGTAAGCAAGAAGCTTGGACTCTTGTTGGGATGCATTTCATAAGGGTGTCAGCAGTAGCAGAAGGTTTAGTTTGGGAAGAAATTCTTCAGACTCTGGAACAGGTTGGCCAAGGAAGCTGTGGATGCCTTCTCCCTGGAGGTGTTCAAGACCAGGTTGAATGAGGCCTTGAATCTAGTTGAGAGGCATCCTTGCCCAGGGCAGGGAGATTGGTGTAGATGATCTCTGAGGTCTCTTCCAACCTAAGCCCCTCTGATTCCTCCTTGAGGCCCATGTTTTGATCCCTGCATCTCCTTTGTTTTTGATCTCTGCATTGATAATCCCTGCTCATCAGGGGCAGAGTGCTCCTGCATCTATGGTTCATCAACCAACTGCTCGTGGCAGCGTGTCAGTAATGACTTACTAGCACTTCAAGATTTCTGGAAATTCCTTGGCTCTCATCCTGTTGCCACTCCCAAGTTGGACTGAAAGGAGACTTGGATGGAAAATATGAAGAACCTTTGTGTTTTGTCTGCCTGGAGAAAGGGCTGCTATAAATTGCTGCTGTTATCTTGCTGCTTTTCAGACAGCTAGCAAACTGCATCAGTGTAAATGGAGCCTAACCCCTTAAGAAATAAGATCTCTCTTAACAAAAGCCATTATCTTGTGAGTTAAAACTCTTCTTACCTGCCAGCTTCCTTACACAGACCTTGTGCTTAACTTCAGAGTGAAAGTAACAGAGTGGTAAATAGTTTAACTTCACTAGGCTGGAGACTTCCAGTGCTAAAATGGCTGATGGCTTGAAAGTGAATTGAGGCAGAGAGACATTAAAGAAGGTGAAATCAGTCAGTATGATGCTAATAATACTGACTTGGCTCTTGTGCCACTGAGCACACAGCTTGTCAGTGCCTTTCCACCAAGGGTGGGATGAGATTAGAGCACAGAGTGCTCCATGCCACTTATAGAGTGGTGGGGGTGTGCTTGTGCAGTTGTTTCTCTGCACCTGGTGATGTTTTGGAACACTACCTCTAGCTGTAAGGATCTCAAACAGCTTCAAGTCCAATGTCTGCTGTTTCAGACAGTGGAATATTGTTTAATATTAAAGATGTGTTCTTTCCAGGGAGAGTGGTGAGACACTGGAGCAAGTTCCCCAGGGAGGCTGTGGATGTCCCCTCCCTGGAGGTGTTCAAGGCCAGGTGGAATGTTGCCTTGAGTAACCTGGGCTAGTGGCAGGTATCCCTGCCCATGGCAGGGGAGTAGGATCTAGATGGATATTTAAGGTCCCTTCCAACCCAAACCATTCTATGAATCTATGAACATCCCTGACCAGTACCTCCCCAGTTACACTGCACCTTCCCCAGCTGGCTTTCTGCTGCAGAAAGCTTCACAGCTGTGCCACTGAGAAGCCCTGTCAGGAATAAGCAGTTGCACAAGGAAGCTTTCATTAAGCAAGACCTCACCAGGGATGGTTGAAGTCACCTTACGTCTGTGCAACCACTTCTAATTGCAGCAGACCTCGATGTGCAAGCAGGAAAATGCTCCCAGCTGCAGAAGACAGTTTTCTTGCCATTCTGCCCTGACAGCTCCCTGTTGCTTGAGGAAATGGAGCCAAGCTCTCACTTTTAGCACTTCAGCAGGTGATTCACCAGCAGCTGAGTCATCCCCATCCAAGGCTAGCACATCCAAAACCCAGGGAGGGGTGGATGGCAGGGGAAAGGAAACACAACAAACCTTCCTCCACTAATTCATGCCAGCTGGGAGTGACAGCCCTTAGGCCTGCAGCTCTTTTCTTTCTGGGCTGCAAAAGATTGTTTACAATTTTTCTTGCAAAGCCCACGGGGGGGGGGGGGGGGGGGGGGGGGGAAAATTTNGGGGGAGTGTAAGACAATTTTATTTAACAGTTCATCATCATTACACAAAGTGTGGTTCTGGATGCAGCTTCAGAAAACAGGAAGCAAGAGTCAGAGGTTTGGGTTGTCAGGCTTTTTATTTTTTGTACAGGCTCCTGTTGTCATGAAGTCAAACAATTAGATGGGGAACTTGGGAACTCCCTGTCATGCAGTTGGAGTCTTTTGGTGTCTCTCTGGTGAGCCACAGAGGATGTGAGCTGTGTCAGAGTCTTGACTCATCACTTTGGTTGGTGGTAACCCAGGTTTACATGGGAGGTCTCTTGGCCTAAGTGTTCCTAACTGAAGAGAAGGGCAGGACCCACAGCTGGTGACCTGTGAGCAGATGCTGTGTGGTGCCTGCAGCTCTCTGGCCCAGGGCTTGCACAACCACTTTAATAAGTGTGATTTGCATAAAATTGGTCATTAACGCTGCAGAAGCTGCATTAGCAAACGTCATCAGCTCAGTGAAGGATCCAGCAAGTGGGAGAACCAATTAGAGGTGGAAGATGAGACTGTCCCAAGGCAAGGAGATGGAGGAAAGGAGGCAGGGTCTCCCCATCTGCTAATGGTGAGCTGTTAAATAGCTCTGCCCTACAATTCAACTCACCTTGCCACGGTTTGTTTACTGAGCTCAGAGACCACTCTCAAAAGAACATCAGTAATAAATAGTTGCTTTTCATCTGCTGGAACCAACAATGAAACACCAAACTTTGCAAGGTAAAGGTACACAGTGGGTTATTCATTAACTCACAGAGCAGGAAAAGCAAACTGATGGGCTGTGGAAGGCTTTAGAATACTTGGCTGCAGTCAAAATACATCTCAAAATCCACTTTGATCTGTAGTTTCTACAGAGAAGGGCATCTACTGCACTTCCACTCTGACCTTGTAGCCTGGGTTGAAGGCAGAGTTTCTGCTATTAAAGGTGGGGCTGAATGGAGTGGACACAGTCTTCTATAAGGCAAAGTTTGGCTTTACCTCAGGATAAGAGAACTAGAATTAGGCTCCAAGTTCCCAAATCAGCTCAGTTTCTGTAAGGAAGCTTGATTGGAGGCAAAATATTCCTGTGTCTTCTCCCCCTTTTCGCCCCCACTTCCCCAGACAGGGAGGACTGGAGAATTCAGCAGGTGGTGCAGGTTCTTGAGGTGTAAAAATGTCAGGAGTGTGATATGAAGAGTTAAAGGCCAGGACTGGTAGATAGTAGCTGAAGATGAGGCAGCAGTGTGCCCAGGTGGGCAGGAGAGCCAATGGCATCCTGGCCTGGCTCAGGAGCAGTGTGGGCAGCAGGACAAGGGAGGTTCTTCTGCCCCTGTGCTCAGCACTGCTCAGGCCACCCCTGGAGTGCTGTGTCCAGTTCTGGGCTCCTCAATTCAAGAGAGATGTTGAGGTGCTGGAAGGTGTCCACAGGAGGGCGCCAAAGCTGTGAGGGGCCTGGAGCACAGCCCTGTGAGGAGAGGCTGAGGGAGCTGGGGGTGTGCAGCCTGCAGAAGAGGAGGCTCAGGGCAGAGCTCATTGCTGTCTGCAGCTCCCTGAAGGGAGGCTGTAGCCAGGTGGGGTTGGGCTCTTCTCCCAGGCACCCAGCAACAGAACAAGGGGACACAGCCTCAAGTTGTGCCAGGGGGAGTCTAGGCTGGATGTTAGGAGGAAGTGGTTGGCAGAGAGAGTGATTGGCATTGGAATGGGCTGCCCAGGGAGGTGGTGGAGTCGCCATCCCTGGAGGTGTTGAAGCCAAGCCTGGCTGGGGCACTCAGTGCCATGGTCTGGTTGATTGGCCAGGGCTGGGTGCTAGGTTGGGCTGGATGAGCTTGGAGGTCTCTTCCCACCTGGTTGATTCTATGATTCTATGGCTTGAGATGTATCAAGTGGGTTTCATACTGCAAGTATAGCTTAGGGCAGACCCAGAGCGAGGAGACACTGCCTAGCATCACAGCTTTCCATTCTGAAACCCTGCTCTGAGACTGACACTGCCTGGCTCTGTGAACACAGCAGTCCTGTGGGGATGCCACAGAGCTAAACGAGACAGCACAGACAGCTAAACAAGGGCACAGACAGCTAAACAAGGGCACAGACAGCTAAACAAGGGCACAGACAGCAGCTTTCCCCATCCCTGTGCTCTGATGGAACCTCAGAGCCTTCAGGGACTGAGGCTCCAGCTTCTGCTGCTTGCTGACTTGGGAACTTTGATACTGGAGGTGGATATGAGCTGCTAAAAGGTGTTTGAAAGAAAGAAAGGAGCTACAGCCTAGATCTGCATCGTTTTTATTTTAAAAGCCAGGTTTTAGTGGAGCAATAAACCTCCTCTTCTAGAGAATTTTCTTGTGTTATTGTTATTAAAACACAGTTCTGTTATTAAATACCAAAACAAGTCTGCAAATGCTCTCAAATTTTCTTTATTTCCATTCTGTTTCCTCTTGCTTAAATGATCCTCAGCTTAGTAACATCCAAATAGTTTAAACAGATCTGAAAGAAGGGAGGGAGAAAATACGCTGCTGGTTTTGAGAGTTACAATGTGACTGCTTCAGCAGAGGGAAAAGCTGCCCATGGTCATACACAGGCAGTCAACACCGACACATAAATGCCTACTGAAAGTCATAGAATGGCTCAGGTTGGAAAGGACCTCAGAGATTATCTACTCCAACCTCCTTGCCATGCCCAGGCACACCTCTCAGATAGACTTGGTTGCTCAAGGCTTCATCCAGCCTGCCCTTGAACACCCACTGGGAGGGCACATCCTCAGCCTCCCTGGGCAACCTATTCCAGTGTCTCACCACCTTCATACTGAAGAACTTCTTCCCAAGCTTCAGTCTAACTCTGCTCTCCCTCAGCTTCAAACCGCTCTCCCTTGTCCTGTCTCTGGACACCCTCATGAAAAGTCCCTCTGCAGCCTTCCTATAGGATCCCTTCAGCTATTGGGTGGCAGCTCAAAACACCCTTAAACAGCGCTGGGGCTGGCCAGAGGCTGGGGGCATTTTCTTTCCATGCCCATAGGTAAAGTTAATCCTCAGCAGTGATGTTTACTACGGCCCCAGAAAAGGCCATAGGCAGATGCCACACCTGCTAGAAAGCAGGATGTCACCTTGTTTGTGTCTGACTTCAGCAGAGAGGACCATCTCAAAAGCCTGGCCTTGGTACCTGCAGCTTGTGACAGTCTTAGAATGGTTTGGGTCAGAAGGGACCTTCAAAGGTCAGCTGATCCAACCCCCTGCAGTCAGCAGAGCAGGTTACTCAGTCCCAGACAAGCTGACCTGGAATGGTTCTAGGGATGGGACATCTCCCAGTGTTTCACCACCTTCAGTGTAGAAAATATCTCCCTTCTCTCCACTCTGAGTCATAGAATCATAGAATCAACCAGGTGGGAAGAGACCTCCAAGCTCATCCAGCCCAACCTAGCAGCCAGCCCTGGCCAATCAACCAGACCATGGCACTAAGTGCCTCATCCAGGCTTTGCTTCAACACCTCCAGGGATGGCGACTCCACCACCTCCCTGGGCAGCCCATTCCAATGCCAATCACTCTCTCTGCCAACAACTTCCTCCTAACATCCAGCCTAGACCTGCCCTGGCACAGCTTGAGGCTGTGTCCCCTTGTTCTGTTGCTGCTTGCCTGGCAGCAGAGCCCAACCTCACCTGGCTACAGCCTCCCTTCAGGTAGTTGTAGACAGCAATGAGCTCTGCCCTGAGCCTCCTCTTCTGCAGGCTGCACACCCCCAGCCCCCTCAGCCTCTCCTCACAGGGCTGTGCTCCAGGCCCTCTTTCAGTTTAAAGCCCTCACCCCTTGTCCTCAAGCTACCACACAACAGGCCCTGCTCTTTCGCCTGTGGTGTGGAATTGCCATTCCAGCAGCCTGGGGAGCTGTGTTTTACCTGCTGCCTGCCCAGAAGCAGCTGGGATTGTTAAACAACTGCTGCAGTGTAAATCAGGGGAAGATAAACAAAGTCTTCTTCCTATATCTCTTAGAGAAATCTGATCTTTATGCAACTCTTCAGGGGGCTGAGGTGGGGAGAGAGAGGCTGTAACTTTTTTCTCTCTTTGAATAAGACTTTTTAAAGATCATTTAGCTAAATGTGGGTGCCATGGACAGAGGCATTGAGTGCAGACTCAGCAAGTTTGCTGACCACACCAAGCTGTGGGGTGCAGCAGCCAGGCTGGAGGGAAGGGATCCATCCAGAGGGACCTGGACAGGCTGCAGAGGTGGGCACAAGCCAAGGTCATGAGGTTCAACAAGACCAAGGTCCTGCAGCTGGGGAGAGGCAATGCCAAGCACAACTCCAGGCTGGGCAGTGCCAGGCTGGAGAGCAGCCCTGAGGAGAGGGACTTGGGGGTGCTGGTGGAGGAGAAGCTCAACAGGAGCCAGCAGTGTGCACTTGCAGCCCAGAAAGCCAAGCAGAGCCTGGGCTGCAGCAGCAGAAGTGTGGCCAGCAGGGCCAGGGAGGTGATTCTCCCTCTCTGCTCCGCTTTGGTGAGACCCCACCTGGAGTACTGCATCCAGTTCTGGAGCCCCTGGGACAAGAGGGATGTGAAGATGCTGGAGAGTGTCCAGACA
>WAAF01019573.1:266361-307001 GCA_013400475.1 Tricholaema leucomelas
AGAGGGCTGCAGCAGCTCTGCTGTGAGGACAGACTGAAAGAGTTGGGGCTGTGCAGGCTGGAGAAGGGGAGGCTCCCAGGTGACCTTCTTGTGGCCTTCCAGGATCTGAAGGGGCTACAAAAGCTGGGGAGGGACTTCTGAGGCTCTCAGGGAGTGACAGGACTGGGGGGAATGGAGCAAAGTTGGAGGGGGGGAGAGTCATGCTGGAGATGAGGAGGAAGTTGTTCAGCATGAGAGTGGTGAGAGGCTGGAATGGGTTGCCCAGGGAGGTGGTTGAGGCCCATGGCTGGAGGTGTTTAAGGCCAGGCTGGCTGAGGCTGTGGGCAGCCTGCTCTAGGGTAGGGTGTCCCTGGGCATGGCAGGGGGGTTGGAACTGGCTGCTCCTTGTGGTCCCTTCCAACCCTGACTGATTCTGTGATTCTATGAATACTGTGGGAGTCAGCACTAGCTGAGAGCTGCCTGACAGGCTCTGTGCTGGACCAAACCGAAATCCATACTGCCTCAGGCAAGACCCACTGTGGAGACAGAGCATCTCTGCAATCCCACACACATCTTTCAGGAGAGAAGTGATCTGGGAAGGCAATTTCTGGCCAAAAAAAACAAACCTAGAATGGTGCAATCATCTCTCTTTGGAGAAGTTACACTCCTGACTTCAGTGGTTGTGTGCTTGGGGTACAGGCAGATGATGACTTGTCCAGAAATGTTGAGCTTCTGAAAGTTTCTGCCAAAGCCTTCACTGCCCACAGGAGGGTCTGTGCACATGAATTTAACAGAGTGAATGGTTTCCCTGGTTAGAAACCCCAGAAATTACTGTGAGACTAGAAGCAGAGTCCCTAGGATGCTTTCTGGTGCTGTGATGATTTCCTACTCCAGCCCCCTCAGGCTTTCAGCACTGATGAAACAGAGAGCAGTGAACTGGGCACACAAAGTCACTCAGCTTCACAGGCTCGCAGGATGTCAGGGTTGGAAGGGACCCAAAGAGATCATCCAGTCCAACCCCCCTGCCAGAGCAGGACCACACAATCTAGCTCAGGTCACACAGGAACACATCCAGACAGGCCTCCAGAGAAGGAGACTCCACAGCCTCTCTGGGGAGCCTGTGCCAGTGCTCTGAGACCCTTCCTTTGGCTTTCAAGTTTCAGGGATGGGTTTTGTAGCACAGCCTCAATCCCTGCTTTAAAGCCCCTGAGGAGGAGCAGCTCTGCCTTGTCCTGTGCTCCCAGAGCCACACTCTTTCCACAGGAAAGCTTCACAGTATAACAGTCTCACAGTATCATCAGGGTTGGAAGAGACCTCACAGATCATCAAGTCCAACCCTTCACCACAGAGCTCAAGGCTAGACCATGGCACCAAGTGCCACGTCCAATCCTGCCTTGAACAGCTCCAGGGACGGCGACTCCACCACCTCCCTGGGCAGCCCATTCCAGTAGCCAATGACTCTCTCAGTGAAGAACTTTCTCCTCACCTCAAGCCTAAATTTCCCCTGGTGCAGCTTGAGGCTGTGTCCTCTTGTTCTGGTGCTGGCTGCCTGAGAGAAGAGAGCAACCTCCTTCTGGCTACAACCACCCCTCAGGTAGCTGTAGACAGCAATGAGGTCTGCCCTGAGCCTCCTCTTCTCCAGGCTAAACAATCCCAGCTCCCTCAGCCTCTCCTCATAGGGCTGTGCTCGAGGCCTCTCACCCACCAGCCCTGCTCCTTCCTCTCCCAAACACCATGTCGACCAGATAGCTTAGGGAGCACCAAGTTACACTGCACTAATGAAAAGAACTTTCTGGGCAGAGGCCTTGATTTGGCTCCACCTAGTTTGATGAAAAGCAGTTCATTAAATTAAGTCAATTTGCTTACCTAAAATTTGCTGAACGTGTCCTTGCAGCGCCACACATCGAATGGTCTCTTCAAGGCTTGGGGGAGCACATCTGTGAGGCTCCTGTGGCAGAAACACCTCATCAGAAGTACTCATCCGTAACTGAACAGCAAATGTTATTTCTCTGGGGTTGGTGCAGCATCCAGCAGCATGAAAGCTGGACTAGAAATAAATCACAGAGTCATTCTGGTTGGAAAAGATCTTTTAAGATCCTCCAGTCCAACCATTCTCTAACTCTCCCAATTCTATGGCTAAACCTTGTCCCTCAGAACCACACTTCTGCCTCTTTTAAACACCTCCAGGGATGGGGACTCAACCATCTCCCTGGGGAGCTTTTTCCAGTGGTTGAGAACCCTTTTAGTGAACCTAATATCCAACCTAAACCTGCCCTGGTACAACCTAAGCCCAATCTTGCCCACTCTTTACGTGTGAATAGCAATTCTAGACTTGATAGAGGATGCCAACAAGCCCACAAATGAACCCATCAACATCTTAAATTAGTAGATTTAGGGGCTAGACATGGAACTGTTGTAGAGAGTCCAGAGGAGGCCACCAAGATGCTCAGAGGGCTGCAATAGCTCTGCTATGAGGACAGGCTACAAGAGCTGGGGCTCTGCAGCCTGGAGAAGAGAATCATAGAATCATAGAATGGTTTAGGTTGGAAGGAACCTCCAGGATCATCCAGCTCCAACCCCCTGCCATAGGCAGGGACACCTCCCACTAGAGCAGGCTGCTCAAGGCCTCATCCAGCCTGGCCTTAAACACCTCCAGGGAGGAAGCATCCACAACCTCCCTGGGCAACCTGTGCCAGTGTCTCACCACCCTCACTGTAAAGAACTTCCTCCTAACATCCAGTCTAAATCTCCCCTCTTCCAGCTTAAACCCATTCCCCCTCGTCCTGACATTACCAGACCTTGTCAATAGTCCCTCCCCAGCCTTCCTGNGCAGCAACCCAGGTGCAGGACCTTACACTTGGCCTTGTTAAACGTCATGAGGTTGGCCTGGGCCCACCTCTCCAGCCTGCCCAGGTCCCTCTGGATGGCATCCCTGCCCTGAGGAGACCTTGGAGTGGCCTTCCTTTATCTGAAGGGGGATACAGGAGGGCTGGGGAGGGACTACTTACAAGGTCTTGTAATGACAGGACAAGAAGTAATGGGTTTGAACTGGCAGAGGAGAGATTCAAACTGGATGTTAGGAAGGGGCTCTTCACAGTGAGGGTAGTGAGACACTGGCACAGGTTGCCCAGGAAGGTGTGATCTTTGATCACATTGGGTGATTTTGTGCTCCACAACCTCCCTGGAGGTGCTCAAAGCCAGGTTGGATGAAGCCTTGAGCAACCTGTTCTAGTGGGAGGTGTCCCTGCTTATGGCAGGGGGTTGGAACTGGATGAGCCTTGAGGTCTCTTCCAACCTAAACCATCCTATGATTTCTCTCTGTTATGGGGAGAGGCTGAGGGAGCTTGGGCTCTTGAGCCTGGAGAAGAGGAGACTGAGAGGTGACTTCATCAATGCTTATAAATATATGCAGGGTGAGTGGCAGGAGGCTGGAGCCAGGCTCTGCTGGGTGATGCTCAGTGACAGGCCAAGGGGCAATGGGTGGAAGCTGAGGCAGAGGAAGCTTCATTTAAACATGAAGAGGAATCTTTTCTCCGTGAGGGTGACAGAGCACTGGAACAGGCTGCCCAGGGGGGTTGTGGAGTCTTCTTCTCTGGAGATATTCAAAACCCTCCTGTATGTGTTCCTGTGTGATCTGATATAGAAGATCCTTGTCTGGCAGGGGGGTTGGACTGGATGAGCTTTGGAGATCCCTTCCAGCCCCTGACATTCTGTGATTGCTGTCAGCCTCTCACTGCTTCAAGAGCCCAGTTAGTAGCAGCAATCAGCAACCTCACCAACACAACCAAAACCGACCAGCCTGCACATCCTGACCAGTCCAAACTCAGGCAGATCTGTCCCTCTTTGGGTCAGACTGAGGTGGTTTCCCTGACAGAGGGAGCAGCTGGCTCTCTGCACACATCCAGCTTTACAGCAGCTTTGCCAGCAGACTGATCTCCTGCAGCTGCCAACTGGAGGAGGCCAAGAGAGATACTGATGCTCTCTGCCAACTCCTGGCTGGCAATTTTTCTGCAGCACAGAAAAAAAACAAAGCATTTTGTGAACTCTTCTTGTCCCACAGCAACCCTAAAAGAGCTGAGGTGTTAAGGTATTTATTAAGGTAATTGATTCTCAGGGTTTCAAACATTAAAATTTAAAGGGCAGAAACCTGAAAAGTGCTTTTAACACCCAGGTAGGTAAATCCCCACCCTGCATGTGAGCCTCCTCAGTGCCTTTCTGCTCCTCACACATGTGCTTGCAGCACTTAACTGCAACGTGATCACACCTGGGTCTAAACGAGATTGGCACACTCTCAAGAGGACAATTTAAACTGCCCAGCTGGAGATGCTTAGCAAATTGTGGCTCCTCCTGGCTTTATCTGCTCTTAGCTGCCTGCCCCCTCAAGAACCACAGCCCTTCTGCACTCAAGCTTCAAATACCTAAGCCCCCAGGCACAGAAAGCTTTGCCTGACCTGTGATGACAACTGTGGCTTCAGCATTTGCTCCCTGTCTTCTGCTGCTCTCTCACACTCTGTGCTGCCCCTTCCAGCCCAGGGGCACATAGAATCATACAAGGGTTGGGAGGGACCTTAAAAGAGCTTCAGCTTCCCTGCTATGGGCAGAGACACTACACCAGGTTGCTCAAGGCCTCATCCAACCTCCCTCAGCACCACACCTAGGTGGCTTTTAACCCCTCCAGGGCTGGGGCCTCCACCGGTACTCTGGGCAGCCTGTTCTAGGGATTGACAACCCTTTCAGGGAAGAATTTTTTCTAGCACCCAACCTAAACCTCCCCTGGTGCAGTTCGAGGTAATTTCCTCTTGTGGCATTGCTTGTGACTTAGAAGAGACCAGCCCCAGGTCACTCAGGGAGCATTTGCAGTCCACAGCTGCTTATTCAAGTAAAACAGGTAAAGAGGTAGCCCAGGGGTAGGAGGAATTCTAAGGACGGGCAATGATAGAGCCTGCAGTGAGTGCAGCCCAGACAGCAACCCTGTGCTGGGCTACAGCAAGAGCAGTGTGGGCAGCAGGGCAAGGGAGGGGATTCTCCCCCTTTACTCTGCTCTTCTCAGACCCCACCTGCAGTCCTGGGTGCAGTTCTGGAGCCCCCAACACAAGAAGGACATGGAACTGTTGGAGCCAGTCCAGAGGAGAGCCACGAAGATGCTCAGAGGGCTGCAGCACCTCTGCTATGAGGACAGGCTGAGAGAGTTGGGGCTGTGCAGCCTGGAGAAGGTTTTGAGGAGACCTTGGAGTGGTCTTCCAGTATCTGAAGGGGGCTACAAGAAGGCTGGGGAGGGACTATTGACAAGGTCTGGTAATGACAGGATGAGGAGGAATGGGCTTGAACCGGCAGAGGGAAAATTTAAACTAGATGTTAGGAGGAAGTTCTTTACAGTGAGGGTGGTGAGACACTGGCACAGGTTGCCCAGGGAGGTTGTGGATGCTTCCTCCCTGGAGGCGTTTAAGGCCAGGCTGGATGAGGCCTTGAGCAGCCTGCTCTAGTGGGAGGTGTCCCTGCCTGTGGCAGGGGGCTGGAGCTGGATGATCCTGGAGGTTCCTTCCAACCTAAACCATTCTATGATTCCATAATCCTCTGGGGAATGAAGGACCTTGAAGGTAATACAAATAGCACCACTTATTTTGCAAAAAAAGGAGAGAAAAACCTGATCATAGAAACCAATTCTCAACAGTAATTTAACATCCATGTTCTTCAAAACAGAATAGATGTGAGCCTGGCTTTACAAACACACCACCCTCAGACACCTCTGCCCTGCTGAGGGAAGAGCCACCCCACCCCACTCGTCTGGGTTTGTTATTGCATAAGGAATTAAGGGATCAGTCTCACAGGCAGCATCAGGAGAAAACATTTCCTAGAAGGCCCTCACAGCTCTCCTCAGAAGAGCTTCCTAGGCAAAGAACTGCTAATAATAGCAATCAGTCCATCTGCCACCTGACTTCAGCAGCAGCAGGATGTGAAAAACATAGACTCATACAATTGGTCAGGGTTGGAAAGGACCACAAGGATCAACAAGTTCCAACTCCCCTGCTATGCCCAGGGACAAACTACCCTTGATCAGGCTGCCCACAGCCTCATCCAAACTGGCCTTAAACACCTCCAGCCATGGGGCCTCAACCACCTCCCTGGGCAACCCATTTCAGGCTCTCACCACTCTCATGCTCAACAGCTTCCTCCTCACCTCCAGCCTGAACCTGCCCATCTCCAGCTTCGCTCCCTAAAATCTGTCGGAGCTCCCAGTCTGAAGAACTTCAGTGTGGATTTGTCCTCCTCTGGTGCCACAGCCACGTACAGCACTCTGCAGACCAATAGGGAAGGGCAGGTTGCTGCTCAGGGAGCTGACAGCCCAAATTCAACATGATGCCCCTGCCCACAAGTGAGACTTTGAAGACTTCTTGAGGAAAGGCTACAACAAGCTTGGAAAAAAAGTTTAGAAGTCCCTTCCTGGCTTTCTTGTAGGTCCCCTTCAGGTGCTAGGAGGCTGCTATAAGGTCTCCCTGGAGCCTTCTCTTTCCTTGCAAAGGAATTCCAAGTTAGCTGTAGTCAGCGTAGCAGCTCAGCTGTCAGTGCGAGCTCAGGATGGCCTTGAAACTGAAAACCCTCAGAAGAGGATTTTGAGACAGGAGGAAAGGAGACAGAAACCTAAAGGATGGAGAGGAATTATCCAAAACCTGGTTTTATTTACTGCATTGCTGAGGGCACGAAAGGCAACCTCAGTGTGTGTGCTGTACACAACCCACTGTCTTTGGTCAGTACAAAAGCAGGGCTTCCCTCCCACATTTTTCCTATCAAACAGGCCGTAGCAGAAATGTCAAAGCCTCAGCACTGGTAAGCTTGATTTACCTCTCACTACTTTAGTACACAACTACTTAGTCCAGGTGCCCCAAATTCTTGCAAGAGAACAAAAGCCTGCAGGAGTCCATTGTTTTTCCAGGTGTTTTTCCCCTACAGTGATTGCAATTTTTTTTCATATTGCTGGTTCTGGAAGGTGTTTGAATGGTGCAGATCCTTTTAGCATGAGTTAAGGGCTGGGCACAGTAACATCCTACACTCTGAATTCATCCTACCCGCTCCACAGGAGCTTTAGGGGAGAACACTCCACAGACACCCCCACACCTCTCATTTGCATGCCCTCAGGGACAGGGGTGCAAGAGCATTATTAGAAGACCATGAAAGAAGACTCAGAGCTGCAGCACATACAACTCCCTGCCCTTCAAAGCTTCAGTTACTGAGCCCAACAAAGCTTTCGGCATTCTAAAGCAAGGCCACTTCCTTCTGACAGCTGCAAGAGCACAGACTCATCCCGAGTGTGGCAGCAGAGGGCTTCCAGAGGCAAATACTGTGCTGTAGGGCAATGGGAAGGCCGAGATGGTGTGCTAGTTTGAGCCTAGCTAGAATGTTTTGGTGAGAAGAACTAGATTACAGGCTGTGGAAGGAAAACAAGGCTGATGTCTACCTTGCTCATAGGCTTGCTGAGATGTGTAACACCAAAAATCCAAACATAGATAACACACAACTTCTTCTGCTGGGGCAATGGCTGAGCTGCATCTCTAACCTCACCCCTCTCTGTCGTGTCTTTGACTAACTCACTCTGCTTCCTAACCCCCTGGCCAAACCTCCATTCTTCCTTGGGACTGGGTAAGGTTGAGAGGGGTAGGGGGAAGGTGAAGGAGCAGTAAGGAGCCCCTCCTGGGGACTCAGGTGTCTGGGAGGGGAGTTGTGTTTCTGTATTACCTTTTACCTTGTATGTTTCTGTCTATGACTGTATATACCTGCTTGTGTATTCTGCTAAGCTGTAAATAATAAGCTTCATTCAATTTCCAGAGCCAGCTGAGTCTAGTCTGGGTGATTTCCAAAGTGGGGGGGAAGCAGGGAACACCCAAACCATCACAGATGGCAAAGTGTACAGGTCAGAGTCTGGACATCCACCTGGGCCTGGCAGAGAGCCTGTAACTGCTGCTCAGTGCTTGGCTGTGATCCACTGACCACAGTGAAAAAATACTCAAGGACCATATTCCAAAGCCGCTCAGGCTGCACTGAAACCTCCCTTTTTCCAGCAGTCATTTAGACTCTTGTCTTCCTCTTCTGTTTATAGAGGCAGCACCAATCTTCCCTTTCTCCTGCCTGAATTCGCTGTGTGAAGAGACTAAAAAAAGCTCCAGAGAGCCAATAGTGGGTGGAGTGATTCCGTTTCCATGCAGTCTCTTGTGCAACAGCACCATCCAGCTGTCAACCAAAACGAGAGCAAAGCATTGCCATGTCACTATCTTCATTCGCTCCTTCTACCACAAGTGAAAGAAGTACAGCTCTGAAACAAAACCAAACCCACAGCCCTTCCTTCCCGCTTCTGAATTCCTTCCACTGGTCCACTGGGTCCTGTTTTCTGGGTACACAGGGGTGTGCTTCAGCAAAAGCAAGGATTCAGCCCAGTTCATTTCTGCCCAGTTCAGACTGGCAGGCTTCAGCTTCCCTCAGTGTTTCAGTGAAGTGTGGAATACGCTCTCAGGTCTAGGAAAGGATCATTATCTTTGGCTCACAACCAGAGACAGTCAATCACACTACAAAAATCAGTGGAAAAAAACTCGACCATTTCATACATAAGAGCCTATGTTTTAGCAATCATAACTTACCACTCTTGAGATTCAGTAGTGAAAGGAAGAACAGCAACCTCCAGTGAGGGGGAAAAATGATGAAAACTCAGGCTTAACTAATGGATTACTCTTCAAAAGCTCTGACATGGAGGAAAACTTGCTTTCCAAGCTGTTTCACAAAGTTGGGTTATTTAACAGTAACTGTAGGGCATATGCAATGGAAAGAAATTAATGACAGTCCCTACAGAACTGTTTAAGCTGAGAAAGGTCTTCAGGATAATAGAGTCCAACCATTAGGCTGACACTACCAAGTCCGCTGCCTAACCCTCTTCTTCAGCACCACACCTACAAGTCTTTTAAATCCCTCCAGGGATGATTCAACCACTTCCCTGAGCAGCCTGTTCCAGAGTTTGACCATCCTTTTGGTGAAGAACATTTTCCTCACATCCAAGCTAAACATCCCATGCTGTGACTTGGAGCCATTTCCTCTCACCCTGCAAAGCAAGACCTAGTACCTCAATTCAATCTGTGCGGTCGCTGCTTAAACTGCCCTCAATTCTTCACTGAAACTCAGTTTTGTCCTAACACTCACAGGGAGGTTACCACATGTGCCCATTGATGATCAGAAGTCTACTGTTAGAACATCCTTCTTGCATTTCATGTGCCTTAGCCTGCCCTGTGACCCCACATTCTTGCACTTGAAAGCAGGGAACACATTCCCCTTCTCTGACTTTCTGAAAAGAAAGGGCATTTACACACAACACAACACCTGCAAGCCAAACTCAGGGTAAAGGAGATGACTTCAAGGAAGCTGAGCTTATGCAAGGAACAATCAGCACAACCACATCAGGAGATGTCATTTTCCTTGCACAGAACCAAGCATATATTAGATTTTAATGTAAGCCCAGACCATGAGCACAGCAAGAGGAAAACAGCAAGCACTAGAAGAGGAACTAAAACTACAGGAGCAAAGAACATGGCCAAAGATGCAGCAGGTGCCAAATGACAAAGCTGTGCAAAGTAGAAGGTGCCCTTAAACAACACAGCAAAACCACAAGAGTCCAGAGACACAACTCTCAGGAAAAGGTGAGAATCAGCTCCTCCAAAGCAGCAGATGAAGATCAAAGAGGCATGGCACTGAGGAAGTATTATGGCTAAGTGTGACTAATGAAAGCAAGGACTTCTCTCAGAGACAGGGAGAACAAGGAACAGAAAACTTTCAAGACCAGCTGTGTTAGAAAGTCATTGCTGGGAGACATCATTGGATCAGAGAGAGAACAAAGTTACAGGATAAAAAAGGTAACTGTTGGAATGAGAACAGACTAAAATGCTCAAATCAGTAAAAGATAACTGTGCCAAATGGGCAAAAAGACTGGTACTGGGCAGGAGGGTACTGGAGGGTGGCAAGGAGATGGTGGTCAAGAAAGAGCCTTTGAATCTATAACCAAAAAGTTTCTTCTCTATCCCACCAAAAAACAAAAATAAGAATGTCAAAACTTGAATTTCAAATGCAGAAAAAAAAGTAATTCAGAATAAAATCTGATGGTCTTTATTGAAGAAAGTCCCATTTCCCTTCTCAGGAACCCACCACAGAACATGGCTTGGAGACTGCACTGCTATGCTCAGTGAAAGGCATACTCAGAACGCTCACAGTTACACTCATCAGTAACTGCAAAGGTGTGATCAATCCATTTCAAAACCCAGATGTGCAAGGAGAACAACAAGAAGAGAGAAGGAAAAGCAGACCTCCATTAGTTACTAGGCAGGTCAAATAAGAAGGTAGAAACAGCCTAAAAATCCCACGAAGCAAACAGGTCTCCAGAGGAAAGTGCCAAGCCAGACAGAAGGAGAAACAGGAAGCCATGAAGCCTTTCCAAACAGACTAGAGACAACACTTTTATACCATCCTCTGTGAGGTCAGCCAGAGTTCTGCCAACTTGATCACAGCAAGTCCTAAAAGGTCTCACAGGGAACTTGAGCTCATGATGGTGGTTTTTCTGTTTCACCACAGGGTGCAAGCTTTTAAGCCAGATCAGAAGGTACTGGAGGTAAGAAAGCAACCCATTTGCACTTAGTTGTTCAGTTTAGTTAAGGAATTAATCCTACTTAAGATCAGAGTACCTGTTAAACTGAGCTTTGTAGTCTTGCATGAGTAAGCATTTCCAAAGGCAGGGTCTCAGCTGTCCAGAGTCTTAGATAGATGTACTATAGTTGAACCTGCCATGTCACTCAGAGGATATGTTTACATGTCTGCAAGTCCCCCACCCCCACATCCCCATCAGCCAAGTATCTATTTACTATCCACAGAAGGCACTACTCAGTTCAGACCTGAGGCGCTCAGTTCTATCTTCAGCCTCTCTAACCTTGTAACAAAGCAAACCTGCAGATCCATTTATTGCAAGCCTCTGCTGTCACCGATGAGTGCAGCGACAGACCCAGCGACAAGCTGGTTGGATTTGGGATCTTAGCTCCCAAACAGGGACACAGAACACAAGTCATGTGGACACAGTGGTAAGATCATACATGGTAAAGCCACATTATCAGGTGGAACAGCTGCATACAAGAGATGTGTTGCACATACCAGTCTCAACCTGCTCCATCCTTAAAACTACACTGCAGGACTCACCAGCCCCCTCCTCTTTTCAGACAGACACTGTAAGCCCCCATTATTTCTATAGCTCACACTCCAAAGTGAGGTAGCTTCTACTTCCAAAGTGTCTAGGCACAGGTTGTGCTGATATCCACATCTTCCAGCCAGAGGCCAAGTTCTCATGAGGAGTATAAATAGACCCAGAAAGTTCTGCCCCAGAACTCACACATTTTAAAATGTAAGATCTTATTTTAATCCAAGATAAAGTCCAGTTCATAAAAGGGCAATTTGCTACTGATAAAGTCTTCATATGTACAGTGAAAACAGTCAATCAATGCAAGTTTCTCCTCAGTAGGGCTTCTCCATTGATTCCAACATTTTCTTTCTCTCTTCTGCGGTGGGCATCTCTGGTTTCACACCATCTCTTCTCCTCTGTATCATAATGTTGTGCTGCAAATAGAAGAAAGTGACCGTGAGAACACAGACTTCTCTGAAGTCTCTGCCTCTGAGCTCCAAATGAATAAGATTCTTTATAGGAAGAGTACTTCTGTTAGAGCATGAGATACCCAGCCTGATTAGCTGATAACTAAATGTACTAGTACTTAGCCGAAGACACCTGATAGTTTAGCTTGCTGCTGCAGGAGACAGTGAGTTACAGTATTCCCATTACACTACACCAGACTTAATGTGCAACTGCCTGTAAACAGGTTTTTTTGTTACTGTGCACATGTATTTAAAGGCCAAGCTAGAAGACTCTCTAATGCTGTGGCATAAGAAGAAAGTGGAGAACAGCCTAACTGCACACAGCTCCTCATAATACTGCCCTAACACAACAGGCACAGAAGCAAGGACCCCACCAAGTAAGAATGAACTCTTCCTAAGATAGATATTGAAGTAGTCATGAGCCAAACCAAGGGAAAACCAGATTATCTCACCATAGGAGTTTCTCCTTCTACCCATTTACATCAGCCCTTTTCACTAGAAATATCCTACTCAAACTTAGAGAGAAACATATCAGAAATTGCAAGAACCAACCCACAACCTAAGAGGGTAACTTTGGAGAACCAAGTGAAAATAACTTTATATGCATCTGCTTCAGCCTTCCAGCAACACACTAGCACTACCCTGGCCTGCATGTCACTGAGATGAGCAGCAGTCAGCATGAGCTAAGCCTGAAGAGCTCAGGAAGCAGCATGCCAGGGGGTGATGTACTTAAAGCGAAGCATGCAGTAGAACTTAAACTCTACTGTGCTTACCCAGAATCTTCTGCAGTTTCTGTACTTCAGAAAATAAGCAGTGCACATATCCTTGTCATAGTTGTTGTCATCCATACATTTTCTAGAGGCATCTGTTTCCTTTAATAGGGAAAAGACACTTCAGAGCTGAAAGAAGTTACTGCACTCAGTGTATAAAAATACCAACAAGTCCCAGAATATCTAAGGAGATAGGAGGCAGCTTTTCAGATTCAAGAATACTATCAGAGAGAGCAGAGGAACATCTATCACGAAGGATAATCAGCAATTCCAAGCAATGACTTCATTTAGAGATAACAGATCTTAGTACTCTTTAAACAGTAAGAATAGAGTCCACAGCTGTTTATGAGGATGCTTGCTAGAACCCACAAGAGACTTTAAAAAGAGCAAGCTTGTCTAACCAGGATTTCAGGCTCTGGTTTCAAGGACAGAAAACTGAAGAGATTCCTATCAGCTGTATCACTCCTGTTTCTGAGGAATTACTCACTGCTGTTTCACACTGATTTTAACAGAGAACCTTCAGATTTTCCCCACCTTGGAGCAGAAACACCAATGCAAGAATGCTAAACAAAATGATCCTCTAGAGAACACATTATTGAACACTGAAACATGCAAACAGAAATTCCACTGTCACCTTCTTACCGCAAGACATGGATTTATGTCCTGGTCTCTAAGCTGTTGTGCATGCCTGGACATTCTAAACAGACACTTGTACCTTGGTTGAAACAGAAAAGAAACAGGTTAACTATCTACTTGTAACAGCAAGTCAGGATTAAAGCTAAACTTCAGCATGTAATGAAGACCTTCCAATCACAGAATGGCTTGGAAGGGATCTTGAAGACATCCAGACACCAGGTTGCTCAAGGCCTCATCTGACTTGACCTTGAACACTTCCAGGGTTGCAGCCTTCACAGCTTCTCTGGACAACCTGTTCCAAATAATGCACACAGTCTGGTTGCCTTCTAAAATGAGAGATGGATCACCACAAAACTGCTTTTCAAAGCCTTACCTCAAAAGCTCTAACAGCAAGACAACTCGGGGAAGTTCAGGCTGTCACCAAGACTTACTCCATGACAAATTCCTACAGAGAACGGAGCCACCATGGTGACTCTCTAACCAGCCTGCCAGACCACTGAGGAAGTGACTGTGTCTAAGAGGAATGGATCCACATAGGATGCTCACAGCCATCAGAGTGTGAACACTTCACTAAATGCTGTGTGGGAGCAATGGACAAGCAAACTCTGCCGGGTCTGTGCTCACTCCTTAGCTGGAACACATCTCTCTGTATCTTCACTGAGCTTTCCTAGGTGTAACAAGTGCCCAACCATCTCCCATGTTGCTGTATCATATATTTAACAGGAAATGTTTCACTCCAAGGAGGGACCAGACCCCTTTACACACTGTGTATGATGCCTTTAAACACGTTTTCTTCCAGTTTAGTAGCTTGACATCGACTTCAGGAGCTGTAAGCCTGAGAGCTACCCTGACCCAAGACGATGACATCAAGACAAACAGCAGATCTCCATTCCCTTTACAACTTCCCATACATCGCCTCTGGCACACACATGGCCATGCAGGTATTTGTTCCAAACAAATACTAAACCTAACCAAAAATACATTAATGTTAGCCAGATGACAGTGTGAGCCAAGGCAAGCAGAAACACAGAGCTGGAGAGAGCTTTCTGCAACAAATTACAGTGCAGCTGATGGA
This sequence comes from Tricholaema leucomelas, assembly GCA_013400475.1. Classification (NCBI taxonomy): domain Eukaryota; kingdom Metazoa; phylum Chordata; class Aves; order Piciformes; family Lybiidae; genus Tricholaema lacrymosa; species Tricholaema leucomelas. The sequence continues at coordinate 280,483 of WAAF01019573.1, forward strand.
GGAAGAGGTGAAAGAACATCCTTGCTCGATTTCCTTGTCTGTTTCCTTTTTATCCCACCTAAAAACACTGATGTTAAATCTGAACTTAAACCTCTTTCTGTTCACAGCAGAGACTGATACCCACAAGTCTACAAGAAGCCAGTTCTGCTTGATCTCAGCAAACAAAAATCAGATACTACTCTTAGTAGCTCATAGACAGAAACGAATGTTTCTTCTTTGGGTAAGAATAGGCTATTCTAGGTGACTAAGCCTTAGAATCTACATCCTGTTCAAGTATTCTCCTGGTGCCTGGAGTATTTTTCACATTCCACATGAATCTTTTCTGCACGTGACTATTTTTCTGCCTTTTAAATATCAGGAAAAAAAAAAATCCTTCCCTTTGAGAGTTATCCAGTGTTTAAATCAACTTCACAAGTCCAAATCGGTGGGGTGTTTTTTTTTTTTTGTGAGTGCAAAGGATTTTCCACCAGGCACTTCCAATGCAAATGGAAGCACAAGTATGTAAAACAGCATCATCCCAGCCTTCAGGGAAGGGAGAGGGGAAAGAAGTAGAAGAAAACAAAAGTGGCATAACAGAATGCTTCAGTCTCAGTCAGTACTACAGCCACAACGCCTGGAGAGGATTATGTCTGTGTTACAACTCAGCGTTTCACTGCTATCAGTGGTGTAAGCACCACCTAAGCAGACATGCCCCAAGGTGTACGGTATTAGGCTGACTTCAGCGTTGCTCTCCAAAAAAAGTATTCCTGAGCAGTTGGAGGTGTCATCATCAGGGCTCATTCTACAAACTGCAATTAACACTTCCAGTTTGATTGCACTCCCAGAGTCTGCAAGCGTGCGCGCCTAGCTTTAAAGAACAATACACGCAATGCATTAAAGACCTGCTGACTGAACAGGCAGTTCAGGTTCTCATGAAGCTGCTTAAGCTCAAGAGTGGGCAAATGCAGAAACATTAATTAATACTACCCAAAAGGTTTACTAGCTCCTGCTGCACGTGTTGCTCTCTCCCAAGCACTTCAGGATCTAAAACATTATCAGCTGGAAGGGCAGGCAGGTCACTGGGAAACGCAGAAGGAGCAGTTGGGCAGGAAGCGAAGCTTTCCCCTCCCCAGGTTTTGCACAGCCTTCCCTTCCTGCTTCCCCAGCACAGGTCTGAACCAGCCACAACCGAAGGCTTGTCTATGCCACAGTTCTTAATTACGCTTTAGCACATTAACAGTTGTAAACTGTACCACAGAGAAATACACTGCTTGCTAGCGCTCTTTAACCCGAGGGCTTTTCCAGTTCATAAACCATCAGGATATTTTTCTATAGGCTGCCTCCTATTGAAAAGTGTTTGGGTTGCTTTCTTAAGCGCATATATACACACACGCACACAAAATCGCTAATTATGCTGCAATACAGACCGGCTAATTGAACCTTAAACCCTGGAGTGAACGCCGTATAAAAACTCCACAGTTTTTAATCGCTCTTTGAGCGGGACGAGCGCAGGGGCGGGGAGGAGGCTGCCGGCAGGTCTGTCCGCTCGCCACGGCCGAGCTGCCTTGCCCAAAAGAGCGCCTGGCACGGTGCGGGGGGAGAGCACAAAGCAGACCCCGAGGGGACAGGCTGTCCGCCGCCGGACCGAGGAGACAGCATCACCCAGCCGCTGCCTGTCCCCTCCGCCGGTGAAGGGCGGCGGAGTAGCCCTACGTCCTCTCCCCGCCCGCCACGGGTAACGGCGACCGACTCAAGGGCCACAGCCGCCCCAAGGCCACAGCAAGCGCAGCCCGCTTGTCCCAGCTCCACCTGCCGCTACACAGCAGAGCGCGGAGCCCGGGCCCCGGCGCGGCCGCCAGCCCCCGGCGCCGTCTCCCGGCTAGGCGAGAGAGATCCTCCAGACTGCAGGCGAGCGACGAAAGGCAAGCGAGCCTTCGCTCCTGCCCGGCGAGGGAGAGGAAGCGGCACCCGATCCGCAGGGCACGGCAGCGCGGGTCGCCGGCACTCACCTCCGTTGCCGGCCGTGTCCGCGGGAGCCCCGAGGCGGGAGGGGGGCAGCCCGTCTCCAATTCGAAAGACGTCAGCGACTCGGGCAGCCCGCTTAAGTACGGGCGCAGCCTACCCCGCTCCCGGCCTCGCTGCTCCCCCCGGCCCAAGCGCCGCCGCCGCCCACGCCCCGGCGGCGCTGAGTGGCAAGGCCGGGCCTCCAATGGCGGCGGCCGCGGGTCCGCCCCGGCCTTGAGCGGCGCCTCCTTCCACCAACGGGGCGGGCGGTGCGGGCCGCAGGCGCCGGCGGCGGGGCGCGGCCGCGGCCCTGACTGACTGGGGGAGGCGTCCAACCCGCGGTGCGTGTGGGCGGCGGGCGGTGTGGGCGCGGCGTGTGCGGCAGGCTGGGCTGCACCGCAGCGCATACACTACAATGGCTGCTGGAAAGACGGGAAAGCAAACAATTTCCAGGCCCGCCGCGTCCAGCCCGAAATATGGGGAAAAAATTACAGAAAAATCGGAGAACACTGTAAAGGGTGGAAACGGGGCGCAGAGGGGATGCTGAGGCTCCCGCGGTGAGTCTGCTGCGGGTTTGGGGGGCAGGCGCCGGGGTTTAGCAGGGAAATATCAGGGTTATTTAAATTATGAAGGGGGAGGAGGAGAAGGAGGGGGGAGAGGAGAGAGGAGCAGCGAGCAGTGAGGAAAAGTTTGTGTTAACCATCCCTGCCTTCCATCCCGCTCCCCCCATCTCCCGCAGCCCCCCACCACCTCGCGTCGGACCCCCCCCGGGGGGGGGGGAGGGGGGGAAGCAGGGGAGGGGAGGCGAGGCGAGGGTGCCCCCCTTCCCCTTCCTCGGAGGGAGAAAGAGATGATTTTCAGAAAAAACCCTCTCTCAGGAGTTTCCTCCACTCCTCCCCTCCCTCCCCGCGGCGCTATGTTGGTTCGCGAAGCGAGCGGGCGAGGCAGCGGGCTGCCCGGGGGACGGCAGGAGGGCGCGGGGTGCCCGCCACCGACCCCCGCGGCGGGCCGGGGCCGGGGCCGCGGCGGCGACGCGGGGCAGGGGCAGGAGCAGGAGCTGCGCGGCCGCCCCCTCCCCTCCTCGCCTCTCCGGAGCCTGTGCTGTGAATGCAGTGACAGCGGCGAGAGCGGCGAGAGGGAGCGGAAGACATTAGAGACCGCGGTGCCGAAAAATGAGGGAAAAAATTAATATAAATTCGCCCCCCGCCTCAAACCGGCCGAATTTCGCACAGAAATTTCCCCCGTGGACCCGGCTACCCGTGGGGTGTCCCTGGGACCTGGCGGCTGCGTCTTTGGGGGGATCCGGAGTGACTTTGGGGCACTCGACCCCCCTTTCCCGTCGTTTTTTGGACAAAAGTTTTTTTTTTTTTCGTAATAAAGAAACGAATTTGCCCGCTCTCCCCCTCCCACCGGCCCAGAAGCTTTTCCCTTCCCCATCGGTGTGTGTTTAGAGAAAAGTGTGAACCCAAGTAAGTGCTGAGTCGAGTTGCATTGGGGAGGGGGGTTTGCTAACTGAAAGCAGGAGAGATCCGGAGAGAGAGAGAGAGAGAGAGAGCAGGGACAGCTTGTTGTCAGTATCATAAACAACCAAAATGGAGGGAGAACTGAGGCATATAACAAAATAAAAATCAGAAAAAAATGCAAAAAAATACCTAAAAATCGGGGCTGCTCCCCCTTTTCTTCCTCAAGGCAACAGAATAAAACCCGTGTCTTCCCGAGACCGTTTTAAGGTTTCAGGGAGCAAGGAGTTAATATTTATTATTTTTTTTTTTGTTGATGAATTCTTTGGAGAGGCAAAAGCCTCTTAAAACTCGCCACCGACAATGAGAAAACGTGAAAATCCCTTTCAGGAGAGAGAGGTAGGGGGAGATGATAGTGCAGAAAGTGCATAACTTGAGGGTAATGTGGAGTGATCCTAGATAAGATAAATGCTGTATCTGCTGCTTTATAACTTCCCTTTTTCATGCTTTTTTCGGATGTTTGGGGGGCTTGGGGGGTCGGGGGCTCCTTTCTTGTCCTCTATCATCTTTTCTATTTTAATTTTCTTTTCTTTCCTTTTTTTTCCCTCCTCACTTTTTCTTTCTTTTTTTTTTTTTCCCCTTTCTTTTCTTTCTTTCTTTCTTTCTTTCTTTCTTTCTTTTTTTTTTTTTCTGCCCGGAANTTTTTTCGGACCGGAATGTAATGCCTTTGTAGTGTCACTTTCCTGATCTAATTAGGATGTGTGAGGCAAAGAGTAAACCTTTCCGGTTTTATAAAGTGCGTTTTCGTTGCCTTTGAATTTCAAGTTTTCCTGGTGGCTCCCTCCTCTATTTAAACTGGGTTCTTTAGGGTGGTGTGGGGTTGAGGTAATGCTCCACAGGGAAAGCTGAGAGGGCTCAGGGGCAGGGCACCTCATCTGCCCGTGCTCGCTGCTTTCCCTGGCACGTTCGGTTCACCTGTTTGTCCCTTTACAAGAATGTCTCCTGCAGCCTCCTCGGTTTATTTCTGTAAAATAGTGATGCCTTCATCTCACCTCACGTTGAAGTTAATGCGAAAGTGCTGCTGATGTTGGTTCCACGTGGGATCAGGGACACAGCAGGGCATTTTAAAGAGACAGCTTCTCTTTTCCTAGGGTTATCAGCACCTCTGCAGCACCTCTGTCTCTGGCTGAGGGATGCATCGTTGTTGTTTTTTTTTTAGTGGGAAGGTATCAAATCGGCCCTGGTCTGATACCTTAAGGCAGGATAGCAGGGGGAAAACGTGCAGATTCGTTTGGATCAAGGCAATTCTTTTGTGTGTGGCAGGTCTTCAGGGGAGTTTTCTTGGTGTGTTTAATTAAAATGCCGTGTTTTGGAGAGCAGGGTTGGGAGTTTTTGGGGGGTTGGGTTGGTTTTTTGGTGTGGGTTTTTTTTTTTGGTTGTTGGTTTTTTTTTTTTTTTTTTTGGAAATGGGTGTTGCAGAAATGAAATAGTCCCAGGTCGTATCATGTTAAAACCCAGTGCTGTTCTGCCAGCTGTGAATTCCCTGGGAGGAGACCTGTGTGCACAGGGCAGTTTCACAGACATCTTGTGGAAGTTGTGAAGTGTGTTAGTTTTTACTTTAAATAAATCCAGTTTGGTTTGGGACACCTGAGTTGGCTGAAAAATAATTGTGGAGCTTGTGCTATGCTGAAATGTTCTGAGCAGTCCCAAAAGGTTTTGAAAGTGGTGAAAACAACTGTAGAGTTTCATTGGCCGAAGTAAGGGCTTTTTACGAGTACACCTTCCCTGTGTAATTATAACATCACTTGGAAGAATTGCCTCTGGCTTTGTTTAAAACAAGAAAAAATCATCCCAAGTGCTGTCTGGTTTCATGTGTGTGTGTGTATGTGTGCCTGCATGCATGCTTTTAGCATGGGTTCGGGCTGATTTCAGGGGTTTTTTTGCTTAATTTTTAACTTGCAAATGTTTAACTGGGATGATGTGAAATGCTCTACTTGTCCCTCTCAGCTCTGCTGTATTTTAATTTTCAATGAAATAGCCTTTATTCAAAAAAAATCAGCGTCGCCTCTTAGCATGGCAATTTGATACCTTTCTGAGGAGTCAGGGTGTTTCCTTCACGTGTGCCTCGTTTTTCTGGTCTTTATATTTATTTCTAGAGCAAAGAATTGAATGCAGGTATGTGGTTGTTGAGGGAAGATGGAGCACTGAGCTTGTAGGGTGGCTGTTTCAGCAAGTGTTTTCTTTGAACTTGTGGAAGTTGAGTATCAGTTGTGGTAGCCCCTCTGTGGGGACTAGCATGTGTTTGCAAAGGATCTAGACCTTGTCTGCATGTGTGACCAAAGAAGCTGGTGTGCAGTAGTTGTTGACTGGGATACAGGTTCTGGAAGAAATCTCAGAAGTTTTCCAGTGACTTAGAGTTGTGAAAATTAAATCACATTAACTGCTCTTAGGCTAGGAAAAAAAAATAATAAAGAAGGTTTATTAAGGAAGCAAAATTAATCAGTTTAGATAAAGGAGTGAAAATAAACCTTTTTTTTTTTCCCCCAGAACTGTCTTGTATGGTTTAGAGATTCTTTCATAGCCAGAATTCACACTTGAATGTGCCTTTCTGAATATTTCTTACACTGATCTCTTCTTTTCATTGCCTGAAGTAACTTTATCCTGAAACACATAGAAATTTGATAAATTAACAGCAGCACACTGCATGTTGCTGCTTTTAATGTACCAGACTAGATAGGCAGTAGTAGATGTGCAGAACTAACTTTAATAAACTGCTTAATGGTACTGAGAACAACTATTGAAGAACTCCTCAAAACACTGCATCTGTGACCGTCAGTATGAAGTGTTTCATGTGTTAAAATGTTTTTATCAAATCAAGAGCTTCTAAACCATTAATATTGTAATGCTGAAAATAGGTTTAGGCACTGGCAGTGCCAAGGTGAAAGAGGCACATGGTTGTGGAGTGTCTTTCTTGGCTTACAGTTGTGCATTGCAAAGTTAAATTCAGTGCATCCAACCATAGGATAAAATTCAGGACATGGAGGGAGGATGAAGTGGAAAAGAGTGTTCTCCCAGAATTTGATCCTCTTTTAAACTGGGTTTAATTTTAACTTGTAATCCAGCTGGTGAGAATAACAGCAGCAGACAAGTGTTGTTTATGATTGCTTTTTACAAACTGGTTTACTCGTTGTAGAAAACTGAATTATCCTTTCAGGGGTGCTGTGATGGTTGATAAAAATAGAAGCAGCTTGCAAAGCTTCCCCACTTCTAAGGGCTGAGCTAATCTTCTCTCTGATATGTTGCTCTGTTCTGTACATGATTCAGTTGGATTGTTTTTATTTTCTTCCCAAGGTTGTCTGAAACTAAAACACCTGAGGAAACAAATACTAAAAGCTATTGTTGCTAAAGTTACCCCACTTTTTATAGGTGAACTGGGGAGCTGTAAAGCTATTAAAATCCTTCTTCAATACTTAGCAGTCCTGTTCAATAACATTTAAAAATTAAGAACCAGACTATCCATGCAGCTAATACAGCAGTCTGAATTGCCACACATTCCGCTTCTCTTGAATGCTTAGTTGAAGTGTGTCTCTTGGTGTGGACTTTTTATTTATTAATTATCTTGCAAAAAAAAAAAATAGTTTCCCCAGTGCAGAACTTTGAGATTTTTAATTAAGGAGCTTGGGAAAAAAAAAAAAAGTTTGTGCAGTTCCAAAAGGCACCGCATTGAAAGTGCAGCCACTGCTAATAGTCGTCCATCTCTGCAGCTAGTCAGGCAAAATGGTGCCCTTAAGTCTCCTCCTTGCAGGGTGGTGCATGTGTTTTAAAATTAATGGTTAAAGAGGGGACTGCTCATGTTCGAATTAAACCACTGTTTGTAGCTGCTCAGGGTTGTTTTGTTAGATGTTTTACTTCAGAGTCTAAACAGGAGGTTGAATTTGTTTTTTGTATCTATAACCTCTTCTATTTTTTAAATCCTTTTTTTTTTTTTTTGGGTCAGCAAATACCTTTTGGCAGAGTTCTTGAACAACTTTTTATCTGTTAAGCAAGGGGAGGTAGTCTGGAAAAGGTGAAATCTGCTAGAGCAGTTAGATCATTCTGAAATCAGTGTGGAATTAAAAGGATCCTGCAGCCACCACCACCAAAGTGGCAGAGCACTTGTTTTCAGGGAGATACTCTCCAAATTATCTGCTGCTAGGGAGGGTTTAACTTTCACTGCTCATGAAAGAAATGTGCAGCATCTACCCTCTGGACTGCTGAGCATCTTTAACCAATTACCAAATGTTTAGGTAGCCTTAAAAAACTATTTAAAAATAATTCAAATATTAGAACAAAGCAACAGTTTGTATTGATCAAATGTAAAATGTTTAAATTTCTGAACTGCAAGGGAGGTAGTTTTTTTTTTTCCTTTGCATTTATCAGAGCATTTTGGTCGTAGAGAATTGTCTGGTTGTCCTCCCAATCAAAAAAATCACATCTAGAATTTAATTTAATTTATTTTTATTTTTAAACTATGTGAACATGTAACTTGAATGTAAAACAGTGAGGAACTCTCAGAAAAATCACTTGTAGAGCTGCCTGTATTTTATTTTATTTTTTTTAAAGGATATAGTGACCTTTTAACTGAAATGGAACAGATTCCCCTTACTGATTCATTTCAAGTGAGCAGCTGTCCACTAAAAATCAAATGTGAACAATTCTAGTTGTACACAAGTTACAAAAAGCTAATACTGAACAGAGCTGCTCACCACTGCTGCAAGTTCTGTTTAATTTAGAATGGTTTGTTAAAACAGTTTTTGTCTGCTTCAGTCTCATTGTTCACCTGTTAACTGCCTCATCTTGGAAGAGAGAATTAGGAGAAATGAATAGAATTAGAGGGGAGGTTAAATTTTGGAGAAGATGTAATATGCCCTTCAAAATAGTTGTGTGCTAACAGTTATAAAGGATGGGGCCTTCTCCTAGGAGATATTAAAATTGTTAATATTTAAATGGACTCTGCATGTCCTGTAAACAGTTACTGCGGGGACATGGCATGAAATTCACCACCAGACACAGCAGGGGTTTGAGATGAGTACATACCTGACAGTGAAGAGTGGCAAAGCTTGCCTAGTTCTTCTCATGTTGAAGGAATCAATCAGTTTCTGTTATAGCCTTCTTTGTAGTAACTTCTGTCCCTTTCCTAATTCACTGTGTGCCCAGGGTGCAGAGATACCTTGTCAAGCACAGTAAAATGCATGTTCAGAGTGATGGGCTCTGTTACACATGCCCAACCCTGGCTGGTTTGATAGGCTTACAAGGGGGCACAAAGAGAGTAGAATGTGGCCCAACCTGCATAATTGTAATTCATTTGTACAAAGGAAAGGGGGGGGGGGGGGGAAGACCAGGGCTGAACTAGAATAAAACCAAAAAAAGTGAAATAGATAAAAGAAATGAATGCAGACAATTGTGGCTGTAACACACAGAAGAGTAACTCAGAGCACCGAAGTAACATAGCTCAAATCAGCTTTGAGAAGTCAAGTGGGAGTCAGGAAAGCAAAACCTGGAATTGCCATCAGATGTAATTAAGAAATAACTATGTAAAGGAACTGGGAGAAATGCAAAAAGTGTCTGTTACAGTAAACTGAATTGCTCTAATCTTCTTTTGCACTTAATGTGCTAAATTCCTCTCTCAAAGGAGAATATCCCTAGAAATCAGATTAGAAAGTGTTTAAAGGGAATTATTTGTCAAAGTTGTTTTTTTTTTTACTGAAGTTAGGATAACTAATATAATCTCTCCCATATTGCTGTAAATAATACTTAATTTGATACCATTTAACCATGCAGATTGCACATGAAGTGGCTTATGTATTGTACAGGTGATTTACCTGGTAGCCTGACACTCTGTGTCACTAGCTTGCACCCTCAAAGCTTTTCTTTCTGATTCTGGGTCAGGTTGGGCTTTGGAAACTGCCAAATCTGAAGTATTTCTCATTAAATGAGATGTAGGTGGTTGATTTTTGTCTTATTCACATTTGTTGTGAGTTGCCAAATAATCAAAAAGCAAGGAGAATGCCCGAAAACTTAACCTTCCCTCCTCATTTATTGAGTATGTATTTGTCAGTCGCAGGCGATCAGATTTACTAGTGCAGGAGTTGTCTAAAAAGCCCTGCAAATCCCCTGGTTCTGAATTACTGAGCTTTCATTACCCTAAATGTTTGAGCAGCAAAAAGACACCCTCTGTATGCAAATCAGAGTTTACTGTCCCCAGTGCTTGTCACTTCTGATAAAATGGGGGGGTTGGGGTATTTTTGTGTGCGTGGTGTATGTATTTATGGTGAGCGTTACATTTATATGCCATCTAGATACCCACGTTTAAGGAAACACCTGGCTGTGCCTGCAGAGTGCCATGTCCTTTGAATTGATGGCGATAGAGGAATTCTTGGGTTTAAAAAGAGCCCTTTTTGAGGGAAAGGCAGAAAGGCAGCTTGCTATTAAATTTCAGTCAAGACCGTATAGTTAGTAATAAAACATTTACAAGTTTGTAAATGTTGCGTTTCTTCAGCCTCTTACTGTCACGTGTGGAATTTTCATTTGGACTAATTGTGCCTTTACTGCTGCTGCCTACATGCAAGGCTTACTAATTCCCTGTTTGTCAGGTGGAAGCACAGATACAATATCAATATAGAAACAGAAATTGCCCACAACAGTTCCTAGGGATTCTTCAGATGTTGCACTACAAAGGTGTAAATATATGGCGTTAGCTACCTGTTATCACTCACTGCTGCTCTTCCCCTCGCAAGTACTTTTAAGAAGAGTTGAATATTAAACTGAAATAAAACAGCTCTAAAATCCTGTCAGGGTTTAGTGCTCTGTTTAAAAGCTAAACACAGACATTGCTCGGGCTTATTTTGTTCGCTGGGAGTTACTGTGGTCAATACACACAGAATTTGTTTCATGGAGGGCACCAGGAAAACACTGAACTCTGTAGCTTAGAACTGATCACAGCAAACACAGTTAATTTCAATCTGCATATTAGGAGTTGGGTTTGGGTTTTTTTTCCCCTTCTCCTCTGTGACTTGATAATTTCATTCTTTTGAATAGTGGGGATTATGTTTAGATTTACCCACTTCTAATTCCACCCCAGCACAAACCTGTAGCTTATGGCTATATTTTAATCAGTTTCAGGAAAAAGTAATAAAAACTAATATTACTGCATCTGTCAGAAGATGGTGTTGCTGCATGCTATTTTAAATGGTGTTTAAATACAGTTATAAGCATACCAGTCCAGTGAAATCAGCTCTGTCCCTAAACAACAAAGTTACATTATTTGTTAGTTTAAAAGTTAACCAAGAATCATAATATGTTAATTATCCCTAATTATTCAGGCTGGGTTTAATATGTGTTGCAATTGCTTTAAATGCCACATATGAATTATTTATATCAAACTCATTTAATTTCTCATTACTAGTAAAATGTCATGTTTTGCCACTCGTAATTTTAAAGGGGCTTTTTTGTGTGTGTCTTACCTGCCCAAGTGCATCCTTTGCTTTCAAATATCCTCTGCTCTGAACCCAGCTCTTGTTTAAAACTCTTCCGTTCACTCTTAGTTATTTTGTATTGATATTACTAATTTCTGTGCTGCAGAAGTTGTGCTGAGGAACACTGTGGCATTAACTTGTGCTGATGATGCTACAAAGATAAAAATTGGGTGTAGAGTTATGACACAGGAAACTTAATCACAGTGGTATTTGAGTGATGGGAATAGTCCCAAACTGGCTGAATGTTAAACGAGCCTGTGAGGAAACAATGTCAGGTTTTGCAGCCTTGTAGCATTAATCAAAGATGTGGTGTCACTGTTTCTCAGAAGAAACACTCAAAGGCACTCCTAGCATCAATTGCTGTGGAAGGCAAACAGAGATCTGGATTAGACTTTCAGAAATCAAGAAGTATGAAATAAGTTTCTTGGGGGGGAAAAAAAAAACTTGAATGTTATTTTACCTTTTGAAAACTTGACCACTTCAGAGTGTTAGAGGACAAGTAAGTTAAGTCCATCTGGAGTTAAGCATTTCACTTTCTGGTGTTGTTTTTATCTGTTCATCGTGTAAAACAAACTCCTTACTCCTCTTTTTGCTTCGTTGTTTGTACCGAAAGGAAATTAAATTTCAGCAGTTTTTAACTGCATTGAATAATCGTTTGATTGGAGCAGGAAGGTGCTTGCATCTGGGGAGGTTGACTCTGTGCTGTTGTTTTCTATTTTTCTGTAGTTTTCCAAACAAAAAAAAAAGCCCTGAACATAAAAGGAGACTGGATCTTTTCTTCAAGCCCTGATGACGAGGGAGGTGTGGTCAGGAAGGGGCTCTGATGACTTAAATCACTGCCCCTTAGCCTCTCAAAAGAATTAACTCCTGTGAATTTGTGATTTCAGTCGCACAGTGATGTTGCAACTTTGAAACTGATAATATATTCAGTCATCTTGAGATGAGCTCCACAGTTCTTCATTAGGCAGATTGAATTCCCCAAAGGTTTTGTCTGAATAAGTACTTGAGTATTGTGCTGTTTGTTCCAGTTTTCATCAGGAATCAAGCCACAGAAAGTCTCTCAGCTCTGAGTAAACCCTCAAAGGCTTCATGGGTGCCCTAAACCTCCCCTAATTCCTGTTATAGTTTTAGTTGCTAAACTGTGGTTGAAGGTCAAATAAACCTTTTTGTTAAGCATCCGAATTCTATCATAGAGGAGGGAGTTTGATATTTGGAGGTAGTTTTACCGTAAAGGTTTTATGTAGGTAACGTAACAAACTTAAAGGCAGGCAGAAATTCTGCTGTCGGGTTGCAAGTGCTCTGTAACTGTTACGTGAAGTAGTATTTAAAGCACATTTGTTCATCAAGGTAGTAGGACTCGGTTGGAAGAAGACAGAGCTTAAGTGATTTGTTAATTCTTCTTTCCCAAAGATACGGAAAAATTTGGCCGCCACTTTTGCTGCCAGCGGTGCTCTGAATTTTATCCATTTGTATCTGTCAGTCTGTCTCTCCAGACTTCCTGAAACTTGGGCCTCCTAGGAAGGTTAAGGCTGGAGATCATGAAGTATTTGTATCCCTCCTATGAACTGTTACCTAGCAACTTTGTGCATTTGTTCTATGATGTTGTGTTTTGGGGTATATCTGAGAGAGCACGCAGTAAAAAATGGGCACGCTCCCCCCTTGGGCATGGCAGAGCTCAGGCCTGAAGAGCAAATGCTCTGTCGTCTTGCTTTGGCTGTTAGATTGGTTATGTGGGGTTAACAATTGAGTCTTCTTTTGCCTGCCACTTGTGGCATTCATCAGTTTAGGAATTCTGTTTCTTTATATTTTTTGAGGATGTTGCTGTGGGTGGCAAAGGTACTAATTAACTGCCCTGGCATACAGAATCTGTAGATGAAAGGGGGAGATATATGTATTTTTTTTCTGATCTAATCATGACAAGATTGTTTAGAAGTTTCCTCAGCATCTTAGACACTGCTTAGTTATAAATCAAACCAAGTTGAATTGAGCAAACAGTCAATAAAAATACTTGTTCTGGGTTCCTCTGCAGAGCTTATTAAACTCCAGTTGAGAATTCTTTTCTCTGTGACCTTTAAGATACTCAGCCTCTATTTCGTGGTTTCCAAATACCATCATTTCCATCTATCACATTTTAAGTAGGTCATTAGTAAATGTCCAGTGGCTCACGTTCTGAGCCTGTCTGTGTTGAAGCTAAAAAGCTTCTTGGGGAGCAAGTGGTGTTGCCCCCTTTGTTCTTTATATTTTTTCCTATTGCTCAACGTTGATTCAGGTGACACTCGTGCAAAGGGTTCATCTTTCAGGTTCTTAAGAATCAAGGCGTTTGTAGAGGTTTTATTTAGGTTAAAACCGGTAATTTGTTTTAGCATCTTTTGGAATCTGGTGATCGTTGAGGGTATAGGGAACAGCAGTCCTGTGCTTCTCAGCAGGGGTTGCTTCTCAGTGATGGAACTGCAGTGTCCTGCAGTGAAGGACTGGACTAGATCTATAGTGTGAACAGGGAACTGTGTTACAAATAAATGAACTATTTGCAATAAGATCCTTCCTTCACACACTGACATTTTGATTTCATTCTGCAGTATCAGAAATTGAAACTTCAGGATGATTTTTACAAGTCTGTCAACTTGAAAAGGCAATTACTCTAACCACCAGTGAAGTCAGAGTGTTTGGAAAGGACAAAATCCTTTTAGTAAAGGTCTTGGAAAAACATTTTATTGCCTGGAAAGCAAAGAAAAATAACTGTTGTATTAGGAAGATGATCTTTTTCAACCAAGTAAATAATACTTAGATGTCGTGGGAGATTCATTTAGCAATAGCTTGGATCTCTCCCTAACAGAATGTTGTGTTAATACATTTATCAAACTAATGCATAGAGCTCATTTAGAAGAGGGTAGCCTTCAGCAACAGACCCATCAGAATTTAATGAAAGCAGAAACAAATACTAGGTTGTGTCCCTGTACACACCACTTCTTTTTTGAGATGAAAAAGGTTAGGCACCTAGACATGCAGAGGTGTTCAGAACCCTGCCACGATGGTGTGGGGGAACTGTGCAAATACAAAGCTCTTCTACCACATCCAGATAGAAGGCACTTGATGGTGCACTGAGGTTAGAGAGTTTGTTGGTTCTGTGGTTTGAATTCAGAATTCAAGCTGATACATGGAGCAGTGGTGGCGCACCGTGTTTTAGTCCAGCATTGGAAGTGTGTCTTGCAAACCTGAATGTAAATGCTACATGGCTTTGGAGCTGACTTGCTAGTACTGTGGATTTGTTACCTCAGAAAACAAGTGGTTTGTTTGGACAGAATTGCTGTTTCCTTCTGGTGTATTTGCCTTTAATTGAGTTCTGCTCCCTGATTTGTTGTAGTTGTTGCTTGCACAGAATTGTGCCTGTGCTTTTTCCTCAGAACACATACAAACAGCATTGTACTCCTGCTGTGATTATTATACATAACACCTCTGGCTCAGCAGATCAAAAGTTGTGTTTATTGGAAATCAGAATTAACATTTTATGCTTTTTTTTTTTTCTTAAAGACTACTTTAAAATCGCTGTGGCAAAAGAGCTTCTGCTTTTAACATGCTAATCCACTAAGCCACCATACATCACTCTGTAGGCGATGCTTTTATCCCAGGCAGCTACCCCTTACTAGAGTCCCTCTGAAAGGTTTCATGTTATCACAGAAATGCACCCACAAACGTGAATTCATAAGGAGAGAGTTTAATAAGATGCTCAATGTATTTTTATATCAAATGGCAGCTGCCTTTTTTTTTTCCCCCAAGAATTGTTTCATGTCAGTGTGGTCTGGGCTACCTTAAGGCATTCTGATTATTCAAAGCAAACTGGTGATGAAAAATGGCATCTGCACAACCTTTTCTCAATGTGGGAATGTAGCAGTTCCTAATTTTGCTGTAGAATATGATGTTGTGATAGCCAAATACCTGAGTGGAATGCTATACTGATCATGGAAATGATAAACTAAAGGAGGCTGAGAATTTCTGCCAGCTGGATTGGAGGCTGAGATTCACCTGGATTAGTAGTTTCAGTTGCTAATCTCGCCCCGTGTTCCTCTGCTGCTTTGTTTTCTGAAGCTGGATTTTCCTCATTCAATTCCTGTAACTGTATACTGTGGCTGTGTAAAGAGCCACACAAACGTGGGAAACAGCAAGACTGACTTGGCAGAAAATTGTCTATAGTGTAAAAAATACAACAGAAACAATATAGTTCCACTTACCTTTTGCCTTCAGGAATCGTAGACGTTACTCCCAAGAGCAGATGTGTGTTAGCCTGAAATGTGACTGTGGATTGCCTGTCCCTGTGTCCAGCAGTGACTAGAATTTTTCAGGTGTTAAATACCAATAGAAGGATGAGTTCCAGTGCAAAGTTTGCCCAGCAGCTGAGAAAGGACCACTGTCATTTATTTGTACAAATGCTAATTCAGGGCTGTACAACAGGAGAGAGAAGTGTGGTGGTTGTTACTCCTTGCTGCTCTGTTCTGGCTGGTCCTGGAGCTCTATTTAATGCTATCTGACAGATTAGAGTATTTAACTTGAAAATGTGCTGCTGCTCGACTGGCGGGTTGGGACATTGCCTACTGTGATTTCCTACTGGCAAGGAGTCTGTAAAGCCCATTTTAAGGCAAGCTTGGCTGTGCTTGAAACTAGAGGAGTTAGGTAAGATTTGAGACGCTGCTTTCTTCTTCAGACACTGAGGCCAACTGGAGAATTGTTATCTATAATCTAAAGGACTCCTCTGTGTTGATGGCATTAGCTCTGTACCTTCAAGTATGGTTTGATGGGGTTTTGGTTACACTGGTAGCCTGTCAACATATATGAGCAGACCATAATGTGTTCTGTTGTTGGTCACTTCCATATACAACCATCTGCAAACAGGGTCAGGATGAGACATGGAGAGAATATGGGAAGGAAGATTGTGTCTGCCCTGGTGAGACCACACCTAGAATACCATACCCAGGTTTGGGCTGCCTGGTTCAAGAGAGACAGGCAGCTGCTGGAGAGAGTCCAAAAGAGCTATGAGAATGATTGCAGGACTTGAACATCTCTCTTATGCAGAAAGGCTGAGAGCCCTGGGGGTGTTTAGTCTGGAAAAGAGAAGGCTGAGGGGGGATCTGATCAATGTCTCTAAATATCTAAGCAGTGGGTGTCAGGGTGAAGGTGCCAGGCTCTTTTGGTGGTGCCCAGTGATAGGACAAGGAAGGATGGGTACAAGCTAGAACACAGGATGTTCCATCTTAACGTGAGGAGATACTATGGTGAGGGTGACGGAGCATTGGAGCAGGCTGCTCAGAGAGGTTGTCTGGAGACTCTCAATACCCACCTGGATGCATTCCTGTGTGGCCTATCCTAGGTGATCCTGCTTTAGCAGAGGCATTTGGACTTGACGATGTTTTGAGGTCCCTTCCAACCCCTGCCATTTTGTGATTCCATGAGACCTCAGAGGGCCTGCAATGGGGACGCAGCAACCTTCCAAAGCAGCTTGTCCTCACAGTGTGCTGCTGTTTGTATGTGATAACACCTCCTACCTAATGCCTTCATAAATAAAGTATTTTCACCTAGGAGTTCTCTGTATCAGCAGATGATCAAAGTGCTGCACGAAGTCGCAGTGCCAGGCTTCATGTAGATTGGTTTTAAATAGACTGTTGGATAAGGTGGTGTTCCAAACAGTCACCGTTTGAAATCCTGATAAGGAAGGAATTGTTGTAAAGTGTTTTGTTCCAAAGCTGTATACTGAACTGTCCTGGCAGACAGAGTTCTTCATTCTTCCAGGGCTGGATTTTCACTGAACTTTTAGATGAAGTTACCTACCTTGGAACTGATTCCTGAAGCCAACCTTAACAGGAGTGAAAACGACAACGCTGAAAGGCAGGACGTAAATCTCTTTGCGGAGCTGGGTTGTTAAGTGTATCAGTAAAATGTGTGTCCTTTGACTCACTGGTTTAAATCACAGGAACAAAATAAAACACCTAGAGGGTTCTCTGTGTGATCAGGATAGGGTATTACTCAATTTGTATGTGTAGCCAGTGCAGAAAGAGAGAATGTCTCTAAATTCAGCAAGTGGTGTGTGTTGCTCTAAAGGCAGCAAGTGACTCATGTGACTGTCTTAGCAGCTGGGCAGTGAGATTAGAGAGCTACTACGTACACATTCCCTTACTGAGGGCTCCAAGCTATTGCTAAATGAAGTTGTGTTACTGCCAACAACTGAATAATGGGCATAAGAAAACAGAGTAAATAAGTGTGTCATCAGGTTAGAGCAGTAGTTATTTCAGACAGTTGTTAAAGTGCAGGAACACCCCCCCCCGGCCCTAACTCACCCAAGATTTCCATTTAAAAGATTTTTGTCCCTTTTTTAAGGTCTGCCCTCGCACAAGATTACATCTCAATTGTCCCTTACAGTTTGCAGATTTGTAAAAGTCATCTTGAAATGGCTGTTCCTGACACTGGAGCGGGGGGGGGGAAAGAGAGGGAATGTTAGTGAGAGAAGAATCTTATTGCAGAGAGCTCATTTCTTTGTAAAAGCACTAAAAATACGCTGGGATCGAGAAGTGTTTTCATCTGAACTGAAGCTGGCAAAGTGTCTGCTTCTTGGTCACTTGTTAATTTGAAGACTTATTCATGATGTTATTCCTCATGTATTTCCTAATTGTAAGAATTTGTGAAGTTTGTTCCAAATTGTCTTTAAGTTTTCCTGGCATGCCAGTGTGGCTTAGTGCAAGATGAATTCTTTTTAGGTTTCTCTTTCACATTTCCTTAAACTCTTTCCCTTTTCCCTTTTCCCTCCTTTTCCCTTTCCCTCTTTTCCCTCTTTTCCCTCTTTTCCCTCTTTTCCCTCTTTTCCCTCTTTTCCCTCTTTTCCCTCTTTTCCCTCTTGGTCTTTTCCTTTTTTATTTTTAACTCAGATCCTTGCTTCTCTTAGGCAAGTTGTCAAACCTTTGTGACTGCTTTTCCACTATCTAAAGGAGACCTACAGGAAGGCTGGGGAGGGACTATATGCAAGGTCTTGTAATGACAGGATGAGAAGGAATGGGTTTAAACTGGCAGAGGGAAGATTTAGTCTCGATGATAGGAAGAAATTCTTTGCAGTGAAGGTGGTGAGAGACTGGCACAGGTTGCCCAGGGAGGTTGTGGAGCACAGAATCACCCAACGTGATCTTTGATCACGTTGCATGATTTTGTGTTCCACAACCTCCCTGGAGGTGTTCAAGGTTGGATGAGGCCTTGAGCAACCTGTTCTAGTGGAAGGTGTCCCTGCCTATGGGATGCTCGACAACCTCTCTGGAGGTGTTAAAGGTTGGATGAAGCCTTGAGCAACCTATTCTAGTGGGAGGTGTCCCTGCCTATAGCAGGGGGTTGGAAGTGCATGAACTTTGAGATCCCTTCCAACCTAAACCATTCTGTGATTCTATAAACATCTTTGCAGATCCACATTGATGCTTCAACTCTTATTTGTGATTTAAACAAAGTGTCACCTGTCAAACATCTCTTTAGGACTAACCCTCATAAGAGTTCCTCTCAATCTTGAGGACCAGGGGACGTGTTGCCATCAAATAAATTGATACAGAAATCAAGGCAATGTGAATTTAGTCTGGACATAAGGAAGAAATTCTTCATGTAAAGAGTTATTGCCCATTGGAATGGGCTGCCTGGGGAGGTGGTGGAATCCTCATCCCTGGAGGTGTTTAAGAGGAGGCTGGATGAGGCACTTAGTGCTATGGTTTAGCTAATTAAAAGGGTTAGGTGATGGGTTGGACTCGATGATCCTGGAAGTCTTTTCCAACCTGGTTAATTCTGTGGTTCTGTGAATATCTTGTCTGGTTTTAGTGTTAACTTTTAGACCAAATTATGTTTTAAAGATGAGGATTACTTTTCCAGAGGGGAACTTCCATGTTTAAAAAGCCAAGACTGATGAGAGGTCAAGCTGATGATGAATTCTTTAAAGGAAGAGAGGAGCAGAGGAATGTGTTCCTAGCTGTCATTACCGTGTCCCACTGCCCTCAAAAAGATTAAACTGTTTGTTTGTTTGTTACTCTGCTTTCTCTCTATTCCTGTCTGCTAATGACTTGTTTCCTATATTTTATCAATTTCAAGTTGGTGCAGTTTTCCTCAGCAGTGGTTTTCATTTTGATCTCTGAGAAACACAGAGCATAAAACTATCAAGTTGTCAGTGCCTCTGAAAGCAACCTTCTCAAGGTCGACTGTCACTTTAATACTTCAAACCACCTTGTTGGTTGATCAGGCCCTTTTATGTTTGCTTATGTTTAGATTTCTTCATCATGAAGTCTTATGCTGTTTAGTATTTTGAAATCTTTGATTTCTAGGATATGTTCAGTTTGGGTTTTGTCTTAGAATCATAGAATCAATTTGCTTGGAAAAGACCTTTAAGGTCATCGAGTCCAACCATTATTTAACTCTACCAAGTTTTGATTTACCCTGTCCTGAATGTTTCATTACTACTTTTGATTTGAATGTACCCTTTTCCTGTAGCAAACTGCTTTGCTGCTCTACTGTCATAATTTTCAGTCACTTATTACTCATCAGTTGCAAAAGAAAAATGTTTATGTTCTTATATCTGCACTGCTTGATCTGATGGTGCTCTGTGACACTGGAGCACTAGAAGACAGAGGGATATTTGTGTGCTGGCAAGTAGCTTACAGATAAAGCACCAGCAGATTGTGGGCAAGGATATACCTGCAAAATATGGCAGTCTTCTGACTGCTTGAAAGCCTCAGTGGATTCTTGCATGCTGTTCTTAGCATATTCCTTGAGATGAACCATCAAAAATGTCCATCTGCCAACAGAGTTTCAGGTCCTGGGTCTTGCTGCCCTGTGTTGTGTACCACAGCAGCTCTTTAGGCTTGGACTTCTCCCCTTCAGGAAAATGTTCTGACATGGCACAGGTTGTGTTGAGCTGCTTTCCTTTTTTCTGCGCCCTGCTGTTTGCTTAGAGCACCTTTTGCACATTTGGAAGAATTCTTTAAAATGCAGCAGCTGTCCTGAGAGGGTATTTGTGTGAACTTGGACTTTGTTGTCTTTCTTTGTGCCCCTCAGAATTACACCCAACGTTTTTTAGCCACAAAGTTGTGCTGTTCTGCTGAACTGAAGAGGGAAGGATCTTCTCATCAATCCTGAGGAGGAAAGCTCTTAACCTACCTCTAGCCAAAATTGCAGTATTTTCTGTAATAAATTTGATTTCCACTTGGCCAAGGAGAAACAGCCCAGCAAGATCAGCCAGAAATATGTTCTGTTTGTGTGAGATTGCCCCTCGTAAGCAGGCATGGTTTGAAAACGGAATGGGAGAGATCTTTACCTGCTGTAGTCCTCCTCCTTCTGCTCCCTCATGCCATTCTGTTCTTAGGATGGGGACTCTACCTGCTGTAGTCCTTCTTCATCCTCATGCCATTCTGTTCTGAGGATGGGGACTCTACCTGCCATAGTCCTTCTGCTCCCTCATGCCATTCTGTTCTGAGGATGGGGACTCTACCTGCTGTAGTCCTTCTGCTCCCTCATGCCATTCTGTTCTTAGGATGGGGACTTGCAGTGTTTAGTTCTTGGGGCTGTTAGAAAATCATGGATCTTCTGAAGCGAGCTGAGGTGCTGTTGGTGATTCTATTTCTGCCTTTCTGGTGAGTTTCACAGCGTTACTGCGGTGGTGTGTGCCACCTGCCCAAGATGCCTTCCTCTGACAGGAAGATCTACTACCAAGAATTAAGAATGGTTTGGGGGAAGTTGGTTGCTTCTTTTCACAAGGCTCAGCCTGTGCTCTCTGACAGCATTTCACAGAGCTAGAGTTGCAGTCTCACCACTTTCCTTGCATGGGGCAGACCTGGCAAGTTGGCTGGAAGTTGTAAGTTGATCAGAAGTGACTCCTCAGCTCTTCAGTTTCAGATGTGATCTTGGTATTTGATTCTTCTAAGGAGTGACAAGCTTCCCAGTGATGAATTTCGGTAGCTGCCTTTGGAAGGAGAGAAATCTCGGGGATGGTATCCTCTGAGAAAACAAACTTTGTGGGGCAAGCTGAAAAGTAAAGCATGGGAAGCATCAGAGCCTAGATAACTGAAGCACTCTTCTCCAGTAACTATAGATACTGTGGGCTTTCACAGGAGAGCAGTGGACAGGAAGAATGTTTGTTTCTAAGGACTGATGACCAAGTAAGAATAAATAGAAGCAAAGGAGGCTTTCCGAGTTGTGTTGCTTTGTTCATGTCTTTAAAGAAAGTAGCATCCATTTTTAGGATTCAGTGTACTAGAGGCTGAAAAGGAAAACACAGCAGGCATCTGTCCTTCCCTGACAGGCTCACAGTGTTCCTTGAAGGAGAAGAACTGAGACGTGGGAAGGAAAGGAGAAAGAGCAGTTGAAAGTACTTGTGGTTGTCTGTCTGTGCCCTGTTTAATTTTGTGTGTTAATTTAACAGCAGTGGCTGACCCTACTGTTTTTAAGTAAAACAGTGAATTCAGCTGTCCCTCATTTACACAAAGCCAAGTTATGTTCTTCACTGTCATTGTCATGGGCACTCCTATGCTATCCTGCTTTTCAGGCCCCTAGATCACCGAGTGGGGTGCCAGTTCTCAGAGCTCTGTGTGTCCCACAGATGGGAGCTCCTAAGCCAGTTTGCTGGCTGGAAACCTACACATGCATCTTGACAATGGAACATACTTGTACAGAGTTCTGGTATGCTCTCCAGCATGTCTGGTGTTGTGCCTTGGGCTCTGGATCCTTGGAGAATCCCAGAATTAACCAGGTTGGAAGAGACCTCTAGGGTCATTGAGTCCAACCTGTCACCTAACCCTACAGCCACAATCCTTACTCTCGTGAAACACCTACTTGCATGTGTGTTGTTTCTGACTCATGATGGAGAGATGCTACCTGCCCAGCCTGCACTGTGGGTCTTGTACTGTGAACACCTTGAGGTGCACTGCAGGTTCTCCTGCTTTGCTCCCAGTGCAGAAAGAGAAGACAGCCAATAGCTCCTGTGGATTTGCTGAGGGTTGATGAGGGGTTTTTTTAATAATCAAGTTTCTTGGCATTTTTTGGGAGAACCTGTTCTGAGCTTATTAGGCTGAGTTTTTCAAAGCTGTTGTCTCCAGTACCTGTTTGAACTGCAGGTTCCACTGCAGTGGCAGGCACTGAGGATTACTGCAAATCTCTTCTTGTAGCATCGTGTCGAGGATCTGGGAAATTAATGACTTCTGTAGTACTCAATTTAAATGACACCAAGATCTCTAGTAGAATCTGAGTCCTCTAGGACAGTGTTCAGTTAACTGGCTCAAAAGGTTGGTTTCTGAATGGCTAAAGGACTTGTGGAGTAAATGATGATGAAATTGGCCAAATTCAAGTGGCGTTCAGAGGCGTGACAGCTCTGCCACTATCCTTGTCTAATTTCAGGTCTCCATCCCAATGGACAGGGGTTCAGAACTCTAGGGTAAGGAAATGTAGGAAGTCTATGAGAATCTTTTGAGACAGACAAAGCTGTTTTTACATTAACTTTTTTCTTTTTTTTTTTTTTGAAGTGGCAGTACTGTTTTGAATGAATAAAAAGTGAAGAAATAAAACACTCAAGCAGACGCAGATTGTAAAATCTCAGCCCAAACAATGGCAGATTGGCCGAGTCCTAAGTTGTCTTACATAGAGAAGTTTGTCTTCTAAAGGCAAGTGTTTGGCAGCGTGGTGAAATGTGACCCTGCTTATTCTGCCAATAGTAAGATGTGCTGGATTTGAGTTAGCACTTGTACCTGCTGACAGCAGTGTCAGTTCTCCTGTGAACTCACAGAGGAATCGTCCTGCTTTCAGCCCAAGACCTGTGAGACAACTCTTATCACAGGTCTCACCAGCCCAGCTGAGGCCTGAGATGACAAATACTACTTTTAATCAACCTGATAAATGCTGCACAGATACTGTGTTTGCATTTGATTTAGTAAGAAGAATTACCCTGTGTGCATATTGAAGCCTGGGGTTCTGTTTCTGGCAGCAACAGACCCGAAGGTGTGGAGAAAGGCAGAGCAGCAGGACAGGCGTAGGAATGGCTTTCCAGGTTTCAGTGATTCACTTGTCCAAGGCTTGCTGAGCTGGGCTGTCAGGATGGGTTTGTATTTACTAACCCTTACTGGCCTCTTTCCATAACCTTTTCCTGTGACCTCGAGCATTTGTAAACTCTGAAGTGTCTAAACAGACTGTTGCAAGGAGTTCCAGGGTAGAAATGTTTGAAGAACAGATAAAGCTCCTTCTTGAGCCTGCATCCTCCTCATTTCATTTCCCTTCTCCAGCTCTTTTATTGGCAGGAACTACCAAAGTGTTCAGTGTCATCTGTCAGTCTCCAGGCAGGTCAGTCTGGGTACACACTTGAGCAGTCTTCAGGTGCATCTCCCTTGTCTACATGTTTATTGATTTCTTCAGAGGACTCTGATCGCTTCATGCAGCTTGATTTTCCTCTTCCAACATGTGTTGCCTTTTTATTAGTATGTTGTGTTTGTTCATGTGTCCTCTACTACCTGACATTGTTAGTTAAGTTTACACTGACTTGCTTGATGCAGAGGTCGACCTACTGCAGGACTGGAGTGAACATTGAGAGTTAATTGGTGGGAAAGACATAAACCAGGCAGGATTTGGTGTTTATTTGGATTTGATGCTGTTCTGAGACTCTGCCATCTCATCCCTTGGCATCTTTGCTTCCCTTTAAATTAGACAATAGCATTGCAGTACAAAAGGTAAGGTTATAGAAGTCTTGTAGATACCTTTCAGAAGCCCCTGTGTCGGTCTCTGTGGTTGCAGATTATCTCGGTGCACAGAACTGTAAACTTCTACCCTATTTCCACTGTAATGGAGTTGAAATAGTTGCCCACTGCTTCTCTTTTGTGAATTTAGATGTTTGGCAGATTTAGGCCTGACCAAGTTATTCAAGGAAGTCTATGCACCACCAGTAATAGGAATGTGCTCTTTTAGTACTATGTGAGAGCATCTCATAGGACTGTGATAGTCCATTAGTCTGTCATGCTCAATCTGTTCTACCAGTTGATTCCCCTCTCCATCTTCTTGGACTCTGGGTCTGCAAGGCCAAATTCCCTTCTTTGGCAGGGAGCTGAAATTGCTGCTGCAGCAGACTCTGAATGTCTGTTCAATCTGGTTAGAGCCAAGAGACCACAGGAAATCTGTGGGTGCAGTTTTTGGGTGGTTTGCAGGTTGGGCTAGAACTGCAGCAAACCCAACCTGCTCATCCCTGTGTCTGAGAAGGCTCTTCCCTTCCTCCTCTTATGTCAGCACTAGGCAACTCCAAAGACTTAGACTGGGCAGCAGGGGCCTGTGCTTGTTCTGTAGGGTTAAATTAACCATTTTAGCTCTCTAGGTTCATTTGACTGTTTCAGCTGTCTGACCTGGTATGATGTGTGGTCAAACAAGCACACTTCAGTGTGAGAGGGAAAGGGAAAGAGGAAGAAGCACTATGTCTTCACGTGCTTCAGTGTGGAGACACGGTCGAAATAACCAAGCTGTGGGCAAGGTGACAGATTGCTGTCCTGGCAGCTGGACAGATGTGTCCACCTCCAGTCCCAAAGTGTTGGCTGACATGCTGTGCCAGAGCTGGTACCCCTGCCTCCCAGCTGCTTGTGGGCACTGCCTTAGCCTCACAGCCTGGCCTCCAGTGAGGAGGTTGCTTGTGTTTGGCCAGCTCAGGGTGCAGGCTGGGCGTGATTGTCTCTGCCTGTGGTCGACTCAGTAAACAAGGTGCCTGCTTAGGTGGAGTGAGCTAATTCTGGAGATAGCTGCTTTGCTTTTGGGACCGAGTCCAGAGATCAGAAAGTAACTGCTGAAGCTGCTTGCCAAGGCAGCTATCAGATCTGATGAGGGATCAGGCCTTGAGGTTAACTGGCAGCAGTTATCTGTACCATAGCTATTTCCACGCTGAGTGATTCTTCTTTGTTTTGTTTGGTGTCAGTTTGGGTTGGTAGTAATTTTTTTTTAAACAAAAAAAAGTAATGTCTTACAGTTCTGGCTTCCGTGGCCCTGGAATTCAAAGGAAGTGTCAGCCCTACTCTTTGCCAGTACAACCTTTTGGCTACAAACCCTAAAGTTTTGGTGACAACTGTGGCAACAACGAGACTGAAATAGAGATGTCTGACATGTTCTCACGTTCCCATGGGATACAGGCTCTGAAAGCGCCCCTCTGCTTTGTTAAGGGAACAGGTGATTGCAGAAAGGGTGTACCTGTTTGGCAGCCTTACCTCATTGCTCTTAGCCATTCCTTTGCTAGCCCTAACTCTTTCTGACCGTTTTGTGCCCAGCCCTTTAGCAGATGTTCTCCCGCAGCACTACTTGTGGTGGCAGTTTGTGTGGCTAGGAGAGAGTAGTGTGTTTGGGGAGCCCTAACTCTTTCTGACCGTTTTGTGCCCAGCCCTTTAGCAGATGTGCCCTCTCCCCAGCACTACTTGTGATGGCAGTTTGTGTGGTTAGGAGAGAGTTTTGGGAGAGGGATGGAAGATTATCATCACTACAGGTCAGAAATAAATGTATTGTGTGGGGGCAGTAATCCAGAAGAGCGATTGAGTAAGGCGAGCTTCCAGCCCTCTCTGCAGGAGAAGGGGCTGCACATCTTCACTCCAGCAGGCTTCTGCGCTGGGATGGGAGGCAGGAAGGAAATGTACTTTCTACAGCCAAGATTCTTAATGCTAGAAAGCTTGGGTGGATGCTGTGCTGTCAAACTGTAGCACCCAGCCTCAGCTGCTCATGAATCCGTGCTTCGTGACCCCAGGTATTTCTTTTCCCTTGCGGACTGCTCATTTGCACAGTTACAAACACTGATGGCACAGACATGAGCCTCCTGCTCTCCCTTGCCTGCCCTCTGGTACTCAGCTTGGGTGAGCAGGGCAACTGTAGTTTGAAATCTGCAGTTCTATCTATTAGAAGTAAACACAAAGGGGGAAAAAAGAATCCTGCTAAACAAGCGGTGTAGACCACACCAGATCTGCTTCAGATAAGCTTGCCCATTATTGTGTGCAATTAGACCAAGTGTTTTAAAGGGTTGGGAGATAGATTGGTTAGTGTTAGGAAGTAAGGCTGCCAGTGACAGTTTTTTCTTCTGGAGTCCAAATGCAAAGATCTCTTATTAAAATTTATCCAGTTGTTTAGCTTTTCTTAACAGAAGGTTCATAGGTCACAGAAACAAGTGTGGTGTGAAACCTAATTTTATTTATTCCAAGCCACCAGTCACCTGCTTTTGGAGAGAGCTTAGTGATATTCCCTCTGGTTAGAAAGGAGTGCAGTTAGTTATCTGCTGCTTTGTGCTGTCAAAATATGCCCCTGTTTGTTTACATTCGTGTGTGTTCTAAACTGTTTTGATTTTGGTTTGTTACTGTTATTTTTAGCTGTAGAAGCCCGAGCAGGCTCGCAAGGATATTGTTGCTTTTGCTTTCTAGACACCTTTCCTAAGAAAAGGTGACCACAGCAAGGCTGTGAATAATCCTCTGTGTATTTAAATCAGGTGTTGTCTACTGACACTGCTGCTTTGCTCCTTTCACTTTTCAGGCTCCCTTCTCTTCCCCACAGGATTGTCCTTTCGGGGTGGGGG
>WAAF01019573.1:307485-332119 GCA_013400475.1 Tricholaema leucomelas
GGGGGGGGGGGCGGGGAGCTCGGTGTGGATTTACTACCAACTCGTCAGCTGCTGGGTAAAGAAAGGGCAGGGTGAAGAGTTTGCTTTCTTATAGTGTTTAAGAGAGCCTTGTTGTTCTGAATCCATCTAGAATTTGTCTCTTCATCCTCTCTTTTTTCCTACTGAATCTCAAAATTAATCTCCTCTCCTATCACCAAACCTGTTCACCTTCATCCTCATCACTCCTCCCTCCCTGATCTTTGTGTTTAGAGGAAGCCAGGAGGTGTGGTTAGTCACTCAGTTATTACTTACACAGGGAAACTTCATCCTGTCCAACAAGTATGCTATTCGTAGCCTTGAGGGATATATCTAAAGGGCACAGAGTTTCCACTCAAAATGTAAGTAGATTAGATTATGTATACATATTTGTTGTGACTTGGCAGGTATCCCAGTGCCCGAGGTCTTAAAACATCCACTTTGCTGTACTCCGTGCAAGCTCCACAAAAGATGCTCTGCAGAAATGGGAGGCTGCTGTTTTGGTTTGGTTTTTTTTTTCAAGAGAGCCTTGTTGTTCCAAATCCACCTAGAATTTGTCTCTTCCTCCTCTGTTTTCTCCTATTTAATCTCAAAATTAATCTCCCCTATCGCCAGGCCTCTTCACCTTCGTTCTTATCACTCCTCTCTCCCTGATCTTTTGGGTTTGGAGGAGTGCACAAAAGTGTTTGGCTCTCTAGATCTGATACAACACAGAAATTCTGACTACTGCTCTGTCTAGTCCTGTATTTCATCTTGATATTAGCTGCTATCAGATGCTTCCAGGTGTGCTGTAACCATAGGATACAGAGGAGGAGATCCTCTTTTACTTTCTACTGGTTTGGGTTCTGTCCTGAAGGATTGATGTTACTTAATTCTGAAGCCCTTTTGATACCATAATTCTGGATCAGAGGTGTCCCTGCCCACAGCAGAGGGGTTGGAGTGGATGATCTCTGAGGTCACTTCCAACCTAAGCCATTTGATGACTCTCTGACAGTTACCTGTGTGATCCTTGTGTGTCTTGACTGTATCCTGACTTCTGGCAGTGAAGCCCACAGGCTAATTCCTCGCTGTTAAAAGCTAAAGCATTGGTGTTTATTAGTTTAAAAATGGCTATTCTGTGGTTTCATTGAATGCCTCTCGTCGTCATTACAGCAGGTTAAACCATCTGAGCCAGTTGCTCTGCTGCTGGTTATTTTAATAGCTTTATCTTGTTGCCTTGTTTATAAAACCCTAGGAAAACACAGCCCCAAACTTCAGGTGCTGCAGATATGCAGGAGGGAGCCACGAAATTAAACCAGCTGTGTTTTCTGAAATTCTGTTTGGTATGGCACTTTTCCTTATAAGGTCCAATGACCAATTGTTTTGCTTATTTAGAAGGAAAAAATTCCATGAGAACTGTTCCTGAGAATGACTAACTTGGCATTAGGGATCTGTCGCTCTTACAGCATTTGATGCAACACTGAAGTTAATTAAGATAGCTGAACCATCCAGTTGCCACTCACTACTTCAGCCCCTCATCTGTGGCCCTTCTAGTACCTTTCCTTGTCAATTGCTAATGGTGTCTGTCAGTAAATACTGTCTTCTTAACATCCAGCCCTCTGTAAGTAAAGATCAACCTGTGTATCTGATGGAAAGCCTCCAGCATTTGGTCCGTGGTGATCTGAGTGCTTTAGCTGAAGGGATTCCTCAGCTTTGTCATGAGAGCAGCAAAAGCCTTGAAGGGAGGAGCGTGGTGCTGCGACTGATGGGTGGTGGAGGATCTACAAGAGCAGAGTGGTTAGGGCTGCATGTTAGAAACTGGGGTGGTTGGGTCAGGTTGCAAGAGAAGAACGTGCTTGACAGAGGTGGGCCAAGGGCAGTCACCTGAGGTTGATCCTTTAAGCACGGATTGGAAGTTGGTAGTTGATATGCAGGAGTTGTGATGTGCTTTGACTCAAAACTGCAGAGGGGTATGTGGGAGAGATGGGACCAGGACTTAGATCTGAAATGTATCTCCACCTGACCCGTTTCTTTTGGCATCTCAGTGGCTTAGAGGAGATACACTTGAAAACAATCCCTACTGCTACTCAAACCCATTTGTGCTACCTGTTAGTCTCCTAAAGGCAAAGGAGGAGGAATAATGTGGGGATTTTTTTTACCTTCTTCCTGTATGTTGGGAAAAAGAAAGAAAGAAAAAAGAAACAGAAACTGCATGCAAAATGTACTGCTTTTTGCTTTTTTTACTTCTCTTTTGCTTTTTCTGGGTATGGAAACATAAGATTCACTCAAGCAGATAATAGGTAGCATTGTTCCTTTGTGAACCTTAAAATGGAGGTAGTGAGAAAGAATGTCTAGGCTGTTGATCACTGGGAAATAATTAACAAAACCAATTTACTGTGGCTTAGCCAACAGGAGGATGGTACCCTGAACACACTCTTCCAGCATCCTGTGTCTGTGCTGGACTTAATGTCAGAAAGGACTACTTGCTGTGCACTAAATGCTTATGGCAGTGAGGTGGCTTCCTCTTGGAAAAGTCCCTTTGGGTTAGTGGCTTGTGATGTGCTGGAGTTGGTGTTTGTTCCCACCTGGCTCAGGATGTATGTCCTCATGTCCTTCTTTACTCCAGAAGCATCCTGACTGGAGGTGAATGTTCTGTACACATTGGCAGGTAGCCAGGAACATCACTGGTTGTGGTGGGAGGGTTGTAAGCAAGTTGATTGTGACAATTGATTAGTCCTAGAGAGTCTGGCAGGGCTCTGATGGTCTCCAGTTCAGGTATGTCTGGCCCTACTCAGATAGAAATCGTTGCAGGATGGACAGATACAGGTCACTGCCCACATAAAGGAAAGCGAGAGAGCACACCTGGACCTGGCCTCGGGGATGAATCAGCACAAAGGACCACAAGGGACGTAGCAGAAGACAAAGAAACACAACAAGACTGTTGATCAGTGCCCTCATACGTGGCCTGGGCCGTGGTTTGGCGAATGACTTTGCCTCTGAATCCAGGAGCCGTTTGGTTTTCCGCCCCGGATGGTGCACAGTGCCACAGCAGAGGCAAGCGGGTCAAAACCCAGCAGCTAAAGGTCAGTAGCCTCACCTATGCTAGAGTGTCCAGCTGGGCTTGGGCCTGCTGCAAGCACTGTGACTCATCAGACGTGAACAGAACCCAAGAAACGGCTACGGGATCCCGCAGAGGCTGGAGGAGGAAACCGATCCAGTAAGTATTGCATGCCCATTGCACAATAACTTCACAGAAGGCTTTAAACTCCTCCCTCTGCAGAGGAGCTCTCTTGCCCAGGTAGCAGCCTTCTCCTTGTCACCTAGCTTAGCTGTCCTCAAACCTAGGCCAGATTATTTGTTGATTCATTTGCTGTGGACTCCTCGTCCACACAGATGCGCTGTCACTCACTGACCACCTCCAAACCTCTGCTCTCCAGCTGCTGTCCCTACATCCCTTTGCTTCTCTGAGCCTCTTACCCAGAGTGTCAACCTTTACTCTTGGTATCCCCTACCCCACCATTTTGCATGTCAAATCCAGCAAGTTCTGTTCAGTCTTCACTCAGCTACCCTTGTCTGATTACCAGTTCTGCTGTACTTAAGGACCTCTCAGAAGCTTTACTGTATCAGCTCTCTTGTACCTCTCTGTCTTCTTCACCTCGTTCTCTCTGCTCTTTACCATCTATGTAAAAGATCCATCCCGTGAGGAGTGGCATCAAGTCCACTGCCCAAGTCTTTGCAGCTCTGTCCCATAGTTACCTTACCCTGTGTGGGAAACCTGAAGATCGCTGGAAGCAGAAGTGACCCTGCTCTTGGTGCTGATACCACAACAGAGCATGCTGCCTGCTCCCTGCCTGCCCTGGGGAGCCCTGAGCCTGTGGGGAAGGCATGAAGCAGCCCAGTCCAGCTAGACACAGCCAGGAGCTGGGGCCATGGAGGGGCTCATTCCCACGCTCTCCAAAGCTCAGCTCCTTGTGTGGCTACTGCAGAGTCAGAGAGTTTGAAGGCTGGAGGGAGCTGAGCATTCAGGGGGTGCAGAGGATGGGTGATGTGACATGGGACTCTCTTCCTGCTGCTGCCTATGTCCTGCCCGTGCCACCTGTCCTTCAATCCAACAAGTGCTGGGTTGCCTTTCTCCCAGCCACTGTCACCTGTCACCCCTCTGCTGCTGGCCTGGGGCTTGGTGTTTTCTGCAGTACCTGACTCCACGGAGCTCTTGCTTGCCCTGTCTGATGCTTTCGTGTTTTTCATTTATGTTTGATCTCTTGCTCCCCTCCCTGCAGTGGCATCCTCTCCTCACTCTCACTTTAAAGCTTGAACGATGCACTTCTTCGCTGTGCCAAGTGCCAAACACGAGCTGCACTCTTCTGCCTCCTTTCTCAGCTGTTTTGCTCCCTGGATTGCTCCTGGCTGATCCCAGCCTTCTCCAGCTTTGGTTATGCTGCCCCCCTGCTCCAGACCTCAGTCATGCTCCGAGTGTTTGTAAATCCTGCTGCAGCCTCAGCCCCAACGCTGCGCTGTCACCCGGCCCCGGCAGGCTGCTCAGGCTTTGCTCGGGGGGAGGCACACCAGCAGCTTGGGGCTGAGGCTTTTCTCTAGCCTTGTGACTATCTAACAACCTTCTGAGCTTTGCAGTCTGCGTTACAGGAGTTCGTACGAGCCAAAAAAAAGAGTGGAAAAAAGTGTAGGGGAGGGAAGTTTAACATAAATATTGCAAGTAAAGAAAGTGATGTGGTTTGGGGGTGGGTTTTATTTTTCCTTCTCTTTTGTGTGTGTTTTGGGTTGGTTTGTTTGTTTTTTCTTCGGTTTGCTGGTTTGGATTTTGGGTTGGTTGGGTTGGGTTTTTCTGTTGGTGGTGGTTTGGGTTTGTTTTTCTGTTTTGTTGTGGGACTTTTTTGTGTGTGTGTCTGTGATTTTGGGGGGTTTGGTTGGTTTGGTTTGGGGTGGGAGTTGTTTGGGTTTTGTTTTTTTTTCCTTGATGGAAATGCCCCTCTAGCACCCCTGGGTGAAGCCTGTTGGTAGGCAGCCTTGCAGTGTGTTGTCTTTATAAATGAGACCCTTAAATCTCCCAGGCATTTGCCCAGGGAGTGATATCCTTCAGCCTAAGGACAGTGAGCTGCACATGTGTGCAGTTCCGAATGCCATGCCTACTGTTGTTTCTTGTGTTTGAGTTTGGGGTGGGTTTTTTTTCCCCCTTTATAAAACCAACAAAAGCAGAGCCCTTTTTACTCAAATGCCTATCCAACAGTGTCTGACCATTTCAAGTTCTGAAACAATAGCAACCAACTTACCCCATTACGTACGTCCCAGAAGAACCTACGACAGCATATGGAGTATGTGGAAGTAATTTGGAAGGCATCTTGCACTTTTGGAGGGAACACGGTGAAAATAAAAGTTTAGGGGGTGGGGGGAGGTGGAAATGAACTGTGTCCACGAGGGAAGAAGCTAGTTAGCACTAAAATAGAGTTTGCAATGAGTGGGGTGAGTAGTAACGTCTTTATTTCTTTCTGATTTCTCTTAGCACATAAAAAAGCTGCAGCCCATATGAAGAAGGGAGAGTTATTAGCTAAAAGATAGCCGTCAGATTTCAGAAGATAAACGAAAGGTGGATCTGAACCTTGAAATTGTCAGCTCAGCTCAGCAGGAGGTTGCAAAGGCAGAGTGGTGAAAGGAGGGTTTCCTGCAGCACTGCCAGAAGATTGCAATGGATTATGCGATTCTGGAAGGGGACAAGAAACAGGCAATGCAAAGGTGCTGAACATAAACAGTTGTAAACAAAACACTGCTCAAGCACTTTACCTCCAACACCCTGCAAAACGTAGAAGATGTTCTGTCCTGAGACCACTGTGTCAGTTGAGCTAATTAGAAACGTTTTCCTGGCAGGGTTCAGGGTCTGGTGTACAGCTAGAGGATCACTCCCTGCATGACCTGCTCTGTTTTTTTCAGGTCATCGTTTTTCACTGAGAAAGCACCAGCAGCTAAATCAGTAAGCCAATACATTTTTCTAAAGACCTGTCTGGAAAATGACTGTAAAACTCCTGTCTTCACAGCTTTTTAAAAATAAAATGGAGCTAAACCACACCTTTTTGCTTGCACATTTATTTTTTTTTTTTGCTGACCTACAGCTGCTTTCCAACTCTGTGAAAGGAGCTCAAGCATCTTGCTGGAGAGTGTTTTAGATGAGTACGTTCTCCAGGACTTACAAAATCATCTCTGTTTCATGTGTTCATCTATCCTTCAGGATGGTTTTTCCTCTCCTGTAATGTGCAGCAAACATGGGTGCATCCTATACAGTCATAAGACTATTTTTATTCCATCTTTTTTGTCACAGTCTTCCTTCCACCTTTCTGGAAGCCTGCCCCATTGGCAGTCTGCAGCTGCTCAAGGCAAAGCCTTGCGTGTGTTTGTATCCCATCACTTAATGTAGGCTTGGAAATCAGGGCAGCAGAATCTATTAAGTTGCTTTAATAAAAGGAGGAGAGCACTTAAAGGTTGTGGTTTCTGGGACTGTGGAGAACATAAATTACCTTGCAGGGCACAAGTCCCTCATCATCGACCAGCTGTTATTAGTGTTGGTGAATGCTTACTGTGATAAACCCTGTCCAGCAGGACTGTGAAGGGATATGCCATTGTGTGTTTGGGAGGTGGAGCTGGGGTAGAGCAGGGCAACAGGTATGCATGTCAGAACCTGCTGCTATGCCAGCAGGGAACCCGATCCCTTCACAGCTGTCCGTGTCCTCCTGTGCGCTGACGCGATGTGGAGAACCCTCCTCATCCCCCTGTCAGCCTTCCTGACTCGATTGCCCTGCCAGTAACAAGGTGATTATCTTGTGATTTAATGATAAAGTTGTTTGGTGACTACATCATTATGACATTTCATCACCCTGGCAGGACCTCCCAGATTGGTTTTCTGTTGGTGCAGCTCCAGGGCAGAATCTGTGTGGACTTCTGGCAGGTTCTGTCTTTGCTGCCTGAAACTGAATCCAGTAGTTGCTGCCAGCTACCTGAATCCAGAACTTGTACTCCAGGTGGCTGTTGTGGATACTGGCTTCAGCTCCCTCTGCTGTGTTCAGTCGTGTAGCTCTAAGTCATGCATGACTGCTTTTAATCATTAGTCTGGCATCAAATCTCAGACTTCTTACAGATTCAGACGTGCACCCCAAAATGTGCGGCGTGGTAGGCTGAAGGGAGATGGAACAAGGGCAGAGCTGTGTGCTTGCCTCATGGCTGAGGAGGCTCTCAGAGCAGAAGGGCATGCAAACAGGCTGTGGAGTCACTGCCCAGAGTAAGCTGCTGAGGTGTATGCAGACCACTGCATAGCCAAAGCTGGACATCAGCAGTCAGAGATGCATTAGGTGTCTCTGCTGTGCAGGTTCTGAAAAGCTTGCTGAGCAGAGCTTAGAAGAGGGATTTGCTTTGATGTTACCCCAAGTGTTGTGTGTCTTTAGTTGTCCTTGCCTAAGGCTTCCACGTTGTAGCACGTGAGGTCAGTGATAGAACCATCCAGTGTCGCAGCTGCAGCAGTAGCAGCAAAAGCCGTTGAGACTGAACTTGACGCTTCTTAATGTAAAGTTACAACAACCTGTGGAGTGTTTCCTTCTCAGAACAGCAGTCAGCAGCTCCCCTCTGCAGGGTGCCTTGCAAGATCAGTGGCTGCTCAGAAATTGGGCACTCTCTTACTTGTTACCTTGTTTGGGGGGCTGAGATAAGAGGCAAAGGAGACAGGCTCAGCATTTTGGTTGGAATAGCTCCAAGAAATCATATCAAAAGACAAGGTTGCAAGAGCCAGTGTCGCAGCCTTTACCCCCAGGCAGTGTGGTTCAGGGCAGGACTGGGCTTCTGCTACATTCTTTGGACTAATGTGTGTAGTTGCCACCCACACCTGGGGTGTGGTGAACGTGCTGGGGAGACTGTTCTTCCTCTCAGACATTTCCTCTCATTCACAGGTTGTCTTTTTGTCCCAGATGTGAGTTTCCCATCCATCTAACCTAACCTCTTGAAGGATATCTGACTTCTGTGAAGGGTGTTGTCCTATGACAGTCACAGAATCCTAGCGTGGTGGGAGTTGGAAGTGACCTCTGCAGGTCGTCTAGTCCAGCGCCCCTGCTAAATCAGCGTCACTCACAACAGGTTCAGTTGAGTTTGAAATCACTCTAGAGAAGGAGATCCCACAACCTCTCTGGGCAGCCTGTTCCAGGGCTCCAGCACCCTTGGAGCGAAGAATTTTTCCCTTTCTTACAGAAACTTTCTGTAGTTTAGTTTGTGCCTGTTCCGCTTGTCCTCTCACTAGGCACCACTGCAAAGAGCCCAGCCTCATCCTCTTGCCCCCTGCCCTTTAGTTATTGATCAGATCTCCTCTCAGGCTGCTCTTCTCCAGGCTAAACACCCCCATGTCTGAACCTTTCCTCCTCACAGAGATGCTCCAGGCCCCTCAGCATCTTTGTAGCTTCTGCTGGACTCTGTGCAGTAGTTCCCTGTCTCTCTTGAGCAGCAGTCCCTGCAGCTTCTGTGTAACACTGCAGGTTTTTTCAGCTGCCACCACCTTGCCACCTCTGCTTGAGCTTCTGTTAGCTAGATAGCAGACAGATACTGAGGAAGGGTAGAGGATTTCTCCAAGCCCAAGTGATGAGTCACAGGTTGGATTATTGTAGTCCCATATTTTCTGACGTACACCCCATGCTTATTTTACAGCCTTTGCTATTTAAAACCTGTCCCTGCCTTCTGACGCTCTGTTCATTCCTCCAGCACAGCCAGTTCCTTGATGCTGCCTGCCCTGCAGGCCTCCTGAGCTCTTCACTAAGTTTCACTTTCTCATCTGAAATGAGGAGCACAGCAGAGTTCACTGATGTCATTGTGATTTCTACCTCGCAGACCAGAGCAGCAGAAACCCTTCTACTTGACAGATTCCTGGAACTGTTTAAACACCTTGCATTACAATCCAAGTTAGATGACTCTGTCTCAGAAAGTACAGCTTGTCACTTCTCATCCTAGCTAGTTGTGCTCTGCAACCTAGTTATGTTATTTCAAGTATCTTCAATCAGTTGTTACAGAAGAATGGCTTAGGTTGGAAGGGACCTCAGAGATCATCTATGCCAGCCTCCCTGCCATGGGCAGGGACACCTCTCAACTAGACTCAGCTGCTCAAGGCCTCATCCCGCCTGGCCTTGAACACCTACAGGGAAGAGGCATCCACAGCCTCGCTGGGCAGCCTATTCCAGAGTCTCGCCACTCTCATACCGAAGAACTTCTTCCTAACGTCCAGTCTAACACTGCTCTCCCTCAGCTTCAAACTATGTCCTGTCCTAGACACCCTCAGGAAAAGTCCTTCTGAATCTCCATCCTTCTTATAGGGTCCCTTAAAGCATTCCAGTTAAAAAAATCTTCTGCAGTGTAAGTAGGTAAAATCATGGTTTCAGAGGTGGTCTGGGCCAGGCAAATCTGAAATTTGTTCAAGGCAATTTTGATATTAACTACAATAAAACATAGAAGTGGTGGCCAGTGGGCTAGGTGTGATGATTTGGGAGAAGTCAAAGCTGCATTTGTGAGAGTCCTGTCCTAGGCTGATAGAGTTCTTTGGAGGCATTGGCGAGAGGTAAAGACGTTCGGGTTCAAAAATCAAAGTGAACTTGATAAAAAGGCTTTTTAGGGAAACTATGGAGCAGTAATGCAAGAGGGAAGGTCTTTGCTTGAGTGAGTGACAGATTAAAAGGTAGGATCAAAGGGGAGAAGGTCAGTTCTCAATTAAAGGAGGGTCCCAGCTGCCTTCCACAGAGATCTGTGCTGTTCAGCATGTTGCTAAATGGTATCAGTAAGAGGATGAGCAATTGGGTGAGCAAGTTTGCTATGAGGAAGAGAGCCAGCTGTGGAGAGCTGTAGGACACTGGAGTGCTGAGGACTGTGCTACAAAATGTGTGATGGAATCAGTGTAGGTAAATGAAGACGCCTGAGAAGCACTGGGCTGAACTGGGCTGGTTATGTGTAAGGTTATGAGCTTGAGCTGAGTCTTGCCATTGAGGAGTAAGATTTGGGAATTGAGATTGATGGTGCTGTGAGAATCACAGGATGGAAGGGGTTGGAAGCAACCTCTAGAGGTCATTGAGTCCAGCCAATCCCCCTGCAGGATCACCTAGGGCAGGTCACCCAGGAACATGTCTAGACAGCTCTGGAAAGTCTCCAGAGGAGACTCCACAACCTCTTTGAGCATCCGTCTCCAGTGCTCCATCACCCGCACCATACAGAAGTGTCTCCTCATGTTGAGGAGCTTGTACCCATTGAGCCTTGTGCTATCACTAGGTACCACCAGAAAGAACCTGGCACCTTCATCGTCAGTACCCACGCTTCAGATAGGTATTGATCCCCTCTCAGCCTTCTCTTCTGCAGACCAAACAGCCCCAGGGTTCTCAGCCTTTCTTAATAGCAGAGATGTTCGAGTCTCTTAACTAACATCCTCATCAATGCTCACTGAAGTTTGCTTACACAGAGGCATGCAGATTATTCTTGGGGGAGGGAGGGTGGTGGTAGTGTGATTCGTGGTAGTGTGATTCCAAAATCCATGAAAGCACTTTTGCAGGTTTTAAAGATCTTAGCAGTAATTACAGCATCAACGTGGTTTGTGTGGCAGCCTCTCTTAGCAAAACATCTCTGCAGTGCCATAGAGATTCTTCAGAAGCCCATAAAACCCACAACCATCAGATGGGTTAGCTCTAGGCAGCTCTTGTTTCCCTTCATTTAGTGTATCATCAGGAATCCTTTGGAACACTCAGTAACCAAAACTGAGCTCTCAAGATTTAAAGTAGACCTAAGTAATTTGAAACATGAAAAGACCACAAAGAGATGCTGGAGAGTATTGTGATGGTTTCCCCACACCCCCCTCTTTAAATTACAGACTGTAAGGGAATGATAAAATAAACTTTGGTAAGTTCATGTTCTGCTCTTCCAGAGACTTAAGAAGGAAAAAAAAAAAGAGGCAGGCAAGATAAATTTTCCCCCCTATATTCTGCAGAGGTTATCCAATACTCTTTCTAGTGTAGCATGTCATAAGAATGAGTTACTTTCTAATAATTAAGAAGCTTCTCATCCAGATATTATGACTATAGCACAGCTTTGAAAAGCTGGTCATGAGATAAACCAGGTTGTACTAAACCAGCTCTTTCTGTAGATTTGGCTGTTTTGTGTGATGGTGCCTGTCCCATGGCAGGGTTTTTCCTC
Organism: Tricholaema leucomelas; assembly: GCA_013400475.1. Lineage (NCBI taxonomy): Eukaryota > Metazoa > Chordata > Aves > Piciformes > Lybiidae > Tricholaema lacrymosa > Tricholaema leucomelas. The sequence goes on from WAAF01019573.1 coordinate 318,685, forward strand.
TCTTTGAGTATTTCATTAATTAATGAAAGTTATGTAAGTTTAACATGTTTGCTGCTAGAATATATTTACTGCTTAGAGGAAAGGGGTTTAATCATAACATGGTTTGGGTTGGAAATGACCTTAAAGATCACCTCCTTCCATCCCCCCTGTTGTGGGCAGAGACACTTCCCACTAGCCCAGATTGCTCAGGGCCTCATCCAACCTGGCCAGAGAGGGAGCATCCTCAGCCTCCCTGGGCAACCTGTGCCAGTGTCTCACCACCCTCACTGTAGTGAATTTCTTCCTAATCTGCAGTCTAAATCTCCTCTCTTCCATCTTAAATCCACCCCTTCTCATCCTATCACAACAAGCTCTTGTATAAAGTCCCTCCCCAGCGTTCTTGTAGTGCCTTTGTTTCCTTGCTTCCCATATCTTGCACTAGTTTGGAGGGGCTGGGAGGGTTCTACTCAAATCTATGCAATTGCAGCAAATTTCTCTTAAAAACCAAACCCCAAACCTGAAACTAAACGACAATGACTTGGTTAAAATTTGGTACTGTTGAAGCATCTCAGTTCTTGCATTGCTCTACCTTCTCTGTAATGTTCTTTGCAGCCTAATAAATTGTTCTGCACTCAGTCACTACTGGTCCTGTGCTGTCACTACCAGCAGCCTGCAGGGGTTGCCTGGTTGTAGTTTCAGTGCTTGTGTTAGGCTGTTTGCTTGAGGGGTGAAGTCTTCTGTGTTATCTCCAACTCCTTCTTTGGTTGCACCTGAGATTGTTGGATAGGTGTTCTCACTGGTTTGCCCACATCATTCCATTTCCCCCAGCAGCTTCACAGGCAGGTCTGCTGCTTGCTTGGGTCTGGTAGTGTCCTCCTGCAGCCTGTCTTGCCACGCTGTGTACTCCAGGCTAGAGGGTTTGGAGCTGTCCTCCAGCAGCCTGTCTTGCCACACTGTGTACTCCAGGCTAGAGGGTTTGGAAGTGTCCTCCTGCAGCCTGTCTTGCCACGCTGTGTACTCCAGGCTAGAGGGTTTGGAAGTGTCCTCCTGCAGCCTGTCTTGCCACACTGTGTACTCCAGGCTAGAGGGTTTGGAGGTGTCCTCCTGCAGCCTGTCTTGCCACACTGCATACCCCAGGCTAGAGCTTGAATCCACACAGATGGATTCGTCTGAACTCAGCTGCCTGCTGTGAGAAGTCCTGAAGTTCAAGATAGGATAATTACAACCTTGCATGTATTTAAAAACAAAACAAAACTCTTCTATCCAAACACTGATTTATTGTCACAAAGCAAAGGATTTATTTTTATTTTCTGTTTCCACTTAATCCTGTCAAATGTAGCAAATGTTGCTGTTGTTCATACAAACTTAGTCCCTTGATGTGCACTTTGTTAAGTTCTTTGCTTAGTAACAGCTCTGCAGAGGTTGAGATCCCAGGTAATTGTAGGTGTAGCATTGGCCTCATCTGGATCCACTGCCTTGTGCTTTTGTTGTGTTCAGAAGGTGATGAATAAGAGTACCTGACCTTCCTCCTTCATTCTCTTCAGCATTTTAACCACATCTGGTGTTTATCTTGCTTCAGTTTCCCCTGATACAGTTATCTTTCCATGCCTCTAATGGACTGTCTCTGAAGGGCATCAGCTTTTTGCTTGGATGACTTCAGATGTGTGGTGGGAACTGAGTAGCAGAGGCATTTCAGAGGAGATGTTCAATACTGTCAAGAGGGCATTAGAATGTTTTAAATAGAATTTGGGACAGGAAATATCTGTAAATATCAGTAGTGGAGGGCTATATTTATGTGGCTGTCTGAAATATTGTCTAAGTGTCATGAGCTATGTTACTGGAAACACCGTGACAGTGAAGCTCTTTCCTGCTGTGATAGGGGAAGGTGTTGAGAGAGGCATTGCATGGCAACCAAGTTATAAGGGTCTTGCTGAGAGAGGGGGTGAGGAGCCAGCAGCATTTTCTCTCTGAAGCAAGGCGATTTGGGAACTTCCAGAAGCAGAGGTGAGGGTTGTGTCCCCTCTCTCACTCATTAGTTAGCATTCACATTTTCCTTGGGTACTGGAGCTGTTTCTGCCTCCTGCTTGTGTGTACAAAGCCTCAGATAAATGCTGCTCAGCTGTCAGAAGTGGAGCTGGTTGCTCTGAAGCACTTTTGCCTTTGCTAGGTGTTCAAGGACATCGGTTTGCTGACGTTCTTGCTTACCGGCAGAGGAGGCTGGGGCTGAACTTGGTACCAAAAGGAAGAATCATTTACTGGAGTGACTGGGAAGTGGAAAGGGAAAGCAATGTGTGTGTGTTTGTGTGTGTGTGTGTGTGTTATGTTAACTCCAGAGCTCCTGCCAAATGCCTTCAGCCTGTGGTGCCATGTGGGGTATGTTCACCCTTACAGATCTGGAAGAGTTGGAGGGGATGAATCTCCCTATTACACTGAGGCACTATGCCTGTGTCATCCAGGAGGCCTTCTAGCAAGAAAAGGAAGACGTGCTGCAAATTTACAGGAGGATGGTGGCAAAGAGAAGGGAGATAAAAGGGAAATTCCAGCAAGGCCCTCTGGATTTGCTCAGGCACACCAAGACTTGCCCTCTATTGGGATTTACCTGTAGCATGCACATCATTAAGAGGCTTTATTAATTTTTTTTTGGTAATTAATTTTATTTTCCTTTGCAGGTCACCTTTTAAGCTGCTATTTCCTGTATAATTAAGCAGAATGAAGGCATTAGGTTCTAGTAAAGTTGGGCTTAATCCAGAACTCTTCTCTTACTCAGTCCTTTCTGAGTAAGAAACTCAAGTCCGAACCCAGCGTTTCACACCTTTCGCTGCTATTCCTAAATGATTTGTGGTCTGTGGATTTTTGCTTGTTTCATTTTGAACTTTATTGAAAACTCCTTTGCTTTTTCATCTAATTTTATCTCTTTGTCACAGTCCAGCAATAGTGTTAGTTGAAATGATGTAAGTATCCTACCAGTTGAAGTGCACCACTGCTGCTGGCAATGCAAAAATGATTGATCTCCTCCAGTTTGTCGTTAACAGTCCAGAATGTTCTGTGCATGGGTTGGATCTCTCCCTTTTAACTTTTCCTTTCCAATTTCTTTCCAACCCCCCCACCCCCCCCAAGTCTTGCCTCATCCCAGCCTCTCTGAGTATCCTGGTTTCGCTGGAGTCTAGTCCATTCTTCCTTTTGTTTTTCAGACCAGTAAAAATGGGAAGTACTGGATTCTGGTTTCCTCCAAGAAGAGTCAGCGGAACTGGTTAAGACCAAAATCTGAGGACTTTAGTGGGCAAACATCAGGTGTGCATTGAACAGAGGCTGCTTTAATCCTTCTCTTAAGTATATGCTTCTTTAAAAGTAGTAGTATAAACGAGCTTTTATTGTGTGATGTGTCTGTTATATTCAATACTGCAATATAATCATTCATCCTGCAGTTGTGAAAGCACCAGTAAGAATGAGGATTTTAAGTGATAATGTGTTGAGACACAAACAGGCAATATTACTCATAAAATTCTTTCAGCTGGTCTTTGGAAAGTGTAATATTTGAGGATCAGTGGTTTTTAAAGTTTAATCTCCATTGCTCAGTCTATATATCCACAAGGGAAGAAAAAAAGAGTGGTTATTTGCTATTCACAGATCAATACTAAAGTTCTTAATTGCCTCATCTGTTAGAAATAGTACCGAGGTAATAGTGCATACTTGGTTCTCTGTAAAATACTATCATTGCCAAAGATTGGATCCACACAGTATTTATTCTAGTGATGCAATTTGAAGGACACTTACAGAGAGTTCAAAATCAGCTTAATTAGTTCTGATCAGAGAGAAACAAAACCTGGATTCTTCGTCTGTGTGAATGTTCGGAGTTACTCCTGGTATATAGCAGCAAGGCTAGCTGGAGTTTGGGGATGACAGTAATGTTCTGTTGGCCTGTGTATAGGATGGCCTGCAGCCTGAGGTGTGATCTTTGCGTTGAGTAAAGGAGTGAGAAGGTGTCAGAGTTGTGAATTGAACAGTTAAGCCTTGTATGGTGTTCCACAAGCATGGCTTTGGACTTCCCGTCAGACCCTGCATATCGCCCTTCTGCATGGCCTAACATGCGGCATCTCCCCAGCTTGGTGCATGTCCTGTACCCCCCACCCTGCTCCCAGCATTGCCAGCTTATCCCTTATCCCTGTGCCCTTAGCTATTCCTAATGGCTTTGCAGTGCTTCCTGCGCCTTCCTGGCTCTGCAGCCCCATCCTAGTCCTGCCTGTTGTCCCTCTCTGTGTCCTGCCAGCAGTGCCTGCTTCCCTTGCCACCAGGTGGGCACAGAGGCCACTTGCTGCTGAGCTCTGGCCCCAGCATGATCACACTAACCACACTCTAACCCTTGCAGCAGGCTGTCGAGGCAGGTAGCTGCACTGCTCTTTGCTGCTAACACTGCCCTGTTTCAGACTAGGCATGGATTTGGCAGGGAGGGCAGAGGGGTCTTGGCCCCGCTTTTACCCCACTGAGACTGCAGTGAGGGCCACGGCTGCTGGCTGTGTGTGGAGAGACTCACACAGGTGCCTGTGTGGTATGGATCAGGCCCTATCTGAGGTTGGACTTTATGTTTCTCCCCCTGAACTTCATTTGCCAGGAGAGATTAGGCTAAACCAGGATTTCATTCTTATTCAGGCCAATATGCAGAGTGTGCTCATTTAGAAGAGTGCAAAGTTAAGTTTATTACCAGATTCTGATTAAGATGTACATTGAAAGAGATCTTGAAATCCACAAATAGAGCACAACTCTGATGTGAATCAGGCCCTGCTTTTGGTCACATTGGTGGCTTCACTGAAGTCATTGGAACTGATCTTCATTTACTTCTGTTGTGGAAGATTACTGCTCCCAAGTCTCCTAACAACTGTTGCAATTTTTCACTTATGAACTGGATAGTTGATTTAGGAGACACAAAATAAAGTTAAGCAGATACTCTGAAGACCTCTGTGTTGTTCCCACTCATGGAACTGATGCCTCCAGGCTTTGTCCTGTGAGTGGGAATGAGCCCAAGACAAATCTGAAATCCTAAGCACCTTTTCTGTCACTGGCTATCTTTAGAGAGCTTTCACAGAAAACCTAGGGGAGTAAAGGTGGCTTTACAAAACTCCTAGCCCAGTGTAACCTGCCACTCAAGGAGTTCAGGGCTGAAAGGCAGCAGATTTCTGTGTCTTGGTGTGCCACTGCTTCTCTCCTCTTGCGAAGACAAGGGAGAAGTTCTGGGGAGGAGGGAGGAAGAGGCATAGCCAAAGACATACTCTGTGTACACGTTTTGAATGGAGATCTCAGGCTGAAGATTTCATAACACACAGACATTACAGAAGTGCATCCCACTCACCTTTCCCTGCCCCTCCTGCCTTGCACTGAACAGAAGACAGACCTTCCTTCTTTCTCTCTGCCTTCCAGGGCTGTGCTGGGGCTTTCGCAAGGACCCATTGCACCTGGGTGCTGCTCTCCTCTCGGGAGTGAGCGTTTGGCTCCTTCCATCTTTGCTGAGCCTCCGGGGTGCAGAGAGGAGAGCTGAGCCCGGGAGCCACTCAGCCTCCCCTCACTGCCAGCAGGGATGAGTCCCTTTGGATTATCGAGGGAGTCATGTTAGAGTGGGAAGCAGCTGCAGCCTGGTGCTGCCTGCCCTGCTCCCAGCCACCCAGCTCCACCTGTCCCAGCAGCTGCTGCTTTCCCCTGCCCCGCTGCTAGGGGCTGTGGGGGCTGCCAGCCGCTGAGCCCCGACCTCAGTGCTGCCCAGCCCAGCCACCTCTTGAGTGGCTGCCCCACCAGAGGCCACAGTGGACAGCAGCTGTGAGCTGTGACAGCAGGGTAAGGGGTTGGTGTGCCACTTTTGAGGCCAAATTTTGGGGCTTTCTGGCCCTGCCAAATGCTTGTGTTGACTGTTGACCTCCTGCCCTCCTCCTTCTTGCCCCTGCTGCCTCAGACCTCTCATCCTGCAACAGGTAGCATTGGGTTTGGGTATCTCCAGTAGCAACTGTGCTCTGCTGATGAGAAAGAGCTGTCAGCTACCCCTGACAGAGGAGGGCTGTTGAGTGCCCTGTAATGGCAGGTGCCCAGTTGCTGCTAGATGTTACCATGATGATGAATCTAAAGCTGTTCCATCACAAGTCAGACATAAGCATCAGGCAGCTCCTTTAGCTGAAAGCCTTTCACTTAGCTTACAGGTTTCAATGCCTCAGCAGGGCTAAGAGCCTTTATCCTGACCTACCCAACATCTGAACACTTACAGCCCCTACCTCTTGCAGGATAGTGTGAAGAGGGTGGGGGTCTCGATGGCACCCTGATCTATTTAATATACCCCTAGTCTGGGGGGTTTCTGTCATCAGCACAACAAGCAGAGGGTTAGCAGAGGGTAAGCTTACATCGGGATTTCACCTGGCACTGGCAATCGTTGTGTACATTAGGGTAGATGTGCAGGAACCACAGGAAGACGAGCTTTGCCCTCCCCCTCCCCCAGAACTGCCAGCATGGGTACTGCCACTTCTCACGCAGGTGTTCAGACATGTGGAGGCTTCCAGGTTTTCACTTTGCTAACCGTGTGCGTGCGTGGGTGCGTGTCTGTGCAAACACCGCAGGGGGGGATGTAGTCCCTTTGCAATCCGAAGCTGCCAAAGCTGTCTGGGTAGCTCTGCCCCTTTGCCTGATGCCTCCCTTGGTAACCCGAGAGAAACTGCTCTCCATCAGTGCTTGAGGGGAAGGCTGCGAGGTGCGATTTCAGGGGCATATGTGGATCTGTTCATCCTGAGCAATGCGTTTTAAAGAGTTGCAGCAAACGGTGTAAAAGCAACCTGCAGGTATTACATTAGACCAGCTGAACCTAATTTTATTTTGAAGTTTTATTCAGAAGCATCACATAGCAAGTAAACATCAAATCCTAAGTTTAGTTACAAACTAGTTGTTTCTTATTTTTTTTTTCCAGTCCCCTTTTGCTTTCTTTTACGACCACATGAAACTTGAGAAGCCATCTAAAGCTAAATCATTTAGTGGAGTTGGGCAATTCCCAAGTGTCCAACAAGAAGGCCTGGTTTAGGCTGCGATGGCCACTGTCATTCCTGGTGATTTGTCAGAAGTAAGAGATACCCAGAAAGTCCCTTCAGGGAAACGTAAGCGTGGTGAAACCAAACCAAGAAAAAACTTTCCTTGCCAACTGTGTGACAAGGCCTTTAACAGTGTTGAGAAATTAAAGGTTCACTCATACTCTCACACAGGAGAGAGGCCCTACAAGTGCACACAACAAGACTGCACCAAGGCCTTTGTTTCTAAGTACAAATTACTAAGGTATTAAACTCTATTTATCTTTCAGATTCTATTATCTATTTTATGTTGGCCGTGTTAAGCCGTGTAAAAGTATATATTTGTGTACGCCTTCAGCCGATTGCAGAGAGGATGTGTTAATTTAAAAGTAGCCATTGGATTGTTTCTAGCATCCTAAATTACCTAAGTTTGCGAGCTAATGTCTTTTTGATTTCCTTTCTTGATTTGTTTTCTGCTTTTGTTTTCTGTTTGTTCGTTTGTTTTGTTTCGTTTCTTACTTTTAATGAGCGTAGAATTTTCGTTTGTGTAAGGAATTGTCACGAGAGAGAGAGAGAGAGAGAGAGAGAGAAAGGAAAAAAAAGAAAGTATGGACTGAAAATTTTTCTTGGCTATGGACTTTTACACGAGTACTTTCATACCCCTGTTACAGTAGCTAAAACCCACCAAAGCTAAAGTGTGGAGTTAAGAGAAATGGCTCGCGGTTGGCTATATTTAAATATGTCAAACTGTTCTTTGTAGCGTTGTGCTTTCAGTTAAAAACGAAACGAAGGTTGCGTTGCAAAGCAGCCCTTAGTAGCGTAGTCTTTAGCTGCCATTAAAAGAAAAGAGAAAATGAGCACGGGTGTTTTTTGATCCAGATAATTACTTACAGAATATATCTGTGTTTAAAGGCATATGGCTACTCACTCTCCTGAGAAAACCCACAAGTGTAATTATTGTGAGAAAATGTTTCACCGCAAAGACCACCTAAAGAATCACCTCCATACACACAATCCCAACAAAGAGGCCTTTAAGTGTGAAGAATGTGGAAAGAACTACAACACCAAGCTGGGGTTCAAACGCCACCTGGCTTTGCACGCGGCGACCAGCGGCGACCTCACCTGTAAGGTATGTTTGCAGACTTTCGAGAGCACGGGAGTGCTGCTGGAGCACCTGAAGACCCACGCGGGCAAGTCGTCGGGTGGGGTGAAGGAGAAAAAGCACCAGTGTGAACACTGTGACCGTCGGTTCTACACCCGCAAGGATGTCCGCAGACACATGGTAGTGCACACTGGAAGAAAGGACTTCCTCTGTCAGTACTGTGCACAGAGATTCGGGCGGAAGGATCACCTCACGCGCCACATGAAGAAGAGTCACAACCAAGAACTTTTGAAGGTCAAAACGGAGCCAATGGACCTTCTAGATCCCTTTACCTGCAACGTTTCTGTGCCTATTAAAGATGAGCTGCTTCCAGTGATGTCTTTACCTTCCAGTGAACTGACATCAAAGCCATTTACAAACACTTTGCAATTAAATCTCTACAACACTCAGATTCAGTCCATGCAGAGTTCTGCGTCTGCACACCAAATGGTTGCCACATCGCTGCCGTTGGGAATGCCTTGTCCCATAGACATGGAGTCTGTGCCCCCTTCTCACCAGCTCTCATTGAAATACCCGCTCGGTACTACCTCATACGCAATTTCTATGCCTGAAAAAGAACAGCCATTGAAAGGGGAAATCGAAAGTTACTTAATGGAGTTGCAAAGTGGTATGCCTTCTTCCTCCCAGGATTCGCAAGCGTCTTCGTCAAAGCTAGGTCTGGATCCGCAAGTAGGGCCGCTCGATGACGGGTCCGGGGAGGTTTCCCTTTCCAAGGGCTCCGTTCCCATCAGCGAACCTCTAAACACCCCATCGTTGGACTTCTCGCAGCTGTTCAACTTCATCCCCGTCAACGGCCCTCCCTACAACCCTTCCGTGTCGGTGGGGAACCTCGGCATGAGCTACACGCAAGAGGAGGCACACTCTTCTATGGCTCAGCTTCCACCACAAACCCAGGATCCGCAGGATCCTAGCAATAGTATAGGGCTTGGGTCTCTGCACTCGTTGTCAGCAGCTTTCACAAGCAGTCTAAGCACAACCACCACCCTCCCACGATTTCATCAAGCTTTCCAGTAGGATGTACAAAGCTGGCTTGTTGCTGTCTATCTGTAGAAATGCCTTAGGTGACCATTTTTAACTTAGTGCCTACAAGAAGACATTATCAATTTCTCTGCTTTTGTACAGTACCAATCTCATGAAGCCAGTAAGAAATCTAAATTAACTTTTTAAAAACAGATGTTTTGAAAGTGTTTTTATTCTCAGCTGTGTTTACTTTGTTGGTTGTTTATTTTTTTTTGGGGGGGGGAGGTGTTGTTGTTTTTTGGGGGGGTTGTTTTTTAAAGTCTTGTTGTATGGTTTTCATTTCTTTTCACTGCCAAGTGACGTGTTTAAAATCTTCAGTAGAAAGTTAATCCCCAGCAGAACTCTCAACACTGAGCCCTTTTGTTTTAAAAACCTTTTCACCCACACCAGCTTTTCTCTTTGGGTGGTGTCTCGGTGGTAGAGTTGCCACTTGCACCTCCCACCCATATCACAGAATTGTCAGAGTTGGAAAGGGCCTCAAGGATCATCCAGTTCCAACCCCCTCCCTGCCACGGGCAGGGACACTTGCCACTAGATCAGCTTGCCCAGACCCACATCCAGCTTGGATGTGCAAACGTCTTACTCTTTACAAAGAATCCAGAAGCACAAATCATAGACTCACAGAATGCTTTAGGTTGGAAAGGACCTTTCACAGAAACACAGAATGTCCTAGGTTGGAAAAGACCTTCAAGCTCATTGAGTCCAGTCATTACTTTCACACTGACAAGTCCTTGACTAAACCAAATTCCTCAGCACAACATCTAATCACTATGAATCGCTGTGGTTGGAAAGGACCACCAGGTCCAACCTTCGTCCCAGCATCCTTAATCACTAGACCATAGTGCTTTCATGGTCATCTGTTTCCTATTGACAAGGTCTTGTAATGACAGGATGAGGAGGAATGGGTTTAAACTAGCAGAGGGGAGATTTAAACTGGGTATTAGGAAGTTCTTTGCAGTGAGGGTGGTGAGAGACTGGCACAGGTTGCCCAGGGAGGCTGTGGAGCACAGAATCACCCAATGTGATCAAAGATTACATTCAGTGATTCTGTGCTCCACAACCTCCCTGGAGATGTTCAAGGCCAGGTTCGATGAGGCCTTGAACAACCTGTTCTAGTGGGAGGTGTCCCTGCCTATGGCAGGGAATTGGATGAGCTTTGAGGTCCCTTCCAACCTAAACCGTTCTGTGATTCTACAATCTAGTCCAACACCCATGCAGTGAGCAGGGACTAGATCAATTTAAAGCTTCCTGACGACTTGGGGGGAGAGGGGTGGAAAGATCCTTTAGTCCATTTCCAACCAAATCCTTTTCCCAGCCGGTGCCAGGTCTGATCTATTCTGTGATGACAGATTGAAATTTTATAAATAAAATGTAAAATTCAGATTTTTTTCTGAACCCTCTGTGTGTGTATATATAGAAACCCATATATATATATAAATATATATATAAATATATATACACATGTACATAGAGCATTTTGACTTGTATTGAAGTCAGTACAAAAAGGTGTGAAGAATGTTGCCACTTTCTGGCTTAATTCCATTGTTTTTTTTGGGTTTGTTTTGTGTGGCCTATTCCACAGATTTTCCAATAATAAATTTAGTTGAATTCTTTTAAACCAGTGGCTGAAAAGAATTTTAACAGAGAATCTCTGCTTGCCTAAAAGGTTTCAAGTTGAAGTTGGAACTGTGTTGTTGTTTGTTTGTGCTTTCATGTCTCTGCTAGAGGGAGAAGAGGCAAAGCGAACCTTGAAACAGCAAAGTGTTGCGATGTAGTAATGCAGAAGATTTTTGTCACAGTTGTTTGGGGGGGTTTTGTTTATTTGTTTACTTCTTAACTCTTTGGTTGGGTTGGGGTTTTTTTGGTTTGGTTTGGTTTGGTTTTGGTTGGTTGTTCTATTTTATTTAGTAACCTAGAAAGAGAACTGCATAGGAATCTCCTGCCAGTAGCGTACTCACATTTGTAGGCATCAGTCTTCACCCAGCTGCCGCCGCCGAAGGGTGGATTAAGTCCAGCCAGAAAGTGTGTATCTATTTTCAGTTCCAACCTAGTGTGCAGTCAGAGAGTGGATGTAAATTTGCAGATATCAGCTTCTGGGGGTTGGGTTTTGGGGTTTTGTTTTTTTTTTCTTTTATGGGATATTTTTTTTTGGTTGGTTTTTTTTTGTGGGTTTGGTTTTTTTTGTGTTTTGGGTTGGCTGTTCTTTTTTTATTGGCATGATCTTTTCACTTGTGTTACATGGTGTGTTATGTCCTCCTAAGCAACAGTTTAGATGTTGATCACACTTTCTACACCTGGGTACTTGGTTAGGGGACTTTTTGCCCGTCGCCAAGATTTAAAGACAGGACTCTTAGGAGTGAAGTAAAAGCATATTGCTTACACCACTTTTACCTAATGCAATATATTACTATTCCCCAACCCCTTAATAACCAAAAGAGGAAAATAAAATATATATATATAACTCCCCCCACACCCTTACCCCTGTGATGCATGGAAGCAAAGTAGATTTGCTGTCATTTCAGCAGGAACCTTCTTTTCCTTGTCATTTTTGTACAAGGAATTAAATAAACAGCAATCAAGTATGTTAGTATCAGACAACAATCAGGCTCCATCCAAGGTTTTAAGTGGTTAAACTAACTCTACTTCACAGAAACAAAAGTTGCTCCCATTTAAAGGAGCTCACGCTCCAGATGTTTTATCAGTAGCTCCTACTTTGTTTTTTTTTTGTTTGCTTTTGGGGTTGTTTTGGGCCGTTTGGTTTTCATTTTTCATTCTAGGAGCAATATGCAGGTGTAGTTTTACTCTTTTATACATGATGTGTATTTAAATTTTATTACTGAAAGATAACAGCTTTTTATAAACGTGTTTTGTGTGTTCCAAAGGCATTAAAAACAAAAAACAAGGAGAATACTTTTTGGTTTTTTGGAAACTCTGCAAAACTCCTCCTAGATTTTTGAGTTTAGGAGCACGTTGTCTCAAAGGGGGCTTTTAGCTCTGCTTCATGACTGCTTCCTCTGGTTTCTGTGAAACAGATTGCTCGCTTGCTCACATCTTTTGTTGAATGATTTGTTCAATATTGCTTTTTTTTTCCTCCTCTTTTTTTTTTTTCTCCCCCTTTTTTTTTTCCTTCCCCTTTTTTTTTTTTTTTTTTTTTTTTTTTTCTCTTCATCTTTCTAAAGGAGAGAAACACAACAGATGAACAGAGCACAAGGTAAACGCAACCAAACGTAACTCTAGTTCAAAGCAGCCATCGTTAACATGGCTAGGAAGAACTCGAGTTTGTTCTCAGTCCTTTCAACCAGTCTGAGCTGAAGAGTAATGGGCTTAATTCCTCCAGTGGGTTATGTCCCGCCTGGAGTCACAGAGTCATAGAGTCACAGGGGTTGGAAAGAACCTCCAGAGATCATAAAATCATAGCATGGTTTGGGTCAGAAGGGACCTCAAAGTTCAGCCAGTTCCAACCCCCTGCTATAGGCAGGGACACCTCCCACTAGAACAGGTTGCTCAAGGCCTCGTCCAACCTGGCCTTGGAGGGAGCATCCACAACCTCTCTGGACAACCTGTTCATAGAGTCCAACCCCAGCTGTGCCCCTGCAGCGAAGGAGAGTTGTGAGTGCTTAGCATCCTGCAGCCAGCCCAGCAGCGTGGCCGGGCAGCCTCTGGCGCACACATCTCCAGCCTGCAGCCGTTGATCAGTCTCAGTTGCCAATTAGACTTCATTAAAAACACAGAACCCAAGAGGAGGCTTTGCCAAGACCCGTTCCTGAGTGTGTAGCCAGAATCCTTACTCCTTTGTTCGTGCCTTAGCTTCCCAAAGGGGATTGACATTTCACTTGGAGTCGGACATTTCACTTGAGAAACAGGGACCTCAGACAAGATATTGAACCTCATTCAGTCAGGGTTTCAGTGGGTTTGCCACCAAACTAGGATGTAGGGTAAGGTGGAAGCAGACTTGACAATAAGCAATATGCCCACCACAGAGTGCTTTCCAGATCACTTAGGCAGAGGCAGCCTTGGCCACTACTACACTCTCACTTTTTAGACCCTATTTTCCCCATTTCAGGCAGGTTCTTTCGGGAGGGGTGTGGGGGGAGGGCTGGCTGATTGTGCACCACTCTTTGTGCAACTTCTAAACCTCTAGTAAGGTTTTTTGGGTGCAACTTCTAAACCTCTAGTAAGGTTTTTTAGTGCAACTTCTAAACCTCTAGTAAGGTTTTTTGGCTGCAGCTTCTAAACCTCTAGTAAG
>WAAF01019574.1:6135-28267 GCA_013400475.1 Tricholaema leucomelas
GAGGATGCTGAGAGGGCTGCAGCAGCTCTGCTGTGAGCACAGACTGAAAGAGTTGGGGCTGTGCAGGCTGGAGCAGAGGAGGCTCCCAGGTGACCTTCTTGTGGCCTTCCAGCATCTGAAGGGGGCTACAAAAAAAACTGGGGAGGGACTTTTTAGGCTGTCAGGGAGTGCCAGGACTGGGGGGAATGGAGCAAAGCTGGAGGTGGGGAGATTGAGGCTGGAGGTGAGGAGGAAGTTGTTGAGCATGAGAGTGGTGAGAGGCTGGAATGGGTTGCCCAGGGAGGTGGTTGAGGCCCCATGGCTGGAGGTGTTTCAGGCCAGGCTGGCTGAGGCTGTGGGCAGCCTGCTCTAGGGTAGGGTGTCCCTGGGCATGGCAGGGGGCTTGGAACTGGCTGCTCCCTGTGGTCCCTTCCAGCCCTGACTGATTCTGTGATTGCATTCTATGATGCTGGCTCTGCTCTGTTCAGCAGAGCAGCTGGTGGGATGTACACAGGGTTACATCAGAGAAGTCATCAGGTGTAAGAGAACTGGGGTGGTGACAGAGGTGGAAGAGATAGGCAGATGGAAATTAACCCATCTGTACTGCCAAGCAGAACAGATCTGGTGACTGATGGCTCAGCTTGATGCAAGAGCTTAAGGGTTAAGTGCTGCAAGCATTCCCCTCCCGTAGTCACCTGAGGGAGCTGGAAGAGCAGGTCAGATCTTGTGCAGACAACAGAGCTGGGACCTGAAATTTAAGCCAAAGGCACATGGCAGCTGACTGCTCAGCGTGGCCCTTCCCTGCTGAGTGTGCTGAGGAAGACGGGAAGAGGACAGGAACACAGCTACTGCTGGTTCATCTCTTCTCCTCTCATTTAACAGGGAGGGAACCCTTTGGAAAGTGATAAGACAGAGCTGAAGTGCTTCTACTGCTACACTGCCTACCCTTTCTACCTACCTAGGTGTAACCTGTGACTTAACCTCATCATAAATGCATAGAGGATAGGAAGTCTCCCTGCCTCCCTCTCTGGAGTGGCCACCACCAAACGGCTCAGCCTGGTGGACCAGCAGATCCCTGCACACGAGTACTGCCTTCCAGCAGCAGACTGTCCTGATGCACCAAGCCCTTACCCTGGGATTTCCCACTCACCTGAGAGATTCCACAGACAAGTGTGACCAAAAACGACAACTCTCCCTTGCTGCCATCAGCTTATTGGGTGCTTGCCACTTGTAGACCACATGAACTCAAGCTCCACTGAACTGTGAGAGGAAAGGGTAAGTTATACTTGCCCAGAGAGGTTGTGGAGTCTCTTTCTCTGGAGAGGTTTCAAACCCACCTGGAAATCATGTGCATCCTCCTGTGGGTGACTGCATTAGCAGGGGAGTTGGACTGGATGAACTCCAGAGGTTCTTCCAACACCTACCATTCTGTGCTCCTTCCACTACTACTGCTTTGAAAATGTCTTTGGGCAAGCCAGGTCATAGAATCATAGCATCAACCAGGCTGGAACAGACCTCCAAGCTCAGCCAGCCCAACCTAGCCCCCAGCCCTGCCCAACCAACCAGACCATGGCACTAAGTGCCCCAGCCAGGCTTGGCTTCAACACCTCCAGGGACAGTGACTCCACCACCTCCCTGGGCAGCCCATTCCAATGCCAATCACTCTCTCTGCCAACAACTTCCTCCTAACATCCAGACTAGACCTCTCCTGGCACAACTTGAGGCTGTGTCCCCTTCTTCTGGTGCTGCTTGCCTGGCAGCAGAGCCCAACCCCACCTGGCTACAGCCTCCCTTCAGGGAGCTGCAGACAGCAATCAGCTCTGCCCTGAGCCTCCTCTTCTGCAGGCTGCACACCCCCAGCTCCCTCAGCCTCTCCTCACAGGGCTGTGCTCCAGGCCCCTCCCCAGCCTTGCTGCCCTTCTCTGGGCACCTTCCAGCACCTCAACATCTCTCTGCGATGGAGGAGCCCAGAACTGGACACAGCACTCCAGGTGTGGCAGAGCACAGAAGGTCAATGCCAAGTGAGGCATGCAAGCATCATGTCCATCTGGCCATTATCCCTCTCCAGACCATAAGCTCAAGGACTGCACCCCCTGCCTGTGCACACCCCCAGGTATCAGAGGCTCTGGGTGGAGCCCAGACAGCAAGTGCAGAGCTCACCACTCCCAACATCACAGACACCAACATCCACCCTTAGAGCACACCCAGACCCAAGCCCACTCGAGATCTTTCTCCAGACATCTCAGGGGTAACCACACTACCTTGTGCAATGCACTGAGAGCTAATCCTGCAGCATGGACTCCTTGATGAGAAGCTCAAACCTTGCATCCCTACATCTGCCATAGGGAATAGTACAGGGATCTCTCACTTGCCTGCTGAACAGCAGCTGCTTGAAGGGCCTGGACTCGCATTTGAATGGCTGAAATTCTGTTCTTCAGAGATGAGAAAGCCTCTATTGACAAGAAGGACCTGGAGGGTGCTGGTGGGTGAAAAGCTGGACATGAGCCAGCACCATCTGCTCACAGCCCAGACCCAGCCACGTCCTGGGTTGATCCCCAGCAGCATGAGCAGTAGGTGAAGAGATTCTTCTGCCTCTCTACTCTGCTAGACCCCCATGGGCAGCGCTGGGTCCAGCTCTGGAGTCCTCACCCAGGAGAGACATGGACCTGTTGGAGTGGGAGCTAAAGAAGCTAAACCCCCTCTGCTGTGAGGACAGGCTGAGAGGCTTGGGGTTGTTCAGCCTAGAGAAGGCTCCAGGGAGACCTTACTGTGGCCTTTCAGTACTAGGAAGATGGGGACAATCTTTCTAGCAGGGCCTGCCATGGGGACAAGGGTGAGAGTTTTAAACTGAAAGAGGAAAGCTTTCAAGTCACTTTCTGACAGGGAGGGTGGTGAAAGATGAGCCCAGGTTGCCAGTGGGCTGGTAGATGCCCCACCCCTGGAACCCCCACAGGTCAGGTTGTGTGGGGCTCTAGTTACAGGTGTCCCTGCTGACTGACTGCAGGGAGATGGGACGAGACAACCTTGAAAGGTCCCTTCAAGTCCGAACCACTTTGTCCACACCAAGTTTTGTCCTTCCTTAGATGCCCAAGGGCTCCTGCTATGCAGTGGTTGAAGACAACCTTCCTATTAACATCCCAACATTTAGAATCATAGAATCAAGCAGGTTGTAAAAGACCTCCAAGATCATCCAGTCTAACCTAGCACCCAGCCCTAGCCAGTCACTAGACCA
The DNA here is from genome assembly GCA_013400475.1 of Tricholaema leucomelas. Classification (NCBI taxonomy): domain Eukaryota; kingdom Metazoa; phylum Chordata; class Aves; order Piciformes; family Lybiidae; genus Tricholaema lacrymosa; species Tricholaema leucomelas. The sequence goes on from WAAF01019574.1 coordinate 9,347, forward strand.
TGGCACTAAGTGCCTCATGCAGGCTTTGCTGGAACATCTCCAGGGACAGCAACTCCACCACCTCCCTGGGCAGCCCATCTGGGCAGAGTGGGGGACTGAGTCACACAAGCTGGTCAGTGAGCAATGCCTGCACTCAGAAATAGGTCTGAGCTTGCCTGGAGAGTTGAGGCATAGAATCACAGAATCAAACAGGTTGGAAGAGACCTCCAAGATCATCCAGCCCAACCTAGCACCCAGCCCTGGCCAGTCAACCAGACCATGGCACTAAGTGCCTCATTCAGTCCTTTCTTGAACACCTCCAGGACAGTGACTCCAGCACCTGCCTTGACAGCAGCAGACCAGAACTAAACACACCCTGCATGGCACTTCCAAGCACCCACATGGCCACCACCTTGCAGGTCCCTGGCAGTGTTTTCCAAACTCCTTCTCAAACAATTACACAGGTATTAGTTGTGTCAGATCTCCCCCCAAAATGGTAGTAAAGCTTTGTTTGCCTGCAGGGCACTCAGCAATCAACACAATTGGATCAACACACACCTCCTCACCTCTACCAGCACTGAAGAGGTGAGAGACTCACTTGATGCATCCACAGGAGCAGAGGATCTCACAGATGAAGACCACTACAACCTTGGCCATGCACTGTTGTTAACAGATGGAAGGACCACAGGCAGTGTGCACTTTAAGAGCTTGTCTTCTAAGCCTCAGAGGGGACAAACATTGTTGTCTCCTCTCTTTACTGCTCACTGCTGCCATTTCCACCTTCCTGAAAGGCTGAAGTTGTGGACAAAGGCAGCAACATTGCCCAGCTTGGCTGAACCATTCTGCAAGCCACTACCTAGGAAGAGTTTAAATGCAGTGATGAGTGATGCCCACACTTTGTTGTTCAGGCCAGTACCTAGCCCTGAAGGGACATTTAAAGGTCATCAAGTCCAATAATTAACACTATTATTTAATTCACCCTAACCTATCAAACCCATGGTAAGCATATAAAAAACCACTGGCATGTGTGGATGTGGCTTAAGTGACCCACAGAGCAATCTAGCAAAGTTCAGAGCCAGGGAAAACCACAACAAAGAGGGAGGTGGTGGAGTTGCCATCCCTGGAGGTGTTCAAGAAAAGCCTGGATGAAACACTTAGTGCCATGGTCTGGTTGATTGGATAGGCCTGGGGGATAGGTTGGACTGGATGAGCTTGGAGGTCTCTTCTAACCTGGCTGATTCTATGACTCAAACAAACAAAGAACACATCACACTCTTCACAGGTTAAAAAAAACTAATTCCTTCTCTAAAAGAAAACAGCTGACCCTGCTTAACTACCAGGGCTGTTTGTGAGGAGGTAGGAGCTGAGGCTGACAGGCTATAACATAGCAATGGTCACATCTGCATTAAGAAGCATAGAATCAACCAGATTGGAAGAGACCTCCAAGCTCATTCAGTCCAACCTAGCACCCAGCCCTATCCAGTCAACATAGAATCACCTCCAAACTCATCCAGTCCAACCTAGCACCCAGCCCTGCCCAATCAACCAGACCATGGCACTAAGTGCCCCAGCCAGGCTTGCTTCAACACCTCCAGGCACAACAACTCCACCCCCTCCCTGGGCAGCCCATTCCAATGCCAATCACTCTCTCTGCCAAGAGCCTCCTCCTAACATCCAGCCTAGACCTCCCCTGGCACAACCTGAGACCATGTCTCGAGTTTGAATTTAATATGCAGAGGCTGCAAAGCTGACAAACAGAACAGAATCAAGCAGGTTGGAAGAGACCTCCAAGCTCAGCCAGCCCAACCTAGCCCCCAGCCCTATCCAGTCAACCAGACCATGGCACTAAGTGCCCCAGCCAGGCTTGGCTTCAACACCTCCAGGCACAGTGACTCCACCACCTCCCTGGGCAGCCCATTCCAGTGGCAAATCACTCTCTCTGTGAAGAACGAAAGGAAGAGGAAAGAACACTCACAGCAGTCAGGTCATTCTGATTTTATATTCAGTCTTAGCAAACCAAGGATGTCCTTTTTTTTTTTTTTTTTTTTTTACTATTCATTCAAGGCAAATGAAAAAAAAAAGGTCTACAGAGAGCATGTCCAAAGCAGTGATTGAAAAACAGTGAAGACAACCGTCTTGAAAATACGTTTAATGTCTAATCTTGATACAAAAGTGACAGCATTTTCAAAAAAATATCAAATCCTGTATTTATAAGCTTCTCACTATCATACAGCAAATCTCTTGTCCTCGTTGTCTAGAGAAAAATTACAGCAGCAGGTGAGAATCTCTACTTTCAAGATGTGATTGCTTATAGGTTTCGTCTTGTAAACAGATGCGGGATGTCGATCTCGAAGCACAAAGTCAGCAGTGGAACTCGAAACGATGCATAGAAAGGTACAAATCCCATTGCAAAAAGCTTCAGGCCAGGAGTTGCTCACACTTGACAGAAGATGTGATAAAGTTACTACACAGCATATAGTGACAACTGGAGTTTCTGTTTTGTTTTTTTTTTTTCTTACTTTATTATACTTTTTGTTTTACACAATAGATTAAACAGGTAGAATACCCTTTTCACTGCTAGGCAAAGAACTCTGCTCACAAAAACAAAGGGGTTATGAAACAGTTTCCATGACCTCAAGAAATACGAATATACATTGAAAAAACATCCCATAATATACTGAATTTTAGCCTAAATGTTCCAGTAATAAATCCTGCCTATTTTCAGGAAGAACCTAGAAGTCTAGTTACTTTCACCAATCCCCTCTCCAAAACAACACCACTTACCAGGTTTGCTTTACCTTTTCCTACCTCTCCCTGTTCCCTGCCAAGAACATCTGACCAGTGCAGTTGCAGGCTGCAGTGCTGCTGCTGCACGATCCATTCATTTGGAATGAGTTGGGGGTTACTGTTTTGTTACACTGATTTAGAATCTAAGGCTGCAGGTATCAAAAAAAGCACTTGAGCAAATGTAAGTCGATGTTCTCTTATGTTAACTGTTAATTAGTCTTGCCAAGGTCTAAGCCAAGTCTACTGGGGAGTGGGGGTAGAGGGGGTATGTTTGAGGTTAGTGAAGACATGCACTTCAGGTTCCTCCTTCTAGGGTTACAGATGCTGGTTATAAGCTGAGATGTTAAATACTTTTGTTCAGCTCCAGTATTGTCTTCCCGAGACAAAAACTACACAACCCTTTGCCATTAGCTTTCATCACATTAGATTAAGACCAGCCACAGCTAAAAGCTGATTGGTTTCTCCCGCAAGAAGGCTGCAGGACTTTGCCATAAAGGCTATGACTTCTACCAAGCATCACCACCAGGTCACCCCATTTTGTTTTGAAGAAGTCCATTACATGCATGCAGGAAGTCACAACAAGGTACTGGAAGAGAGTTAATTCACTTTCACAGTTCCATGATACAAAGACTTCCCTAATGAGCTACCATGTTAAGCAAAATTTGTTTCTAATTCTACTTACAGAAGCTAAGTTAGGATACCCCCAGCTGGGGATGAAAGAAACTGTCTGTGGTCTAAGTCTAGGCTATGAAGTACCACAAAGAGTGCCAGAACTCCTCACTGACACATGGCCGAGTGTCTCGGTAGCGCTAAATCGGCATTGCAGCGAACCCCCTGCACGCTCTTTGCACAGACACGGCATCAATGTGAAAACTTACTGCGTGCCTCGTCCAAGGAGAGACAGCTACACAGCAGTGCACAGGCTTCCAGACATTCATCACTCCAATGACACTTACTCAGTGAGGTATGCAGACACCTGGCTGAGAACAGAGGGCCTCTCCCCATCGCGACATCCAGCGGAGACCCGATGAGACCTCCTTGTTCTCAGCTGTGGCAGTAAGGATCTTTGTAGCCGACAGAACTAAACTGCTGGGAAGGGAGTTGTCAGGTTGGGGTTTTTTTTGATCTTTTAAGCTCAAGTTCAGTTTCCAAGGACTCTAAAAAAGTCTGCTGGGTTTACACAACCCAGCAGCAAAGTCAGATTTTAGAGGACTAGAACCCAGGTTAGAAATAGGGAAACACCTTACCTAAGTGGGGATCAGTTTCTCTTTACACAGACCAAGCCAAACTTCCAACCACCACAGAATGAGAACTGGCAAAATGATGTCCTCATTTGCATGCATAAAACTCACATTTGTTGATTCAAAAGTTAACTGCACATCCAGGTTATTGAGTTTGCACAGAAATGCCTGTTGGTGAACACGAACAGTGTGCTGACGAGTCAGACCGAGCATTTCCAACGCGCGCCTTCTCCTCCGCGGTCCCAGACTGAGCAATTGCTCTGAGTATATACAAAACGCTGAGAAAACACCTTCAAGTTCACATCCTCTGCCTCTTTAGTTTGAATCACTGTAGCACGTTCAAGAATCAGATTTCTTGACCAAAACAAAAAAAAAAACAAACCCCAAAACAAAACACTTTTTATTGGCATTTTAGAACAACCTGAAAATAGACAATATATGACTGTCCATCCATTCAGTGACCAGTCTGGCAACAAAGACTTAAAGCATTCATGGAAATTGAAGAATCATCAAGTCCTTGAGCCTGGCTTCTTTATCATCCTTACTTGGCAAACCCCCTGTTTTTCCAAGGAACACTTGCCAACAATAAGAACCACAGATGTTTAGTTTGATTTCTGCTCTTCGTAATTGATTTTAGTCAACCAAACGATTATGCCAGTGTATGAGCACAGGAAATTTATGTCAAACTGCTCCTTCAATACCTCCAATGCACATACAAGAGGCAAGAATTCTTCACAGCCCCCAACGTTACCCAAACAAAAACTGTTAAAATCTCTCTGACGTAGTGGATGAAGGTGGAAAGCTACAGTATTTTGCTGCCCAGAATGTGTTCAACGATAAGGCTGTAAGAGATAACAATTCGTGGTCAATGTGGGGTTTTCACAAAGCAGTTCATTCACAGTCACAAGAATTCTTAGTCAAAACCAAACTCATCCTTATCATTTGTTGCTCCCTCCCGCTCTGTGCCCTAGAAGCAACCCTCCTCTAAACCACAGAGAACAGAATTCCTTCTCTTTCAGGAGTTACAAGGCTTTTCCCCCCTCCTTTGCCTTGCAGAGAAGGCTTTCCAAGTGGTGGATGATGACTCTTCGTGTTTTGTCACACTTAACAGAATTCCACCACCTTAGTGACTGTCCTGCCTCCTCTGCTTAAGAAACTGAGGGAAGTATAGGCTGGATGTTAGGAGGAAGTTTTTCACAGAGAGAGTGATTGGCATTGGAATGGGCTGCCCAGGGAGGTGCTGGAGTCACCGTGCCTGGGGTGTTCAGGAAAAGCCTGGATGAGGCACTTAGTGCCATGGTCTGGTTGACTGGATACGGCTGGGTGCTAGGTTGGACTGGATGAGCTTGGAGGTCTCTTCCAACCTGATTGATTCTATTCTATTCCATCCTATTCCATTCCATTCCATCCTATTCTATTTTAGTGTACTTAGTTAAGCATTTCAGAAGTTGGCTGTTCAGTTTTAGGCTCCCCAGTTTAAGAGGGACAGGGATCTGCTGGAGAGGGTCCAGCACAGGGCTATGAGGAGGATTAGGGGACTGGAGCACTGCCTGATCAGGAGAGGCTGAGGCCTGGGGCTGTTCAGTCTGGGGAAGAGAATCCTAGAATCAGTCAGGGTTGGAAGGGACCACAAGGAGCAGCCAGTTCCAACCTCCTGCCATGCCCTGGGACACCATAACCTAGAGCAGGCTGCCCACAGCCTCAGCCAGCCTGGCCTTAAACACCTCCAGCCATGAGACCTCAACCACCTCCCTGGGCAACCCATTCCAGCCTCTCACCACTCTCATGCTCAACAACTTCCTCCTCACCTCCAGCCTGACTCTCCCCACCTCCAGGTGGCATAGGACAAGGACCAATAGATATAAGCTGCAGTACAGGAGGTTCCACCTCAACACAAGGGGGATCTTCTTGACTGTAAGGGTCACAGAGCACTGGCACAGGCTCTCCAGAGTGTTTGGGGAGTCTCCTCTGGAGACTTTCAAGGCCCATCTGGATGTGTTCCTGTGTTACCTGAGCTAGACTGTGTGGTCCTGCTCTGGCAGGGGAGTTGGACTCAGTGATCTCTTTGGGTCCCTTCCAACCCCTAACATCCTGTGATCTTGTTATTTATTCCACTGACTGCAGAAGCAAGACAGATGTGCTGAAGCTCCTTACCTGCCCTACCAGATCTTACTGAACATCCACACCTGAAAGTGTAACATTTTAGAGTCATTCAAAACCAAAAGCAGATACTCACATGGGGACCACCAGGCATTGATGGAGCACCAGCAGGACCAGATGGCACTTGAAAAGGATTAGGGGGCGTAGGATATAGTCCTGGAGCCGGATATGATCCTGTGGGTGGAGGAAATGGACCTGGCGGTGAAGGTCCCCATGTTCCGGGTGGAACCGTACCCCATGGTACTGTTGGCGCAGCCCCTGGAGTCTGGGTAGGAGCAGAGTATGGCCCTGGGGGTGGATATGGCATGCTAGGTGCAGGATACTGCCCTCCCATTGTTGGTCCCCATGCTCCAGAGGGCATGGATCCCCATGGCCCAACAGGAGCAGGAGGTGCAGCTGGCTCTGTTGGACCACCGTAAGGTCTTGGAAGCTCTGGAAAGGGCATATTTGGCGGAGGATATTGCCCTGGTGGGACAGGACCTGGCACAGTTGGGGGTGGATATGGACCACCAGGAGGAGGGCAAGAGGGTCCAGTAGGAGGAGGAGGAAATGGAGCAGGCGGTCCAGGGGGCATTGAAGGATACATTCCTGTTGGAGGAGGTCCGAATGGCACGCTGGAAGCAGACGTATTTGGTGGCAGGCCGGCAGGTGCCGCAGGGGGGGCGCTGGGATTGTTCCAAGGGTTTGAGGCTGGCCAACCCTGCGGTGGCTGCCCAGGCTGCTGACCAGGTTTGGTACTGCTCACTTTGGAGGTTTTAGCAGGAGACTGATCTGGTAAAGCATCTGCCAACTAAAAGATAAAGCAGCAGTGAGGATGTAAAACGCGACCAGACTTACTCGCTGCAGACATTCACCCACTACGCGATCTATGTTTCGGCTGCCAAAATGGGAGGAGGAAGAGCTCTTTGCTGCTGCACAGAGATGATTACTTTCATTTTTGTGCAGCTCCTATCACTAAGGCAAGAAGAGGCATTCTGACACGCCACAGTGAGAAATCCAGAGATAAAAGGCAACCTACCACACTTAGCAATAAGCAATTTCATCGCAAAGCCAGGGAGGTTTTCATAGATTTCCATTATGGCTACTCTGGCACAACTAAAGCACAACTCCTTTGTTACTATCACAGCAGAAGTGAACCCACAAAGTAACCTGGAAGCTTCCCATGTTTAATCCACAGGTTGCTACACCTACCCAAAAGGAAAACACCATGACTGCAATATAGAGGAAATGGCCTCTCAGCTGCAAGCTCCCCTTGGTTTGGGAAAAGCATGTCAAGCTTTAGAATGCAGTAACAACTTGCTGAGCTTCAGGAAAGAAAAACTGTTACTTACCGAAAAATCATCAGTTCCAGACATTTTGCTGAAAAGTAAGGTAAGATAAAGTGAAATTTGTTGAAAATAAAAGAAGTATTTCAAGCAAGAGTTCAGGAGACAAACTCGACCCCTGTCTCGTTCAAACCACAGTAAGCGGCAGCACCTCTCAGCAGTGGCTTAACGACTGGCCCAGACAGACACCTGCCACCCAAATACCTTCCTCTCCATAAAAGTTCTCAGAAACAGGAAAGTCTTCAGCCTCTACCTGTCTCAGCTCAGGCAGGACTCAGGCATAAATGTAAATGGGTCACAGCACACTAAGGAAAAAATCCTTCAAATATTGATAGAGCCTACCCAGACAGTGGTGCCTGACAAGCAGGCCAAGTCTCTTCTCAACTGCCACTCGGAAAAGGCACAGCAGGCTGCTTGCAGGTGAAGTTAATGCATCTAAACCAAAACATGATTAAATCCCCACACAGATTTATTGCCAGAAATAAAAATATAGATTGCTGGTAGTTTACCCCCAGCTCTTTCAGAACACACTAAAAGGTAGTGGATGCTCATACTTACACTCACCGACTCTTAACCTAGACACAGCAATGGTGTCATTAACAAGTACCTGACTTCTAACCTCTAGAAGCAATGTCAATAGGGACCGAGAAGACAAGTGTTGTCTTTTCACTTGGAGCTTTCCAGAGCTTCACCACAGTGAAGGCTCTCTGGCTTCATCCATCCTCAATAGCCACAAAAACGGGGCAACTGAAATTACATTCGGTTTAGCGACAGCAAATACTGACTAGAGGTGAGGAGATGTTAAAAAGGTGACCAAGAGCAGGTGAAGTAGGTGAACATGTCCCAGTGCAGCCAGAAAGTTTTAGAGGAGAGTTTAGGAGATGGAGAGGAACATAAAAGGAAGAAAAATGTAAAACAGAAGAGTACAAATACTACCACAAAGCTGAGACCCCCACGAAAAAATATTACTTGTGGTCTTGTTGATGACGAGGACTTAATACAGGGACTGATGTCAGGGACAGAGTTTGTACAGGTAGCCTGTGATGATGAGGACCTAACACAGGGACTGATGTCAGGGACAGAGTTTCATACATGTCGCCTGTGATGATGGGGACCTAACAGGGGGACTGATGCCAGAGACAGAGTTTTGTACAGGCAGCCTGTGACAAATAGGTTTATTAGCTCCATTAGATAAACAACATAATGCAAATAATGAGCATCTAGAGTCTTCTCTGAAACTGTGCTGTAGGTTTAGTACTGCCTACACCTTTTCCTACTCCTAGGACAGTGCTGGATCCAAGAAAGAGGCCATTTAGCTCAGCAGCCCATTCTGTCTTCAACAATGAGTAGCAGGAAAGAGACACTCACTCTGGTAGTTAAATGATTCCAAACTCTGAGAATTCCCACATTGTGAGCAATTTCCATGGGATCACAAACCTCAAGTAGCTTCCACAAGCATGTCTAGTTTCCTTGCTTACATCTACAACACCCATTGGCAAGAAACTCCACAGGGCTGCTGTTACAGAAAAAGGTACCTTTTTTTTTTGTTCCAAACTTGGATCTTACTGGTTTCAGTCCTTGCTACTTCATCTTTGCAGCTGAGGAAGGCAGCAGGTCTATTCTTACCCACCCTGCCCATGCTGATCATTATTCTACAGATTTTCACTGTTTTCTTTGAGCTGTTCCTTTTCTAGGGTGAGCTGTAGCTGATTTCACTGACCCTTGTGCAGCAGCTTTGATTATTCTCGCTGCCTCTCTTTGAGGCTTTTCCAGTTCTTTTGTATCTTTTGAGGTGAATGACAAGAAAGAACCACAAAGAATTCAAGGTGTGGGATAACCACTGATTTATAGAGTTTCCTAATTACCTTCTGGTTTGTCTTCTATTTCCTTCCTAATACTACTTCATGTTTCATCTGCTTTTTGATCACTACAGAACTGACACTTCTGTGGCAGTATTTCATTCCTTGGCGTTAAGGGTCAGCTCATCATTTTATATGTGAAATTATATGCACTGCTCTACATTTATCTACCCTAAATTACATCAAATTTATCAAAGTTGAATTATATCTGCCATTTTATTACTTAATCCTTACTTCCCTGAATGGCTTCACATCAACAAGAGTCTGCTCATCTCATTTCCCAAGTTATTTATGACCACACCGATCAACCCAGACGTCAGAGAAAATATGATGAACTTCTTAAGTTCCACCTAATAACTTAAAGAAGCCTTTTAGGAAGTACCTAAAAATAGAATAGAATCAACCAGGTTGGAAGAGACCTCCAAGATCATCTAGTCCAACCTATCATCCAGCCCTATCCAGTCAAATAGATCATGGCACTAAGTGCCTCATTCAGTCTTCTCTTGAACACCTCCAGGGATGCACCTCCACCACCTCCCCAGGAAGCCCATTCCAATGGCAATGGAATGTAATGCAAAATGTAAATAAACCTTCTAGGAAATACACATCCACAAAGCTGGCACCCTGGTGGCAACTGATGCCTAATCACATGAATCCAATGGTATGTTACAACTCCAACATTAGCTCATGAACAGTAGAGGTTCCTTCAAATAACTACCTGAATATTTGTATCAGATCGATTCGGATCAATGATTCTTGGTTTAAAAGCCAAGAAGCCAAGTGAACTACATAAAGAAAGTGAGAGAGACATCTAGCAGGAGAAGCTCAACTTCTCTTGAATAAATCTCTTGAAAAGCTCAACTTCTCTTGACTAAATCTCTTGTATACTAAGAGAGCTCATCACATTCTTTAACAAACCATGGCCAATCCTAACTAGAAGCTGATGTGTGCTTTTCAGTGGCACTGTAGTTTCATTTACCTATACGGACACAAACCACTTAATATAAGCCTCACAGAGAGAGTGATTGGCATTGGAATGGGCTGCCCAGGGAGGTGCTGGAGTCACCATCCCTGGAGGTGTTCAAGAAAAGACTGGATGAGGCACTTAGTGCCATGGTCTGGTTGACTGGATAGGGCTGGGTGCTAGGTTGGACTGGATGATCTTGGAGGTCTCTTCCAACCTGGTTGATTCTATTCTATTCTAATCCTAACTTGAAGCTGATGTGTGCTTTTCAGTGGCACTGTAGTTCAATTTACCTATACAGACACAAAGCACTTAATAGAAGCCACAAAATGGAGGAAATCAATCATTAATATAGAAACAAGTATAAAAATAACTGTTCACATGAGTGTACGTCAGTGTAGTCACAAGGTAAAAACCCAACAGGTTAGGAAAGAACAAGACCAAAACAGGCCAAGAGAATCAGCCTTTCTTTAAGGCAGACGGAAAGACAGAATAGAATAGAATCAATCAGGTTGGAAGAGACCTCCAAGATCATTCAGTCCAACCTAGCACCCAGCCCTATCCAGTCAACTAAACCATGGCACTAAGTGCCTCATCCAGTCTTTTCCTGAACACCCCCAGGCACAGCGACTCCACCACCTCCCTGGGCAGCCCATTCCAATGCCAATCACTCTCTCTGCCAACAACTTCCTCCTAACATCCAGCCTAGACCTCCCCTGGCACAACTTGAGGCTGTGTCCCCTTGTCCTGTTGCTGCTTGCCTGTGAGAAGAGACCAACCCCACCTGGCTACAACCACCCTTCAGGTAGTTGTAGACAGCAATGAGGTCTGCCCTGAGCCTCCTCTTCTCCAGGCTGAACAAGCCCAAGATGGGCAAGACCAACTGAAAACCAGACCTACAAAACCCTCAGAAGACAACAAAACATATGCTGCAACAGAAAGAAGGGAGAAAGGAAACAGAGCTGAAGGAGTACTCAGAAGAAAATACCACAATCCATCAGAGGAGTGACAAAGAGTAGGAAACTATAGAGTCAAAGCAGTGGATGAAGACAGCTGAAACAGGCCTTCTGACAGGATACCAACAGATACCCCCAATATTTGTCAGTAGATCATTTCAACTCTGCAATGAAAATTAAGGAAACAATTCTGGTGTTTGAGTTATGGCAAAAAAAAAAAAAAAAAAAAAAAGAGGCATAGTTAAGCATAGCTTATAATGAGCTTTAGTGGCTTTTTTCCTTTGGCAAGCAGACTAGAGCAACATTTGTTGGCAACATTTGGAATAACTGAGTGAATGCCAAGCATGTCAAGGATCTCCTTGCAGACAGGATGGCCTACTTCAGGGACGTTCTTTAAACACAGACCGAATCTGGGTACTGCCACCTTCATTTAATAAAGAAGAAGATGAAATTTCTGCTAGGCACATTCAGACAACATATGGACTAATTTGTACTTTAATCTGGAATTTACATTCCATTCAAGGCATTCAACATGAGTGGAAAGAATTTCCAACAAAACCTCGCAGAAATATCAGCTCTGTTTGTAAAAGTATTGCCCAGGGCATCCACATGGCTCACAAATTAGATCTGGAGACACACTTAGGCAGAAGACCTCCAAGTAGCTCCATTTTAAAGTCACCCATGACTCAAGAGTTTAGACCCATGTGCTGAATGGTGCCCTGACTGGCTGTTTTGTCAGCAGAATTAATAGATGGACCATTTTCTCTTGAAGCTTTCCTAGGAGAGCACTGCACGAGCCTTGCCGTGAGCACAGAAAAGCCGATTTGTGTCCTAAACACCCGTCTTGCCACACTTAATCATTCTTTCCCAGAGCTGGGAGGAAGAAAGAGTGAGTAGGAGGAGGGTTCAGGAGTGTAAATGGCCTGGCAGGGAGCAGAAAGACTAGAGAGCTGGCAGAATTCAAAGCAAAGTCCTGTTTGCATCCACTGGGCTGCAAGATAAGACTTCCTGTGTTTTCTGAAGGCCGATGCCCCTGGAAGTACCCCCTGCTTATGCAGGGCATGCCAGCTCCACATCAGCTGGGCAGGGCAGCAGTTCTCAAAAATAAGCTGTCCTGGAGCTGAATCTCTCATCCTTTATGCTGGAGAAGGATGAGAGGACATGGAGGACCTCACTGCACCTACTCAAAAATCTCAGACAGCCAAATCTTCAGACTGCAGTCCAAGCCCTGCTGGACGCCACTGAGCTACCCCCGAAAATGCACACCAGGTAGGTGACAAGTAAACCTGATGGACTTCACATGGAAGATGGAGAAAGGTTGGGAAGCAGTCTTCTGACAGGCCACTGCCAAGCTAGTTCAACCAACAGCCTTCGAGACCAAACAGTGGTTTTTCAGAAGGGTCTGTGAAAACTCTGTCTCTGGAAACGTGGTGTCACGTGTGGTACACCAGATCCACCCCACTTAACAGCTTCCACCAGAAAACTGCTCCACTGTGGTTTTAAAAGCTCTAAATCCTCTCTGATCACATCCAGCCCAAGCAGAACTGATGGATGTAGCAGCTTTTCCCATGCTGTTGCCTTTCATGGCTTCTATCCATCATCAGTTGACGCCCTTGTTAGAAACTCCTTTTACTGAAGCTATCCAAAAGCAAGCATCCTATTTTTTTGAGTTGTATGACATTTCCTGAACACTTGATGTGCCAGATTTAGTTCCTGTCTCCATGATCATCTTTCAAACACAGAAAAAATGCCTCCTAGATGCAACAGGCTCTGCTGCATTTCCACTGGGTGGCATGGCTCGATCAGCAAAGAGGCTCTTTTGTCACTGTAACATGACTAATACCTACCAGCATAACCTCATCTACAACAAGATTTCTGCCCACATAAGTGTAACTACCCAACATAGCTACACAGATAAAATGGAAGAGAGACCAAATCTTTGAAAGCTTCTAAATGTTTGCAAAAACATGCACATTTCTGCAGCTTACACCTTCAGGCATTAAGCATCAACATTTTACAGCTGATCTTTCCCTATCTTTAATGCCTTCTTGATGCTGCACCACGCAATCATTTTGTCTGGCATGGATATTTACTTATGGGGAGAATAAAGACAACTGCTAAGTTGACTGAAGGGGAAAACCAACAGTAACACCATTAGGACCTACATGAGATTTGGTGATCTCTCTGCCCCCTTTCCAACTCTGTTTTGACTGACACAGGTCAGAACTCAGATTGTCTGGACAGATTTATTTTAAGATCAATAACCAAAACGTTGCATTTGTTACACATTGCTGTGTATTATACCAAAACAATCATGTGGGTTTGATAATTCTTCACAATAGAGGCCTTAGTAGTTTGTAAGACTTGTAAGATATGAAGCCAAAAGGAGCTGGAATCTGTTCCACTTTTCTAGACCTGACAAGCCGTTGTTTCACAGTTGCCTCCCCACTAAGACCAGATCTAATCACTTCAGATGGTCATCACCTCAGAAGCAGATGGTTCAAAAGCCAGCAGGCATTTATCACTCCCGAGGTGGCTTGCCAGCTTGCCAGCTGTGACACAAAACCAGTTGAGAACAGTGAGTCTCCACTGCCAGTGGTGACTCCTGTCCAAACCATCCTTCCCTTGCAAGAGATCTGTCAGTTTGGCAGCTTCCATAGTTGCCTCTAAACTTTCAGAGAGATATGGAGTCCATTCCTATCCCATTATCCACATGTTTGAAGTGTGCATTGTTTCTCATAACTTCAGCTTCCTGTTATCAATCCTTCAGAAGTCTTCCTGAACTAGCTAATTAAACAGTATGTGTGTTTCTTTCCTACCACAGAATCAACCAGATCATCCAGTCCTACCAAAGCTATATACTCAAGAACTATCAGCTTAACTACTTTCATTTATTTTGGATGAAATAAACATACTGACCCTGAGAGTGGCACCCTCATTGGAGGGTTTTTGGTGTGCCACATTCCCCCACCAATGAAAACACCAGTCCTGTGTGTCACATTCCAGTATCTGAAGGGAGCCTACAGGAAAGCTGGGGAGGGACTGTTTACACAGTCTAGTAATGTTAGGATGAGGGGGAATGGGTTTAAGCTGGCAGAGGGGAGATTCCAACTGGATGTTAGGAGGAAGTTCTTTACAGTGAGGGTGGTAAGACACTGGCACAGGTTGCCCATGGAGGTTGTGGATGCTTCCTCCCTGAAGGCGTTTAAGGCCAGGCTGGATGAGGCCTTGAGCAGCCTGCTCTAGTGGGAGGTGTCCCTGCCTATGGCGGGGGGCTGGAGCTGGATGATCCTTGAGGTCCCTTCCAACCTAAACCATTCTATGATTCTGTGATTCTATGATTCCAGCTGTAGCCTCAACAGCAATAAAAAAACCCCATATACCTTCCTGCTCCTTAAGAGAGGCTCTTTACAAGGATAACTGCGTTTCAGGGTACAATCTCACTGCACAGAGCTGGCATCTTCCACATCTTTATTTGGTACTTGAATGAACCCAAGTTTTAAGCTTTTTCTAGGACTAGCTTGATATTTACCACAAGTTTCATGTCAGCCACTGGTCTGTATGGATCTTGGGGAGGGTAGCTTCAGGGTGTGTAAGTTTTGTTTTAAAAAAATAAATAACCAACTCGTTGAATTCTTTAGGTTGGAAAAAACCCTTTAAGACCGTTGTGTCCAGCTATTAACCCAGCTATACGTGTTCTTTCACCTACTGACAACAAAGCTGAACAGCATCAAATTAACTCTGCTTTCCATTAAATTCACCTAGAAACAATTTCTGCTTCCAGGCATGAAACCTGTCAGGTAAGCAATTTGCTACTTGCTAGTACACAGGGCTAGTTTCCCCAGCAAGCCACTTACCTTAAGGAAATTAAGGTTTGATAAAATTAATTAACTTCCCATGAACTGAAAATCTGACCTTTAACCGTCAAGAAGCTCTGAGTTAGTCACTTCTACGCGATCCACGTTCACTTCTATACTCACTTATAGATTACGACCGTAGAGCATAAACATAACTCAGCAAAATATTTTATCCAGTCAAAACACAGCAGCAAACACCGATGCGCAGAGTAAAATAGGATCCGCTACAAATGAACCCCCTCTGCTGTAGACATCAGCAAAGCCAGCCCCGCGTAACGGAAAGCGGCCGCGGCCATTAGGCCGCCACCGGCACCCCGACGCGATCCGCCCTCCCGAGGCGGCGGGTCTCCGGGCAGGGGGAGCCCCCGGCTTCTCTCACCCTCTCGAGACCAGCGACTCCCAGTAACACCGCTCCGCAGCTGACCGGGGCTAGGAGAGGCGGCGACACTCCCCGCCCGCCTCTCCCGGGGGTTAGAAGCGGGAAGAGCCAGCTGCGGCCCGGCGGTCCCCGGGGGCGGTATGGGATGGAACCTCCTCCCTTTCCTCCCCCAGCTCCATCCCTCCCTCCCGCTTTCTAGCGGGCCCGGCGAGTGGCAGACCGAGATTCCAGGCCAGCGGATACCTGAGCGGGAGCAACGAGGTGCGGCACAGGCCGGCAGCGAGGCAGGAGGCGGCGGCCCGCAGCACCACCGCCACCCCGACGCCCAGGCGGAAGCGGAACTGCGTCACACGCCCCGCCTCCTCACCCGCGCGGAAGGTCACGCTACTGGCCACACCCTCTCCGCGGAGGGGAGCCCCGCCCACACCGCTGCAGGGCCACGTGACAGCGCCCCCTCTCCACCCACTCCCGCGCCGCGCGGCCTCGGCGTGGTCACGTGGTGCCTTGCAGCCCGCGCGCGGAGGGGAGGCGCTGGTCCGGGCGCGTTCTGCCGGCAGGGGGCACCGCGGGGCGGGGCTCGGCTGGGCTCGGCTCGGCTCGGCTCCGCTCGGCTCCTTCCGCCGCCCGCTGCGGGCTGTGCTCAGCGGCGGGACGGGCGCGTTCTGCCGGCAGGGGACACGGCCGGAGGGGCTCGGCTGGGCTCCGCTCGGCTCCTTCCGCCGCCCGCTGCGGGCTGTGCTCAGCGGTGGGCGGGGCGCGTTCTGCCGGCAGGGGACACGGAGGAAGAGGTTCGGCTCCGCTCGGCTCCTTCCGCCGCCCGCTGCGGGCTGTGCTCAGCGGCGGAAGGGTGAGCTGTAGCCTTCTGCCGTCTTGACACGGCCGAGGGGTGGGATGTCTGGGCAGGCTGGGGAAGTGAGGTCTTGTGAACGTCGTGAGGGCCAGCAGTGCCACGAGCAAGGTCCTGCCCCTGGGCGTGGGGCATGGTTGGTACCGTCACAGGGCCGGGAATGGAGAGGTGGAGAGCAGCGCTGAGGAGGTTGACGTGCGGGCGCTGGCGGGTGAGAAGCTGGACGAGAGCCGGCACCGTGCGCTCCCAGCTCTGACCCACGGCTGGTCCCTAGCAGTATGGGCGCAGGTGGAGGGAGGGGATTCTGCCTCTCTGCTCGTTTTGCTGAGACTCCACCTGCAGTGCTGGGGCCAGCTCTGGAGTCCTGAGCACAGGAGAGATGTGTACAACGATACAAGAGCTGGAACCCCTCTGTTGGGAGGACGAGATGAGAGAGTTGGAGTTGTTCAGCCTGGAGAAGAGGAGGCTCCAGGGAGGCCGCCTTGTGGCCTTGCAGTACTTAAAAAGGGTACTGTAAGAAAGATGGGGACAGGCTTCTAGCAGGGGCTGTTGTGACAGGCCAGGGGGTGATGGTTTCAAACCGAAAGAGGAGAAAGACTGGAGAGAAGTGAGAAGTCTTTTACAGTGGAGGTTGTAGCCTAGAGAGGTGGTAGATGCCCCATCCCTGGAACCATTTCAAGTCAGGTTCCCTGGGGCTCTGAACAACCTGTTCTAGTGGCAGATGTGCCTGCGGACTGCAGGGAGGGCTTGGACTAGATGGCCTTTAAAGGTCCCTTCCAACTCAACCCCGTGATTGATGTTCTCAGCCCCTCGTGCTAAGGGGGACTAAATAGGTAAGGTGGTTTTCCTGCCCTGCCCCTCCCAGCTGTGGCACGAAGGCTCTCGGGGTTTGCAGGCACAGAGGATTCCCTTAAACTCAGCAGAAACCCAGGCACGGGTGATGGGGAGCACATGTCAGAGCCTGCATCCCCTCTGCTGGTGCCCTTCCCTTGGCGAGCCTGTATCTGTTTGTGCTTTCCAGGGTCATCCTTTGGCCATTCCTGAAGCAGCTGGGGAAAAGGAGCAGCAGGAGCGGTCCCCAGGCACTGTGGTGGCTGCCACAGGCATGGAAGCACAACATTTGTGCTGGCTTAGCTACGTTAATCATTGCTATCAATACTAAAAGGACACTTTGCTGCAGCCCCAGCCCCACCATGGCATCGTTGCTGGGTTGATCTGCTCCCTACAAGTTTCATTAAACGCTGAGGGGCTGCAGCAGCTCTGCTGTGAGCACAGACTGAAAGAGTTGGGGCTGTGCAGGCTGGAGAAGAGGAGGCTCCCAGGTGACCTTCTTGTGGCCTTCCAGCATCTGAAGGGGGCTACAAAAAAGCTGGGGAGGGACCTTTGAGGCTGTGAGGGAGTGCCAGGACTGGGGGGAATGGAGCAAAGGTGCAGGTGAGGAGGAAGTTGTTGAGCATGAGAGTGGTGAGAGGCTGGAATGGGTTGCCCAGGGAGGTGGTTGAGGCCCCATGGCTGGAGGTGTTTAAGGCCAGGCTGGCTGAGGCTGTGTGCAGCCTGCTCTAGGGTAGGGTGTCCCTGGGCATGGCAGGGGGGTTGGAACTGGCTGCTCCTTGTGGTCCCTTCCAGCCCTGACTGATTCTGTGATTCTGTGACTCTGGAAAATTCAGGCTAACTTCACTGCTCTTTCAGAATTGCCTTTCTGAGCTCTGAGCAGTGGAGCTCCTGTAGAAACAACACTTCTGGTGTGGCCTTAGTGGAAGAAATGAGCAAGTAAGAGGGAAATCAACCTTCCTCCCAGTGGCAGTTCTGCTCACCTTCATGTCTCCCTGCTACAAAGGCCTCGCTGTGGGTGGCTGCTGCAGTGTCCTGGGCTGCCAGTGGTGACAGCAGGAAGCCTAAGAGCAGAACGTTTCCTCCTGAGCAATCTCCTAGTTAGAAGCCTTAATTAATGAGCAAATGTGCAGCCGGTGACGGTGATGGCATCTCAGCTAAGTATCAAGCTGGGACTGCAGTAGCACTTTCAATCAATAACCTCACCAGCCAGTCTTGACGTTAGGATCTCCTGGTGGGTAGTAAATGCACTCCCTCACCCCCCCTTTCTGCAGGAGCAGGAGGGATGATGAATGTTTGGACAAGTATTTGTATACACAGCTTTTCCCCTCCCTTGGGCAAATGTAGCTCTTCATAGAATCAACCAGGTTGGAAGAGACCTCCAAGCTCCCACTTCAGCTGGTCCAGGTCTCTCCATAGAGCCTTCCTACCCTTGAGCAGATCAACACCTTGAGTACTGTGTCCAGAGTACTGTGTCCAGTTCTCAGCTCCTGAATTCAAGAGAGATGTTGAGGTGCTGGAAGGTGTTGAGAGCAGGGCAGCAAGGCTGGGGAGGGGCCTGGAGCACAGCCCTGTGAGGAGAGGCTGAGGGAGCTGGGGGTGTGCAGCCTGCAGAAGAGGAGGCTCAGGGCAGAGCTCATTGCTGTCTGCAGCTCCCTGAAGGGAGGCTGTAGCCAGGTGGGGTTGGGCTCTGCTGCCAGGCAGCCAGCAAGAGAAGAAGGGGACACAGCCTGAAG
>WAAF01019575.1:0-25398 GCA_013400475.1 Tricholaema leucomelas
AGCTGGGGAAGGACTTCTGACAAGGGCTGGGGATGACAGGATGGGAGGGAATGGATTGAGACTGGAGATGATGAAGTTTTTGAGAGTGAGGATGGGGGGACACTGGAACAGGCTTTCCAGGGAGGCTGTGGATGCCTCCTCCCTGGAGGTGTTCAAGGCCAGGTTGGATGAGGCCTGAAGCCACCTGTTCTATGGCAAGGGGTTGGAACTGGGAGGGGATTCTCCCCCTTTACTCTGCTCTCCTCAGACCCCACCTGGAGTCCTGTGTGCAGTTCTGGAGCCCCCAGCACAAGAAGGACATGGAACTGCTTGAGCCAGTCCAGAGGATGCCACCAAGATGCTCAGAGGGCTGCAGCAGCTCTGCTATGAGGACAGGCTGAGAGAGTTGGGGCTCTGCAGCCTGGAGAAGAGAAGGTTTTGAGGAGACCTTAGAGTGGCTTTGCAGTATCTGAAGGGAGCCTACAGGAAGGCTGGGGAGGGACTATTGACAAGGTCTGGGAATGTCAGGACGAGGGGGAATGGGTTTGAACTGGCAGAGGGGAGATTTAGACTGGATGTTAGGAGGAAGTTCTTTACAGTGAGGGTGGTCAGACACTGGCACAGGTTGCCCAGGGAGGTTGTGGATGCTTCCTCCCTGGAGGTGTTTAAGGCCAGGCTGGATGAGGCCTTGAGCAGCCTGCTCTAGTGGGAGGTGTCCCTGCCTATGGCAGGGGGTTGGAGCTGGATGATCCTTGAGGTCCCTTCCAACCTAAACCATTCTATGAGTCTATGATTCTCTGATCTTTGAGCAACCTGTTCTAGTGGGAGGTGTCCCTGCCTATGGCAGGGGGTTGGAACTGGCTGAGCTTTGAGCTCCCTTCCAACCTAAACCACTCCATGATTCTATGATCCTGCCCTTGCAGAGGGGTTGGACTGGATGATCTCCAGAGGTCCTTTCCAACCCCCAGTAACCATTCTGTCAAAACCCTGCAACTGCTAACTGGCACTCTGGAGCCAAGCTGGAAGCAAATGAGCAGCATGGCTGTCAGGAAAGAGAAATTACAAAGCAAAATGGAGTTAAAATGGAAAAGAGGCTGCTCACAAGCAATCTGCTTCCACTGCACTGGAATCAAAAGTGGGCTTTGTTTGTCTAGTGCTCTTCATGCACAAAGCAAAGAGGCAGAAGGAGCAGAAAGGTTGCCTACACTGAAGGCATTTCTGTGGAGGACATCAAAAAGGGAAGGTACCTGATGAGAAAGTGTAATGTCAATTCCCAGCTACTTCACACTTCTCTGCTGCCTTTCAGGGCTCTAACAGCACCATCTCTGCAAGCTAGAGCAGGTTGCTCTGGTTAGTTAGTTCATCTCCAGTGGAATCTAAGAGTGCTCTTCCTTCTTCTGCTCTCTGCCCCCACATAGAATCATAGAACCATAGAATGGTTTAGGCTGGAAGGGACCTCAAGGCTCATCCAGCTCCAACCCCCTGCCATAGGCAGGGACACCTCCCACTAGAACAGGTTGCTCACAGATCATGGAGTGGTTTAGGTTGGAAGGGAGCTCAAAGCTCAGCCAGTTCCAACCCCTTGCCATAGGCAGGGACACCTCCCACTAGAACAGGTTGCTCACAGATCAGAGAATCATAGAATCATAGAATGGTTTAGGTTGGAAGGGACCTCAAGGATCATCCAGCTCCAACCCCCTGCCATAGGCAGGGACACCTCCCACTAGAGCAGGCTGCTCAAGGCCTCATCCAGCCTGGCCTTAAACACCTCCAGGGAGGAAGCATCCACAACCTCCCTGGGCAACCTGTGCCAGTGTCTCACCACCCTCACTGTAAAGAACTTCCTCCTAACATCCAGTCTAAATCTCCCCTCTTCCAGCTTAAACCCATTCCCCCTCGTCCTGACATTACCAGACCTTGTCAATAGTCCCTCCCCAGCCCTCCTGTAGGCTCCCTTCAGATACTGCAAAGCCACTCCAAGGTCTCCTCGAAGCCTTCTCTTCTCCAGGCTGCAGAGCCCCAACTCTCTCAGCCTGTGCTCATAGCAGAGCTGCTGCAGCCCTCTGAGCATCTTCGTGGCACCCCCCGGGCAATTCCAGAGCAGCTGCTCAGGAAAGCACAAGGCTGAGGCAGCTTCTAAACAGGATTTTGGATGGCCAAGCCATAGCAGCAGCCCCCCAAAGGCCAAATGACCCTCAAGCTTCTGCTGTGACACACAGATGATTGGGGCTGGGACACTTCAGCAGAGCCTCCTGCGTGACAGAGAAGCTGAAGGAAGGAGCTGCAGGCAGCACATTCCTCACCTCGCTCTTTACTGCAGCCACAAAGCACAGCACAAGCTCCACACCATAAATCACAGGGTTAGGCAGGCAGGGAGAGGCTGGGAGACTGTGTCAAGCCAACAACATCAGGAACCCCATGGGTTCAGGACAGTTTTCCATCCCAGAGATCCTGCAGCTTCCATTGCAGCCTGCTGGAGAGTCTCCCTGAGCCGGCAAAGTCATTACTAAGCAGCACTCCAAGAGTCAAGCACAGCCTGCTTTACACCTTGTGGTAATTAAGCTGAAGTCAATTAGGCTGAGGAGCACAAATAGGTCCAGTCTGATTGAGAAAAAGAAATCTCTTTAAACCCCTCAAATCCTTCCCAGCTGAGTGCTGTGAGGGTGGCACCAAACACAGGGCAGGAGCCAAGCTGCCTGCAGCCACCACCGCCCCAGGGCTGAGATGTCCAATTTGCTGTGCCTCAAGTCCTGCCAGGTTCAGAATCACTTTGTGCAGTTCAATTAGCCTCTCAGGTGTCCCCTGTCAAGGGCAGGACATCCTGAAGGGGACAGGAGAGGTACCTACTCAGCAGCCACCCATCCACACAGACAGCAGGGGTAAGGTCCAGCAGCAGCTGGGCAGCCCAAGGACTGAAATCTTGGAAAGCTCCAGGGTGTCTTTCTCCTGCTGCCAGGGTCCAAGTGGCCTCCCTGCATAACAAACTTGGTGACAAGCAACCTCCCAGGCAGTCCTTCAGAGAGGGATTCACAGATCCAGAACGGGTTTGGGTTGGAAAGAACTTTCAAGGCCATCCAGTTCCAACCTCCTGCCACAGACAGGGACACCTCCCACCAGCCTAGGCTGCTCAAGGCCTCATCCAACCTGCCCTTGGACCCCTCCATGGAGGGAGCACCCACAACCTCCTTGGGTAACCTCTTCCAGTGCCTCCCCAACCTCACTGTAAAGAATTTCTTCCTCACCTGCAGTCTCAATCTGCCCTCCTCAAGCTTCAATCCATTCCCTCTCCTCCTATCACCACCAGCCCTTGTCCAAAGTCCCTTCCTGCTGAGGTGCCAGGATCTCAGAAGAGAGCAGAGAGAACTCCAGGGGAAGTTTGAGGGAGGTAACTGCCACCTTTCCTTCCACCTTGGCATGGAAACCTGGGTAAAAAGTCACCTCTTTCTCACACAGAATCAGAGCTTTGTCAAGAGTGAAGTGCTAAGGATGTTTATAAATAAGAAAGGAAAAGAAGTACAAAGAAATAAGTGTGTCCCCCCCAAAAAAAAGGGCACAGGAGGGGGTGTGGGTGTGGAAGATTTTGTACAGGAGCAATTTGAATCTGTCTGACAAAAATAAACTCTGGAAATGCTCTTCCATAATCCTTTTTTTTCCCCCACCCTGCGCATTCAAAGCTTCAAAGCTCCAATTTGAGTCACTTAAGACACTCAAAGTGATGCAAAGCTGCAATTCTCATTTCCCATAGTGCAGAGACCAACTCCACCAACAGCCACTTGCAAGAACCTCATGAATTTTCTTTTCTTGGATAATAAGGGATGTCTTTTGGAAGGGGGAAAAAAAACCTCCTAACATCTGAATCAGAAGCTTCCACTGATAAGGAAAATTAGATGCTAGACAGTTTTAAATCACAAATACTCCAAATGTAAGTTTGAGCTTCCTTATTCTAATGTTAGACAAAGGAGAACCATGGGAGGAAAGGGGCCAGAAGGAATAAGCTACCTAAAAAGACCATGGGCTGAGATCCAAAAAGCAGCTCTCTTGAGGACCATAGAATCCCTTCAGAGTGAGAAAATCCCTCAGAGTGAGAAAACTCCAAGCTCCTTCCTCATCCTTGTAGCATTCCATTAGGCTCCCTCCAGCAGGTCTCTGTCTCACTTGAACTGGGGAGCCCAAACCTGGACACAGTTGTGTGGTCTCACCAGGGCAGAGCAGAGGGGGAGAAGAACCTCCCTAGACCTTCTGGCCATACTTTTCTTGCTGCATGCCAGGACAGCCTTGGCCCCCTTGGCCACAAGGGCACCTTTCTGCCCTATGAAGATGCCTTTCCACAGCAGCAAAACCCAAATGGAAGAGCTTCACTCATCTCCTCCCCAGGGCAATGACTAAGCAGCAGAGCAGGTGGATCCACAGCAGGTTGAAGGTCTGTAGGGAAACACTGCACAGGGTGAGATGAAGGCAACTTACTTGGGAAGGTAAAATGCAGGATGTGGGAAGCAAGGGCAACTTGACCCCATTTTCTATTGAGCTAGATAATTCCAGCACTATCTCTGGAGTAAACAGGAGATAAAATGAAGGTATGAAAATGTCAACTGAGAGTAACCCAGAGGCTGTCACCCAGCAGTGCCTGCTGTTAGCAGAAAGCAAAGGGTAAGAAATTGTTCCCCTCCCACCCACTTATTTCCAAGCCAGGCTGCAAAAGACATCAAAAAGCCAAGCTGGGAGGCACTCCTCAATTCCTTACAGAATTGGCCACTCTGCAAGTGCCTCTTTGAATGGCAGGAGACTCCCAGCCCACCTCCACTTGGGGAAGGCCAATTCAGTGACCCACCTGGGTTTAAAAGGGTCGTTGGAAGAGATGAATGCTTAGCAGGAGTTGTCAGAAACAAAGGGAATCGAAGCAGTGATGCAGGGAGGGACTGCAGGGTTGTGTGGTGAAAGGTACAGACCCAGAGAGCAAGGAGTGAAAATGATCAAGTGTCCAGTTGTGGGCTCCTGAATTGAAGGGAGATGTTGAGGTGCTGGAAGGTGTTGAGAGAAGGGCAGCAAGGCTGGGGAGGGGCCTGGAGCACAGCCCTGTGAGGAGAGGCTGAGGGAGCTGGGGGTGTGCAGCCTGCAGAAGAGGAGGCTCAGGGCAGAGCTCATTGCTGTCTGCAGCTCCCTGCAGNATGATTCTATGGTTCCCTGCCCTGCTTCCCCCCAGGCCTTCTTCAAACAGGGAAAAAAACCACAGCCAAGAGTCAGTGGAAGAGAAAGGAGTGAAGAAGCTGAGCTCCTCCCTCATTTTCTGGGCTCTGCCTATGCAGGCAAATATTAACTGCAGGAGATACAAACAGAATCATTCCCACTCAGCTGTGTCATGGAATGGGTTGGGCTGGAAGGGACTTTGAGGATCACAGATTCATAGAATGGGATGGTTTGGAAGGGACCTCCAAGATCATTTACTTCCAACCCCCCCCAGCTATGGGCACGGACCCCTCCACCAGCCCAGGTTGCTCAAGGCCTCATCCAACCTGGCCCTGAGCACCTCCAGGGAGGGAGCATCCACAACCTCCCTGGGCAACCTCTGCCAGTGTCTCCCTGCCCTCACTGTTAACAATTTCTTCCTCATCTCCAGTCTCAATCTGCCCTCCTCAAGCTCCAATCCATTCCCTCTCATCCTATCACTACAAGATCATCCAGTTTCAGCCCCCCCTTGCCATATGCAGGGACACTTTCCACTAGCCCAGGTCACTCGAGGCCTCATCTAACCCAATGCTAAGGTCTAAAGGAGAATGTCTGATGCCAGCTGACTCCTGAACCCCTGTTCCATATCTCCAACACGATGAAAATCCCTTTTAACTCCTTTCTCCTGGATCTCCTTTTCCTTTCCACCCTCTGACAGACTGGTGTTGATCAAACAGGATTGCAGCACTCAGATAGGGCTGGACCTTCAAAGGAACATTCCCTGCCAGAGCTGGAGCTGAGCTGAAATGAATTCCCATCACGTCTTCGGAAAGACCTAGTGACAGCACACCAGGATTAACTGTGGGAGCCCCCAGGATTAACTGAAGGTCTCCCTCCCACTCCCAGACAAGTAAGTGACAGATGTGCTGTTCAACCACAGCTTTTCACACAGATTAGGTGGCAGAGGCAAGCCCTGGTTGGCCTCAAAGTCACCTTGACTAGAAGGAAGTCAGCTGCGACACGAAGATCCTGGAGGACAGCTGGAGGCATTTCCACTGACAAGCAATGGGACAGCAGCTACAGAGCTGATCATTCTTAGACTGGTGGGCACAAGGACCAGCTGCAGGCAAGACATCTATTTCCCAGTGGAACACTACCCTATCATTAAAGCCAAGAAGAACAGGAGGATGTTAAAGCCTTCCTCTGAATCCAAAGAGATTGACACTTGTTACGGAGAGGGAGCAATCACTCTGCAGGATTTACAGACATCACCAGAGGTGACAGGAATTTTGTCTGGCACATGCTCAGGGCTGAGGCTGAGGAAGCAATTAGGAGGAGGATCTGCAAAGCAGGCTGAAAAGGCAAGCAGCTGCTGGGGTGAGAAAGCTGAAAGAGGACCAGGGAAAACCTGGAGAGAGAAAGGGGGAGATTCTGCTGCACCTTTGTGGTCATCCAGGTGCCAATACCAACAGCTCTGGAATGGTCCCCCTGAGCCTGGGGTGTGCTAACAGATGGTGGAGACAGAACAGAACAGAACAGAATCAGACAGGTTGGAAGAGAGCTCCAAGCTCATCCAGCCCAACCTAGCACCCAGCCCTGCCCAATCACCAGACCATGGCACTAAGTGCCCCAGCCAGGATTGGCTTCAACACCTCCAGGCACGGCCACTCCACCACCTCCCTGGGCAGCCCATTCCAATGCCAATCACTCTTTCTGCCAGGAGCTTCCTCCTAACATCCAGCCTCAACCTGCCCTGACACAGCTTCAGGCTGTGTTCCCTTCTTCTGTCCCTGGCTGCCTGGCAGCAGAGCCCAACCCCATCTGGCTACAGCCTCCCTGCAGGCAGCTGCAGACAGCAATGAGCTCTGCCCTGAGCCTCCTCTTCTGCAGGCTGCACACCCCCAGCTCCCTCAGCCTCTCCTCACAGGGCTGTGCTCCAGGCCCCTCCCCAGCCTTGCTGCCCTTCTCTCAACACCTTCCAGCACCTCAACATCTCTCTGCAATTGAGGAGCCCAGAACTGGACACAGCACTCCAGGTGTGGCCTGAGCAGTGCTGAGCACAGGGGCAGAAGAACCTCCCTTGTCCTGCTGCCCACACTGCTCCTGAGCCAGCCCAGGATGCCATTGGCTCTGCTGCCCACCTGGGCACTGCTGCCTCCTCTTCAGCTCCTCTCTCCCAGCACCCCCAGCTCCCTCTCTGCCTGCCTGCTCTCAGCCACTCTGGCCCCAGCCTGTAGTGCTGCTTGGGGTTGTTGTGGCCAAAGTGTAGAACCCTGCCCTTGGCCTTGTTCAGTCTCATCCCCTTGGCCTCTGCCCACCCATCCAGCCTGGCCAGGTCCCTCTGCAGGGCTCTCCTCCCCTCCAACAGCTCCACAGCTGCTCCTAGCTTGGTGCCATCTGCAAACTTACTGATGATGACACAGGTGAGGACACAAATTTATTTCTGTGTTAGTTAATCAAAATCTTTTGATCAATATCTTTCTACACTGAATGTATTTGAGAAGAGAAGGCCCCAGGAAGACCTTGTAGGGGCCTTCCAGTGGCTGAAGGGAGAGCTGGGGAAGGACTTTTGATAAGGTTTGGGAGTGCCTGGAGGAGGGGAATGGCTTTGAGCTGAAAGAAGGGAGATGGAGACTGGAGATTGGGAAGAAATTCTTTCCAGTGAGGGTGAGGAGACATTGGAACTCTGCACGAATGCTCTCTGCAGGCAGCTGGAGTGCTCCCAGCTGAGATTTCATTAAGTCCCCTGGTTAACTCCAAAGGAGATTTAACCAAACCTTTCACCCTCGGAGTCCAGCAGCCCTCACACCTCATCTGACAAGCTGTTAGGGAGGTACCAAAGGGTTAATGAACACATATGCAGCTGGTGGCTGAGGCAGGGTGAGCTGGAAGCCTCCCAACAGCCCAAGCATCACCCAGAGCGATGGAAATAAATTGGGCGTCTCCTTCCCCACCTCAGCTCACCCTCCCCAGCCCCTGCTGGCAGCTCTGCCTGCTGCTTGTTCAGTAATTTCACGCTAGGCTGCTTGACAATGTAAGCATGGAGGCTCCATCTAAAACTGCACTTCCCAAATGTCACTTGTTTGGGAACACATGGCTGAGCCCCAGATTGCTTTTAACGTTAGAGAGCGGAGCCTGCCGGCAGCGCCGGACACAAGGTCCCACCACAACCTCGTTTTCTGGGCTGGGATACCATGAGCCAGAGATAAAGCAGGTGCACAAGGGCACAGCAAACAAAAGCCACTCTTAATGCTTTCCAAGCAGGTCTGCTTGGCTGGTTTGGGGACACTCAGTGTTGACTGGAGGCCTCTCTCGGTTCCAGGTTTGCTTTGCGTCCTTCTGACTCCAGAATAAATTCGCACCTTGAGTGCTGGGGGCAGTTTTGGGCTCCTCACTCCATGAAGGACATTGAGGGGCTGGAGTAGGTCTAGAGAAGGGTCAGAAAGGTGGGGAAGTGTCTGGAGAACAGGGATGGGGAGGAGCAGCTGAGGGAGCTGAGGGTGTGCAGCCTGCAGGAGAGGAGGCTCAAAGCAGAGCTCATTGCTGTCTGCAGCTCCCTGCAGGGAGGCTGCAGCCAGGTGGGGTTGGGCTCTGCTGCCAGGCAGCCAGGGACAGAAGAAGGGGACACAGCCTCAAGCTGTGCCAGGGGAGGTTGAGGCTGGATGTGAGGAGGAAGTTGTTGGCAGAGAGAGTGATTGGCATTGGAATGGGCTGCCCAGGGAGGTGGTGGAGTCCTCATCCCTGGAGGTGTTCAGGACCAGGTTGGATGAGGCCTTGAGCAACCTGTTCTAGTGTGAGGTGTCCCTGCCTATGGAACTGGCTGATCCTTGAGGTCTCTTCCAACCTGTTCTATTGATTCCAACCTATTCTATGATTCCAACCTATTCTATGATTCTATGAGGCTTCCACCATCTCCCTGGGCAACCCCTTCCAGGCTCTCACCACTCTCATGCTGAACAACTTCTCCCTAACCTCCAGTCTGAGTCTCCCCATTTCCAGCTTTGTTCCATCTCCCCCAGTCCTATCACTCCCTGACAGCCTAAAAAGTCCCTCCCCAGCTTTCTTGTAGCCCCCTTAAGATACTGAAAGGTCTCAGTAAGGTTAGATCTTGGAAGGATGTTGGAGGACTCAGCAAGGTGGTGCAGCAGCTGTGCCAGGGGGAGGATTAGGTTCTCTTCCCTGAGAGGGTTGTCAGGCACTGGCACAGGCTGCCCAGGGCAGTGCTGAACTATCCCTGGTGGGAGTTAAGAACGTGGAGCTGTGGAGCTGAGGGCCAAGGTTTAGCAGTGGACTCAGTGGGGTCAGGTTAATGGTTGGACTCAGTGATCCTAAAGAGCTTTTCCAGTCTGAATGATTCCATGGTCCTGTGAAATGTGGAACTTCCACTCCAACCTCCACCTGCTCCTGTAGCCTTTGATTACTGCCACAGGGTCTGGTCTACAGCCTGGGTGGGATATGGAGAGTTTAAAAACCACCAGCATGGAGCTCACTGCTTAAAGACTGATGGGAGCCAGGAGAGAGGACAAACACAGAACTTCTCAGCAGGAGGATTTCTTTTTGTCTGTTGTGAGAACAATTTCAGTTGCCATCAGGAGCAGATTTGGAAGTAGTCCTCCACTGGCAGACTGAGCTGCTGTGTTTTGTATTTCATGGCATATTTCATTTCTCTATCTGATGGCACAGCCCCTAGCATGCCTCACAGGAGATGCTTTTCCACCACTGTGGTTTCTGAAGTGAAATCATAAAATCTGTTTATTTTAGAAAAGGAGAGAGCTGAGCTGCCAAACTCTGTTGGCTATCAGTGGAGTCCTTCAAACTGTGGGTTGAACAGTACTGGGGGGTAGGGAAAAATAAGCAACAGATGCTTCACCTGACAGGAACCCTCTCACCTGAACCTGTTTTCTGTGGGATCAGCTTTAGGAGGAAGTTTCATAGTGAAGAATTTTCTTCTCATATTCGACCTAAACCTCCCCTGGTGCAACTTGATGCCATTTCCTCTTGTCTTATCTCTTGTTACTAGGAATCAGAGACCAACACACACTTGGCACCAACCTCCTTCCAGGCAATTTCTAAGTATAAAGTATAAGTTGTTGTCAGAAAGTTGTTGTCAGAGAGAGTGATTGGCAGCCAGGGACAGAAGAAGGGGACACAGCCTCAAGCTGTGCCAGGGGAGGTTGAGGCTGGATGTTAGGAGAAAATTGTTGTCAGAGAGAGTGACTGGCAGTGGAATGGGCTGCCCAAGGAGGTGGTGGAGTCCCCATCCCTGGAGGTGTTTAAGGCCAGGTTGGATGAAGCCTTGAGCAACCTGCTCTAGTGGGAGCTGTCCCTGCCTATGGATGCTGGATGATCCTTGAGGTCTCTTCCAACCTAGACCATTCTATGATTCTCAGGTATTGATTATTGTGCCATTGGATACTCAAAGGCTGCCTGTGGCTGCTGAGGGAGGATCATAGAATGGTGGAAGGGAACTCAAAGCTCAGCCAGTTCCAAGCCATTGCCGTAGGACAACCAACAAGGGAAGGAGAAACAGCCCAGAAACAGACTTCTGGCTAAGGGCTTGCATTGGAAGGATGAGAGGCATCAGAGTTGAGCTGGAGGAGAGAAGATTGAGACTGGAGTTAGAAAGACATTAATAGGATCACAGAATGGTTTAGGTTGGAAGAGAGCTCAAAGCTCAGCCAGTTCCAACTCCCTGCCATAGACAGGGACACCTCCCACTAGAACAGGTTGCTCAAGGCCTCATCCAACCTGGTCCTGAGCACCACCAGGGAGGTTGTGGAGCACAGAAGCACAGAATGTGATCTTTGATCACATTCTGTGCTTCTGTGCTCCACAACCTCCCTGGGCAACCTGTACCAGTCTCTCCCCACCTTCACTGTCAATAATTTCACATACTGTTCATCCTCATCTCCAGTTCCAATCTCCTCTCTTCCACCTTCAACCCATTCCCTCTCACCCTGTCACTGCAAGGACAAGAGGGAATGGCTTGAAGTATAAGGAGAGATTCACATCTCAGGAGCCAGTGGTTTTCACTGACCCTTCAAGCTCAGAGACACCTACTTGGGTTGCCATTTTTCCATAGTCAATCCATCTCAAAGTGGCAAAGTTGGTGGACTCAGCACAGTTGAAGCCATGGTTGAAGCCAGCATGGTAACCATAGGGAAAGGTGATCATAAACTCTCCAGCTTCCTGGGTGATCTGAAAGACAAAAACCAAAGGCAGAGACAGGCCACAGGTGAGCTGATGGAGCAGCTTGAGGACAGAGGCCTCTAATAAAATCAATCCTTGCTTACATCTCTCTCTTCCGGCTGAGAAATGACTTTTACCACAGGCTGAGATGTTCTCAATCCCAACCATATTCAGAAGAGTTACAAAACCTGGAGGTTGTGGATGCCCCTCCCTGGAGGAGTTCAAGGCCAGGTTGGATGAGACCTTGAGCAATCTGTGCTGGTGGGAGGTGTCCCTGCCTAAGGCAGGAGGTTGGAACTGGCTGATCCTTCAGCTCCCTTCCAACATAAACCATTCTATGATCTGTGAGCAACCTGTTCTAGTGGAAGGTGTCCCTGCCTAAGGCAGGAGGTTGGAACTGGCTGATCCTTGAGGTCCTTTCCAACCTAAACCATTCTATGATCTGTGAGCAACCTGTTCTAGTGGGAGGTGTCCCTGCCTAAGGCAGGAGGTTGGAACTGGCTGATCCTTCAGCTCCCTTCCAACATAAACCATTCTATGATTCTAAGGTCCCTTCCAACCCATTCTATGGATCTCTGATCTCTGTACAGGTAGAGTAGATCATTAAAGGCAAAAGCAAAGTTTCTTTCTAGAGCAGGAAGGGTTCTTGCCAGGTCACTCAGATACAGCATTCCTGGTTTCCAGAATGGGGGACACACACAGCTTGCTCTTTGTGGCAGCTGCTTTCTTCTCCCTAGCACTCACTGGGAGGATGTTTTCAGAGGTAAAAAGGAGGAGGAGATCTCATTAGTCTGAGCAGCCTCCATCTGAATGCCTCCTCTCCTGAAATAGCAGCTCTTTGTAGGAGGCTCCCAGTTCCTCAGGAGCAGAGCCCTTTGGAAGCAGAGATAGGATCCCTTCAGCTCAATCTTTGGCAGCTTTCAATGAAGCCAGTGGGCACCATTCCCTCTCCAGCTCTAGGAGGGCATTTACTTTGGGGAAAACCAAAGAAAATCTCTCCCAAAGCAAAGCAAAGCAAGAAGCAGGTCAATAGCAGGGCTTTTTAATCATTAAAAGTGTGTATTTCTGTAATCTCCAATTGATTTCCCCATTCATTCCTCAAGAGCCTGCACAAGGCAGTGAATTTGGGGCTTTCTCCATGAGTGGCAGCTTGTGCTGGCTTGCCTTCAATAGTTATTACTTTTCTGCATGGCCTATCCATCATCTGGAGTGCTTTCTAATTTATCCTAGGGATAATGTTGACAGCAGTGACACAGAGGACATAACACTGTGGGCTTGAAATGAAGACACCAAGATGCAGATTTCCTGACAGAAACATAATCTTTCTGTCTTGGGAAGTTAGCAATCTACCACTCAGCTTTGATTTATGGAGGGGGGAGCTGAGGGGGAGGATGCTCTGTGGAGTTGGGCACTGGATTCCAGCAGCTCTCAGCCAGAAGTGCTGCAGAAGCTTCTTCTATTCTCATCTGGACTTTGATCCTCTTCTTTGCCCCTCTGTTAATCATTCTGCTAGTCCTAGAATGGCTTCAGTTGGAAGGGACCTCAGAGATCATCTCCTGCAACCTCCCCACCATGGGCAGGGACCTCTCAACTAGTCTTGGCTGCTCACGGCCTCATCCAGCCTGGCCTTGAACACCCCCAGGGAGGAGGTATCCACAGCCTCCCTGGGCAGCCTGTTCCAGAGTCTCACCACCCTGGTACTGAAAAACTTCTTCCTAAGACCCATTCTAACCTCCCTCTGTTCACATTTGCTGTCTGGACTCAGCCTTGCCTTTAGAAGTGGAAGTTCTTTGAGATCTCAGAACCACAGAAACATCCAGGTTGGAAGAGCACCTCAGGATCACCAAGTCCAACCTATAACCCTACTCTGCTGGCTCTGAACTGCTGTGCTGTGAGCTGCTGCTGTGCTGTGAGTTGCTGCTGTGCTGTGAGCTGCTGCTGTGCTGTGAGCTGCTGCTGTGCTGTGAGCTGCTGCTGCTGGGAAGGATTCACAGAATCATAGAATCAAGCAGGTTGGAAGAGAGCTCCAAGCTCATCCAGCCCAACCTAGCACCCAGCCCTGCCCAATCACCAGACCATGGCACTAAGTGCCCCAGCCAGGCTTGGCTTCAACACCTCCAGGCACAGCGACTCCACCACCTCCCTGGGCAGCCCATTCCAATGCCAATCACTCTCTCTGCCAGGAGCTTCCTCCTAACATCCAGTCTCAACCTGCCCTGGCACAACTTGAGGCTGGGTCCCCTTCTTCTGTCCCTGGCTGCCTGGCAGCAGAGCCCAACCCCACCTGGCTACAGCCTCCCTGTGCATTACATGGAGACAGTGACAGAACAAGGGGACACAGCCTCAAGCTGTGCCAGGGTAGGTTCAGGCTGGATGTTAGGAAGAAGTTCTGCACAGAAAGAGTGATTGGCATTGGAATGGGCTGCCCAGGGAGGTGGTGGAGTCCCCATCCCTGGAGGTGTTTAAAAAGAGGCTGGATGAGGCACTTAGTGCCATGGTTGAATTAATTAGAAGGTGTCAGGTTGGACTCAATGATCTTGAAGGGCTTTTCCAACCTGATTCATTCTGTGATTCTCTATCCCAAACTCCAATCCACTTCCCTAAAACCTGCAAAGTGAAGAACCTGTCCAAAGAAACCCTCAGACCCCACAATGAGAGAGTTCCATTATTAGCAGCAGCCATCTGCAGCAGGTCCCTGCATTTTCACACCTGGCAATTAGGCTCCCCAGAGAGAATTTACAACAGGAAGAGTTTGCTGCTCTCTGTGAACAATTTGATACCAACCACCCTGTGCCAGCTGGGCCCAGCCCAGTCACTGATGGTGAACCATAAGCACCACATTGCCTAGTGCAAGTCTGCCCTGCACTGACAGCAAACTCCTCTGACAAGCCAGATGATTACACTTCAGATTTTATTCATCACAGCCTTCCACTAGGAAAGATGAAGCAGTCTCTGAAGCAGTAAATTGAATGAATTCATAGTTTTTATGCTATGAAAGAGCCAAGATCTTTCCCTTCCATCTCAGAGGCTCATGAAATAGGTGCTAGGCTTTGTCTCAGGTGGACTAACTGTAACGAAACCAAGCTTCAAACAGAGAAATGATCACAACTGAAGGGGTCTGACTTAGAGCAAGTGACCATCATAGAATGCACTGGGTTGGAAGGGACCTTTAAAGGTCATCTAGTCCAGCAACCATGTACTCAGCAGGGACATCCCCAACGAGATCAGGGGGCTCAGATCATCACAGAATGGTCTATGTGGAAAGAGACCTCAGAGATAATCTACTCCAACCCCCTGCCATGGGCAGCGATGTCTCCTAATTAGCTCAGGTTGCTCAGGGCCTCATCCAGCCTGGCCTTGAACACCTCCAGGGAGGAGGCATCCACAGCCTCCTGGGAAACCTGGTCCAGAGTCTTCTTCCTAAGCTCCAGCCTAACTCTTCTCTCCCTCAGCTTCAAACCATTCCCCCTTGTCCTGTTGCTAGACCCTCTTAAGAAAAGTCCCTCTCCAGCCTTCCCACACATCCCCTTCGGGTGTTGGAAGGCAAAGGGCATGGGGAAGGATGAAATCAGTTTGAACCAAGCTTTCCTTGACTCTTCCCACTGGGGAGAAAAGTCCTGGGGTACCTCGATCTCAGTTCCTATGACCACATCCAAAGCCATGGTCTAGTTGACTGGAGAGGGTTGGGTGTTAGGTTGGACTGGATGATCATAGAATCACAGAATCAAGCAGGTTGGAAGAGAGCTCCAAGCTCATCCAGCACAATCTAGCACCCAGCCCTGCCCAATCTGGCACTAAGTGCCCCAGCCAGGCTTGGCTTCAACACCTCCACCACCTCCCTGGGCAGCCCATTCCAATGCCAATCACTCTCTCTGACAGGAGCTTCCTCCTCACATCCAGCCTCAACTTGCCCTGACACAGCTTCAGCCTGGGTCCCCTTCTTCTGGCCCTGGCTGCCTGGCAGCAGAGCCCAACCCCAGCTGGCTACAGCCTCCCTGCAGGCAGCTGCAGACAGCAATGAGCTCTGCCCTCAGCCTCCTCTTCTGCAGGCTGCACACCCCCAGCTCCCTCAGCCTCTCCTCACAGGGCTGTGCTCCAGGCCCCTCCCCAGCCTTGCTGCCCTTCTCTCAACACCTTCCAGCACCTCAACATCTCTCTGCAATTCAGGAGCCCACAACTGGACACAGCACTCCAGGGGTGTCCTGAGCAGTGCTGAGCACAGGGGCACAAGAACCTCCCTTGTCCTGCTGCCCACACTGCTCCTGAGCCAGCCCAGGATGCCATTGGCTCTGCTGCCCACCTGGGCACTGCTGCCTCCTCTTCAGCTCCTCTCTACCGGCACCCCCAAAACAGATATTGATTAGATCCTCTCTCACCCTTCTCTTCTCCAGACTAACCAGCCCCAGCTCCTCTGAGCCTTTCCTCGTAGCAGAGGTGTTCAAGCCCCTGCATCATCCTCCTAGCTCTCTGTGGCACTCTCTGCAGCAGATCCCTGTCTCAATCCCTGGGCAGACTGGATCCAGGAGAGAAAATAAACCCTCTGTGCTTGAGAACAACCAATCAGTTATGCTGCTCATTGCTAACCCATGGCAGCTGCACTACAGTTTGCACCTCTCAGCCTGGAGAGGTTTCCTAATTGAGAAAGTTGGAGTGAAAGCTCTTCTGAAGAGAAGCTCTTCACAGGAGGTGTCAGAGCCAAAGCTCAGAGCCTCAGTCGCAGGCAGCCACCTGCTTTACAGCCAGAGCAAACATTTAGCATAACAATGGCAGCTTAGAAAGGAAACCAATTGCTCCCCGGTGCCTTGCAATCAATTGTTTCCTTAAAAGAGGGGTGCTGCCGGGCTCTGTGCCCCTCACCCCCCTGCCAGCCTCTCTGGGGCAGCCTGGGTACCTACCCTGTCAAAGGGGATGCCATATTTCTTCAGGATGGAAGGGGAAATGAGGGTCATCTTGTGACGGAGGAAAGCGTCACATCCCTGAGAGCTTCCTGGAAAAAAGCCTGTGGAGAGATGAGAAAGAGGAGTCTCAGCAGAGGAATATTACACCAAATCAATTCTGGAAGCAGAGACAGGCTGCCAGAATGAAAACCTGCCTTAAATGCCTCCCATAGATCAAACCAATGGGCACACCACTGCAGCTGGCAGTAATTAGCACATCCCTCACTCTCTGAAATGCCACCTAAACTCTGCCACCAAAAACTGCATCCTGAGGCACGTGGCTCAAAGTTGCAGCCAGGTGGAGAGCTGCCATAGGACCAGAGAATGGTTTAGGTTGGAAGGGACCTCAAAGATCATCCATCTTCACAGGGAGAGTGATTGGCATTGGAATGGGCTGCCCAGGGAGGTGGTGGAGTGGCTGTGGCTGGAGGTGTTGAAGCTAAGCCTGGCTGGGGCACTTAGTGCCATGGTCTGGTTGATTGGACAGGGCTGGGTGCTAGGTTGGACTGGCTGAGCTTGGAGCTCTCTTCCAGCCTGCCTGATTCTATGATTCCAGTTCCAAACCCCTGCCCTAGGCAGGGGCACCTCCCACTAGAATGCCAGGCTGCTGTGCCCTGCAGTAAGGATGTTGGTCACAACCTCAGTAAAATCCCAACAGATGAAAACTCAGAACTTGCCTGGCTCAAGTTTGGGCCAGTACCTGAACCCTGAGCCACCCTAGGGCAGGACATGGGCAAGGAAGGAGTACCAAGGATGCAGCACTTGCTGCAAACACTGCCAAGGCCTTTGTGCCCCTTCTCTGATGGGCTGCTCTATTACTCTTGGGAAAGTAACTTTGCCACAGAATGGTAGGGGTTGGAAGGCACCTCCAGAGATCATCCAGTCCAACCCCCAGGCCAAAGCAGGATCACCCAGGGCAGGTCAGACAGGAACACATCCAGGCAGGTTTTGAAAGCCTCCAGAGAAGAAGACTCCACAACCTCTCTGGGCAGCCTGCTTCAGGGTTCCAGCACCCTCACATCAAACAAGTTTGTACTCATGCTGAGGTGGAACCTTCTGGGCTCCAGCTTTTACCCATTCTTTCTTGTCCTGTCACTGGGCAGCACCAGAAAGAGCCTGGCATCTTTATCCTGACACCCACCTCTCAGATACTTATAGACATTGATCAGATCCTAAGGTTGCAGAGCCTCTGCCCTGCACAGCATCCCCTGAAGGGAAAACCAAGCCTGTAGTAGTCAGAAGAAGAGAGGAAAGCAAAAAGATCCATCCCCAGGCAGAGAAAGGATTCACTGCCTCTGGTCACTAACAAGTCTGGCAGAGACAGCAGGATCTGACTGAAGATTTATCTTCTCAGTGCTCAACAAGAGCTGAAAGGGCTGTGGGGGGCAAGAGGCTGGGGACAGACTCTTCTCAGTGGTGCCCAGTGCCAGGCCAAGGGGTAAGAGGCACACACTGGAAGCCAGAAGGTTGCATCTGAACAGGAGGAGAAACTTATTTGGTGTGAGGGTGCTGGAGGCCTGCAGCAGGCTGCCCAGAGAGGTTGTGGAGTCTCCTTCTCTGCAGAGCTTCCAACCCTCCCTGGGCATTGTGCTGCTGGGCAAGCTGCTGTGGGTGCCCTGCTGGAGCAGTGGGGGTTAGACTGGATGATCTCCAGAGCTCCCTTCCAACTCCCCCTGGGCATTGTGCTGCTGGGCAAGCTGCTGTGGGTGCCCTGCTGGAGCAGTGGGGGTTGGACTGGATGATCTCCAGAGCTCCCTTCCAACGTGCACCATGCTGGGATTTTGTGACTCAGCATCTCAGCACTATTAAGCACAGAAAAAAAACCTCTACCACAGCTACAAGACCCAAGCTGAGCTACTAAAACAAATCACAACTCATTAAAACTCCTAAAGTCGGGGGGGGGGGAGGGAAAAAACTCAACAAAACCCCTTAGATATCAGCACTTTGCTCCCAGAAATGGCAGCTCAACCCAACCTAAGGCCACTTTCTTCAAGACCACATCCTTCACTCCCAAGTGGATGATTCACTCCCAAAGGCTGTGTTTAGAAAGGATTCAAACCCATCACCATTTAGGAAAATAAATAACCCAAGCTCTGGAAACCAAACTAATTGATGAGACATAATGGCAGGCATCTCAGAAAGTGGAAAGGATTGCTGGGTTCCAGAGTTTCTTCTATTTTTTGGGTCCTAAAAGCATTTCAATTAAAATTATGACTGTCTGCTACCCAGTCTGTCCTCCCTCTCTGCAGTTCCTCTCTTTAATGCACAGTTTAAGTGGCTCTCATTAAAGCTACTAATAAAGAAGCACATTTTAAGTGATTAGCACCAATAACATGGCAACACATTAACATTCTCTCCATGGGCTTCACAGCTCTCCCAGTGAGGCCATTTACAGCTCAGCTATTCATTTTCCATATTAATTGCACATTCATTTCTCTATGGTAAACTTCTTCACACTACAGACCACTGATGGACAAGGAGAATGTCCAGGCTGGAAAATTGCTGCATTGGAGTCTCAAAACAGCAGTTTCAGTCGTGGTAAAAGTCATGGGGAGGTCACAGTTTGAATGCTGGGGTCAGTTTTGAGACCCTCATGTTCATGAAGGGCTGGAGTAGAATCATCATAGAATCATAGAATCAAGCAGGCTGGAAGAGACCTCCAAGATCATCCAGTCCAACCTAGCACCCATCCCTAGCCAATCAACCAGACCATGGCACTAAGGGTCTGGGGAGGAGCAGCTGAGCTTGGGGTGTTCAGTCTGGAGGAGACTCAGGGGAGAACTCATTGCTCTTTACAGCTCCCTGAAAGGAGGTTGGGAGTTGGTCTCTTCTCCCTAGTAACAAGTCACAGGACAAGAGGAAATGGCTTCAGGTTGCACCAGGAAAAGTTTAGGTTGGACATTAGAAGAAACTTCTTCACTGGCTTGAGATTAGAAGGAAGCTCCTGTCAGAGAGAGTGATTGGCATTGGAATGGGCTGCCCAGGGAGGTGGTGGAGTGGCTGTGCCTGGAGGTGTTGAAGCCAAGCCTGGCTGGGGCACTTAGTGCCATGGTCTGGTGATTGGGCAGGGCTGGGTGCTAGGTTGGGCTGGCTGAGCTTGGAGCTCTCTTCCAACCTGCTTGATTCTATGATTCTATGAAAGAGTTCTCAAGCACTGGCACAGGCTGCCCAGGAGATGCCTGAATCCCCATCCCTGGAGATGCTGCAGAGCCCCAGAGGTGTGCTGCTGAGAGACAGAGTTTAGCCTCAACCTGGGTAGTATTGAGTTAATAGTTGGACTCTAACGATCTTAAAGGACCTTCCCAACCCAATTGATTCTCTGATTCCATGCTCATTGATCATTTGTTTCTGGTTTATGTGTTGCCAACCTTCAGCTGGGCTCAAGAATTGATCATCAGTAAAAACAATTTACAGAGAGAGCAAGGCTTGGTCTGATCTCTGTCAGAATTTGGTGTGGGGCTGCAGGCTCTGCAGAGCACAGGTCAGCTGCAGCTATTGACTTCTTAATGGATGGAAAAGGAACTGTTCTAAAAGCTGGCAAATGGCTGCATTGAGCTGTAGCTGCTTTGAAACACTTCTGAGCAGCCACTTGCAGCATTATTTGTATTTAGGAACTGTGGTTCTCAGTGCCCAGGATGAAAAAAAAAAACCATCACAGCACTGCCATGCCCCAGGACATTTATACCCATTTATTCTACATTTATCCTACACACAAGCAGCTGCTGCCTTCCACACCTCCCCTTTTGGAGGATGAAGCAGGCAACAGAACATCAGCCTGGCAGCAGGAATGGCATTGCTAGCAACTGGGCCTGCTTGCTGGCAAAGCAGCATCAGGAGGTTTGGTTTGCAGCTGAACAGAGGCTGCCAGCTTGGCCTGTCTGCTCCTCACAGCCACAGGGGATCACAGAGTGGCAGGGGTTGGAGGGGACCTCTGGAGATCATAGAATGGGTTAGGTTGGAAGGGAGCTCAAAGCTCAGCCAGTTCCAACCCCCTGCCATAGGCAGGGACAGCTCCCACTAGAACAGGTCACTCAAGGCCTCATCCAACCTGGTCCTGAACATCTCCAGGGAGGTTGTGGAGCACAGAAGCACCAAATGTGATTTTCCTTCTTTCCCCCTCTTTATTTCCCTCCTTTCTTCTTTTCCCTTCTTTATTTCCCTCCTTTCTTCCTTTCCCGTCTTTATTTCACTCCTTTCTTCTTTCTACAATTTATTTCCTTTTCTTCTTTCCTCCCCCTTTATCTTCCTCCTTTCTTCTTTCCCACCCTCTTTATTTCCCTCCTTTCTGCTTTTCCCCTCTTTATTTCCTTCCTTTCTTCTTCCCTATTTCCTTCCTTTCTTCTTCCCCCCCCTTTATTTCCCTCCTTTTTCCCTCCCTTCATACCCCTCTTTCTTCTTTTCCCCCCTTTCTTCTTTTCCCACCTTTATTTCCCTCCTTTCTTCTTTTCCCACCTTTATTTCCCTCCTTTCTTCTTTTCCCACCTTTATTTCCCTCCTTTCTTCCTTTCCCACCTTTATTTCCCTTTCTTCCTTTCCCACCTTTATTTCCCTCCTTTCTCCTTTTCCCACCTTTATTTCCCTCCTTTCTTCTTTTCCCACCTTTATTTCCCTCCTTTCTTCTTTTCCCACCTTTATTTCCCTCCTTTCTTCTTTTCCCACCTTTATTTCCCTCCTTTCATCTTCCCTCCCCCCCTCCTTTCTTTCCCTACCTTGAAAGTCCTCCCCCCCAACTCTGTGCTTCTATAACAACTCCCTGATGAGGTTTCTGACTCTGGAGCTGTTGTACCAGTGCAGAAGGTTCATCAAACAGCTCTGGCAAGACTAAGCCCTAGCAGCCAGTTCAACATCCAGTCTTTATCAACCCATTTCACCTCTCCTCAGCCCAAGATCACACCTCCCTGTCCCTACCCAGACACAGAAGGAAGCAAAGCTCACCTTTTGCCAGGCGTTCCAGTCTCTTGCCATGCTCTGGAGGTATGGCATACCTAGGAGAAAGGGAACACAGAAATAAACCCCAGCAACCAACAAGGGAAGGAGAAACAGGCCAGAAACAGACCTCTGACTAAAGGCTTGCACTGGGAGGATGAGAAGCAATGGAGTTGAGCTGGAGGAGGGGAGAGTGAGACTGGAGTTAGGAAGATAGTAATAGAATCATAGAATGGTTTAGGTTGGAAGGGAGATCAAAGTTCCAATTCCCCTGCTATAGGCAGGGACACCTCCCACTAGAACAGGTTGCCCAAGGCCTCATCCAGCCTGGTTCTGAACACCTCCAGGGAGGTTGTGGAGCACAGAAGCACCGNGGTAATTCTTGACAGTGAGAGTGAGCAGACACTGGAGCAGGTTTCCCAGGGAGGCTGTGGATGCTCGAGGCCAGGTTGGATGAGGCTTTGAGCAACCTGGGCTGGAGGGAGGTGTCCCTGCCTGTGGCATTGAGGTTGGAACTAGATCACAGGCTCAAGATTTAGGCATTAAGCTGATGGCTTAAAAACCAATCCACCACCACCACCACCACCAAAAATCAAAGGGGAAAAAAAATCACTCTGCAGCACCTAATGTGGTAAAACAAACACAGCAGTGGACTCTGACCAAGGTTTGACAGTGCCTCAAATTGCATCATTATCAAACAATTCAATTTCATTTGTCTGGGACAAAGCTTTGGGAGCTTTTCATTTTTTTTCTTTAAACAAAGCCCATTCATCACTTACACAAATGTGATAAAACTAATCCAGATCCAAAGCTCCTTTGTGGGATTAATGTCCCCCCCCCACACTCCTTAAACCAGGGAACTGAGACATTCCATTCCTTCTGGGGAAGCAAACCACGTTGAAGGCTTGGGAAAGGAACTAATTTATGGCTACAAGGGCTGCTGATGATTAATGTAATATCCCCAGTCTACAATGCAACCTTCACTTAATTAGTGCCTGTAATTGGGAGTTGTAAAGATAAGATTAATTGAATCTGGAGGATGTTAGAAGTTGAAGACGTCGGAACATGGCTCTTGTGTTATCTGCAACTGCAGGCTGCAAAAAGCCAGGCAGAGCTTTAGAGGAGGGTCCATGGAGACAGTGAGCAAAAGGACTTGCTTGGATAAAAACCAAGCAAGAGAGGAGGAATTTCCAGCTTAGGAGAACAAAAAAAAAACCAACCCAAGAAGTAGATGTAATAATAAAGAAATCAGAAGAGGTCACCACAGAACAGCCTCTGGGCAAGAGCTGGCTGCAGTTTGAGGCATTAACTGTGTTTGGGCTAAGCTTTAGGAAGCAGAACCTCTACAGCCTTCCACATTTAAGTCTTTGGAATTCCAAATGTTAACTGCAGAAAGGAATTAAAAAGCTGCTTAAATTCTGCTTTAAGTTGCACTCACAAATCTGAGTGATTTACATAAAGATAGGCAATAAAGCAAAGAATTTGGGCTGCTGTTTAAAAGCAGGAAGGGAAACAGAAGGCTGCTGTGAGTAGTGCACAGATTGAGCCCAACCAGCTCAGTCTAGACATGAAATGATTGATTACAAAGTGGAGTAAGAATGGAAGAGACATGGAAAGATTAGAAATGGCAGCAAAGGGATTCTGTTACTGAGCAATAAACCTTCACCAAGGGCTGGCTTTTCTCTACCAACTTAGCATAGAATCATGGAATCAGAGAATCAGCCAGGTTGGAAGAGAGCTCCAAGCTCAGCCAGCCCAACCTAGCACCCAGCCCTGCCCAATCACCAGACCATGGCACTAAGTGCCCCAGCCAGGCTTGGCTTCAACACCTCCAGCCACGGCCACTCCGCCACCTCCCTGGGCAGCCCATTCCAATGCCAATCACTCTCTCTGCCAACAACTTCCTCCTAACATCCAGCCTAGACCTGCCCTGGCACAGCTTGAGGCTGTGTCCCCTTCTTCTGTTGCTGGCTGCCTGGCAGCAGAGCCCAACCCCAGCTGGCTACAGCCTCCCTGCAGGGAGCTGCAGACAGCAATGAGCTCTGCCCTGAGCCTCCTCTGCTGCAGGCTGCACACCCCCAGCTCCCTCAGCCTCTCCTCACAGGGCTGTGCTCCAGGCCCCTCCCCAGCCTTGCTGCCCTTCTCTCAACACCTTCCAGCACCTCAACATCTCTCTGCAATGGAGGAGCCCAGAACTGGACACAGCACTCCAGGGGTGGCCTGAGCAGTGCTGAGCACAGGGGCAGAAGAACCTCCCTTGTCCTGCTGCCCACACTGCTCCTGAGCCAGCCCAGGATGCCATTGGCTCTGCTGCCCACCTGGGCACTGCTGCCTCCTCTTCAGCTCCTCTCTCCCAGCACCCCCAGCTCCCTCTCTGCCTGGCTGCTCTCAGCCACTCTGGCCCCAGCCTGTAGTGCTCAAAGATCCCATTCTGTGCTTCTGTGCTCTACAACCTTCCTGGGCAACTTGTGCCAGTGTCTCACCACCCCCAACCTGTGCCAGTGTCTCATCACCCACAACCTGTGCCAGTGTCTCACCACCCTCACTGTGAAGAACTTCTTCCTTAAGGAAGAAGGACTTGGAATGCTGGAAGATTTCTCCCCCCAAACAGGTTCTTCTTTCCCTTTCCTACCAGAGGCCCCAGACCAAATGCAGTGGACTTCCCCTAGGAAAAAACACCCTAAGCCTCCCATCCTAGCAAAATAAAACCAACCCAGATTAAAATTAACCCAACCACCTGTAAAGCTGCCTCCCTCCTCTGCCCCATTCAGCTCACACCACCAATGCATCCCACAAAGAGAGAAGAGAGAAGCAGAGCAGCCTAAACCCCAGCAAAATGCTTTGCCATCTTCTTGCAGCATCCACAACCTGGGCTGTGGCAGGGCTGTCAGCCTGACTGCTGCCCCATGCTTCACCCCTGGTGACAGCAGCAGTTTCAGAACATCCCTCTGCCTGAGGAGGGTCACCAAATTAGGCATGGAGCAGGACTAACTGATCCAGCCTGGAGCAGACACTTCCTTTTAACCACAGCAAAGAGGGAGCAAGGATTTTCCATCACCCCAAACAACCAAAACTAAAGAGAAGGGAAGGTGGCTGCATAAATATTTGAGGAGCCCTTCTGAAGAACCACCTTTTTATAGCCTGCTGCTGCTGCTTCAGACAGGGCAAAAAAACCACCTGCAACTGCCAACAGAAAACACAACACTGACCTTGAGCCACTGCTCCAAGAGCAGAATCCGTCCCTGCTGTCCCCCAGTCAAAGTGAAGGCTGCACAAATAGTGCTAAGGCAGCAACCCTCTGAAGGGAGATCAAACTCCCCAGAACCTGGGCTTGCAAACAAACCAAGAGACTAATGCCTTAAGAAGCTGCTTCCAAGGGTCAGCCTTGCAAGGGTTGACCAAGACAAAGGGCCAAGCTTCACCTGAAAAGCTGCCAGTCAGCAATTTGTGGGCTTACAGCATGAGTAATGCCCTGCTGCTTGTGCCAGGCAACACAAGATTTACAGGGAGGGGGGAGCAAAGAAATGCCTCAAGATAAAAGGAGAAGGAAAGTTATAGCTGCACGACTCAAATGTCAGCTCACCCTCGAGTCAACAGCCTGAAAGCAATAAACTCAGCCTGTGAAATTACCTCTTCTCTGCTCTCTCCACCACAATCCAGGCGAGGTCCCTGAAATGTACTAAGTAGCACTTCTACAAGAAGTAGCTGTTCCAGAACTTGCTGTTCTACCTGACAGACCCTGGGCTGCCAGGCTGCTTCCACGGAGCCTCCTCGCAGCGCTGCTGAGCCCTGCCTCTGCGCTGCCAGCTCCTGCAGAGCTGGTTCTGACTGCAGGTACCGAACACCAGGGTCACAGGGCCAGAGGTATCTGCCCCAGAGCTGCAGCTCATGGCGTGGTTCAGGTTAGGAAGGGACCTCTAACTACTCCAACCTGCTCCATCTACTGCTCCATCTACTCCATCTACTGCTCCATCTACTCCAACCTACTGCTCCATCTACTCCAACCTACTCTATCTACTGTTCCATCTACTCCAACCTACTGCTCCATCTACTCCAATCTACTGCTCCATCTACTCCAACCTACTCTATCTACTGCTCCATCTACTCCAACCTACTCCATCTACCCCAACCTACTCCATCTACTGCTCCATCTACTCCAACCTACTCTACTGCTCCATCTACTCCAATCTACTGCTCCATCTAC